>CM021733.1:1760061-1903899 GCA_011075105.1 Heteronetta atricapilla
TGCCCAAGGAGGTTGTGGAGTCTCCTTCTCTGGAGATATTCAATGCCTGTCTGGACGCCTACCTGTGCAACCTGCTCTAGGGAACCTGCTTTGGCAGGGGGGTTGGACCCGATGATCTCTGGAGGTCCCTTCCAACCCCTACAAATCTGTGAATCTGTGATTGGATGGAAGAATATAAATGTTCTGAAGACTTGGCTAAACTTGTATTAAGCATCATATCCTCTTTTTGAGACTGCTGATGGAAATACTTGAGAGATAACTTGCTGCAGGATTACAACAGGAATGAAACACTGCACCATCCGCAATACACAGCATACTAAGGTAATAAAATTGGGAATATTCTACATTTTACATTTTATTAAATGTAATTTTAAACATACTTGAATAACGTATCATGAATAACATTGGTAGTTTGGGGTGGTTGGTTTGTTCTCTTCTCATAATTCAGAAATTGTATGTAGAAGTGTGCTCGCTCTTTCCCTCTGTTCACTGTGGTCTGTGTACAAGGCCCTGAGACGGCGGGCTCACGCACGATGGTGGACACAGCCTAAGATGGCGAACACCGCCCGACATGGCGCACAACACCTAATATGGTGGACAAGGGCAGAGGTGGCGGACCCCTGCGGCTGCTGGCAGTCAAGCTCCCCGCAACCAGCGCTATCCTGCCCCATCCCTGGGAGAGGAGGCATTGCCAGAGGACTTGTCAGCAGGCTGCAGGCCGGGGTTCCCTGGGGTTAGGACTAACGCCCCCGAACTCGGCGGAAGGCCTGTGCTCCCTGCCGCTGTTAGCCGAGTGGCGCTCACGGGAGGGCCCGGGACACTTGGATCGAGGTTGGGCGCCCAGCTCGGGGCCGCCGCCGCATGCTCCTGTCACAACCCGGCGATCGCTGCCGCGCTGCCAACCGCCACGGCTCTTCCGTCACCAGCGGCCCCCCGGCTGCGGCGGGTACCTGCTCTCCTTCACTCCCGCAGCGGCGAGCCCGGCGGGGCGCTACTCGCTGCTCCCCGCTCCCCTCGCCCCGCCGACACCAGACCCCGCTCGCGCCCCTAGCTCCGCTGCAGCTGCGCCGCCCCTGCTCGTGCCGCCAAGGGGGCAAGAAGCGCCACCCCGGCTCGCGACGAGGCCGTTGCACCGCCGCCTCCGCTCCCGCCGCAATACGGTCGCCACGGCAACCGTCCGGCGCTGGTGCGCCGCGCGGCACCCTGGGAGTTGTAGTCGCCCCCTGCCCGCTGACCCCCGGCTGCGCGGTGAGCGAGGGCCCCGCCGGAACTCGCATCCCCACGAGGCGCCGCGAGGGCCGGGGCGGGAGCGCGGCGCTGGTAACCAAAGGCGGGCGGCTCTGCCCGCTCGCGGCCGTGACAGGCGGGAGCGTCGCTGCCCCGTTCGTCGCCACCGCCGCCAGGTGACGGTGGAGCCGCCGCTCCGCGCCGAGCCATCGCTGCCCCTTCCGCTGGAGAGGGAGGGCTGCGCCTACACCCTCACACGCCCGAGACGCCGTCCCCGCGGCGCCGCCGTGTTGGGGGCGAGAGGGCAGTGCCCAGCTCTCAGCGGGGGCCGCCCTCAGCAGGGGCCGCGTCTGGGAGCTGCCCGCTCGAGGCGCCGTCAGCCTGGGGACCGCGGGGGGCGACGTTGGCTCCGCAAGCTGTTGCTGAGGGTGGGGTGCCAGGTTTTCCTCTCAGGTTCACTTGGAGCGTGGAGCGTAATGCGCTGAGGGCGGGGAGCGTTGCCGGCGCTGTGCGGGTGTGTGTGCGCCGCGATCGACACGCTGCTCTTGGCTTCGGGCAGATAGCGATGTGAGGCGGTGTTGTGTGGGGAAAGGCACGCGGGTCACCCTTCTAGTGGGTGGTTTATCCCTGGCTTCCATCTGGCGCTGTGCTGTGGTGCTTCTCTGAATGAACCGTTGGGCTTTCGCCTCAGATTTATCATTCTTCCTGTGATTGTGGCCGAGTTTCTGGAGGGCTGGATTTGGTCTCTTGTTGAGCGATACTATAAAGTGATGGATGGCTTACCACAACATGCAGCAACCGTGCTCGTCTGGTAATGACAATACAAATCCTACTTTAGATGAAACAGAAAAGCATGGAAGTGTGTTCCTGGGAAATACCACTCCAACAGTAAATCAGAAAATGAATGCAACATCCTGCCCCCCTATTTTAAGGCAAATTGGAGTGGTTTGTGACTGAAAAATTATAACATGAAGTTGTCTTGATTACCTAGTCAGTGCAGACTCCAAAAAGAGCAAGTTTTGGATTCTGGGGAATAAGGATAGATGGGGTAATATTATCATATTTATTCTGGATGTTGTATGTGAATCCTCTTTGCATAGTATCTAATATGAAGATTGAGAGCATCGGATCCTGCTGGAAAGGCTTAGAAGACCCTAACCACTCAGCGCTGCCACAGCACACATCCAAGCAGTGTTCCCCCCCAATCAAAGTAGTCCCCCAGCATTTTAAATACACATGCATTCTGCAGTTTGAAAACGCGGTGTTTTTTTCTTTCCCGTTTTCCCCCCTCTCTTTCAGTTTTGATCCAAAGATAGAAATCTTAGCAAGAAGAACACCCGGGAAGCTTTTTGCAGGAAGACAAGAAGGTGCAATACGAGAGATGCAGCAGGGAGCCTTTGGCAGGTGGCAGTGACGCACAGAAGTTACTTTGCCTTCGGAAAGAAAAAAAGCCCTGTCTGCTGTTTATGTAGGTGTGTTTTTGTTATCTCCCTTCTCCCCCAAGAAGTTGCTGGGGCCGCGCAGCAGCGGGGAAGCGGCGGCTGCTCGCCCTGGGCGGCAGCAGATTATGGTGGCAGCGCAGCAGTAGGAGCGGCGGCGGCAGCAGTAGCAGCCCCGATCTGCGAATGCGTTTTGCATTTACCATCGCCGCTGGAAAGTGCCACCTGAAGATTCGGCAGCTGGGCAAGGACCGCTAACGTTTTAAAGGGGAAAACCCCGACGGGGAAGGAGTTAAGGGGAAGAGGGGGCAGCGCTAGGTTTTGTGCGTGCTTGTGGGGAGAGGGGATTGGTTATCATGGCGGATCGGACAGCTCCTAGATGCCAGCTCCGTCTGGAGTGGGTTTACGGGTACAGGGGTCACCAGTGCCGCAACAACCTGTACTACACGGCGGGCAAAGAGGTGGTCTACTTCGTGGCTGGAGTCGGCGTGGTTTATAACACCAGAGAGCACAGCCAGAAATTCTTCCTAGGGCACAACGACGATATTATCAGGTAAGGGGGTTGACTTTGCTTGTGGTGGGGCGGGGTGGGGTTTAAAAGGAAGGGAGGAGAATGTAGGGCTGGCAGAATACCCCCCTCCTCACTTCTCATAGCTCTGCTTGTACCAGTCGTTTTAAAGCAGCTCAGATTTGTTACCAGCTGTCTGGGTAAAAGCTGGGTATCTAGATTTGATTATTATCCTTGTAGCACAGCTTCAAAACGCTGCTATAATAACACAGAAGGTAAGTTTTTTCTGTTGCACTGCACCAAAAGCAAAATAGATTATTTCTATATAAAAATGCAATGGGAAGATCTTAGTGCAACAGTGCTGCAAAACTGTGGATCCAGCAGCTAATCTCCCCAGTGCTGGGAACCTATATCACCGATTCTGATGTCTTAGACAAGGCAGGTGTAGTTCTCTTTACATCCAGCACAAGAGTGCCATAAACCTGGCCATAAACATACCATTCTGAAAATTTCCCTGAAAATTTAAGTAGAGCTGTTGGTACTCCAGTCAAAAGAATTCCAAGTATGCTGGTGAAAGATGGCTACAAAAGCACAGGTCTTGCTCCTGATCTGGCTAATTTCTTGTCTATTTCCTTCAATTTCTGCTTAAAAAGTGAATTTAATTGTTGTTACCATACTACAGAAATACAAATTTTATTGCACCACACAAAGTAACACAACAATAATGTGGTTCCAGAGCTCAAGATAGCTTTCTAAACAATGTGTTCAGATTATAGAAATTAAGTCAGTAAATACAAAATTAATGTTGTCTCCACTCCTGCTCTATTCCTGACAAAAACCTGAAACTAGAATATCCTCACAAAGGGAGCTGCATATTAATGACACTCCTCTGAGCACAGCTAGCTGCTGCCCTCCCTATTCACCTGAATTCAGCATGAATGAAGCATTTTCTTGATCAAAATAGTCCCAGGTGACTCATGATGCGGTAGTACTGTGGAAATATCTGCTGAAGTCAGAGTTTTGACACTGGGTAACAAAATCACATAATTGTCACATAATCATTCTGGAATCTTGTTTACAGAAAACCATCCACTTTTCCCAGTGAGAGCTTGGCTGCTGTGTCTCCTAGTAGCGTTTTTCTCCTCCCCTTTATAATCTGAGTTAAAGCAGTGCTGTTTCAAGAAAATTCTGTGCACGTGGTTACAAGTTTATTGTGGTTTCAAAGGTGTTACCACTTAAGTTATTCAAGTAGACTCCTAGTTCATATAACCAAGAGGAATGACTATTTTTGATGCATCCACAGTATCATGAAATGCAAGTTTTCTTTACTGCAGGGACATAATTTTTGATACTCTAGATGATATGAAGTGTAATCCATATAGAGAGTAATATGTGTGAGCTAATGTTTGAATTCTTAATAAATACTAGAAAGATAACCTGTCAAGACACAGCTGCATATATCCACTATTTTTTTATACTTGAAAACACTTCCCTGACAAACCCAACTGTGTTGGACAACTGTGCCTTGTCTTTTAAAACATGTCATATTAGGACACCACTTTTGGCAGTGTCACATTTAGAGCGTAAAATGGGAATAGAAATTGAGAGTGCTTGGTATTTGTACTTTGACACTAACTGTGCCTGGTCTACTTTTTTTTTTTTTTTTTTTTTTTTTTAAAAAAAAGAAAACTAGCAATCACCTGTTCAAATTAGCAGGTGTTTTGAGGATTCATGGTCTGTTCAGTTAGTGTTTAACAAATGCTTTTGAATGATCAGTTTTGTTTCTGATTCAGGTCAAGATGAGAATTCTCTAGGATGACCATAGTTTCTGCAGAGGATGAAATGTTTTGTCCCAGGAAGCATGAACAGGGCCTAAGATGTCAGTTGATTTCCGTTTTTAGTGGCCAAGAAAAGTTGCTGTCATAAGGGCTTTAAGGAAGGAAAGAGCTGTTGTTTAAGTGTCTCCAGAAGGTTGCTAGAATGTTCTATTGTTTGCATCCGTTAATGTTTACCTCTTCTGGCTTTGATGCACTTTGTAGACCTTATTGAGGAATATCTCATCACTGTCAGTACTTCAAAAGTCAGTGGTTCCTTGTGTGAGTATTGCTGATATATCTAATAAATGCAGGAATTTAAATTATCACGCATTAGGCTCCACAGCATCCAATAGAGTTGAATGAGATGAATATAATTCTCCCATTTTTCTGCTTTGTTGGAATTTATTTCCCTGTGACTACCTTCTAAACAGCAGTGCATGTATTTGCAGCCCAACAGACTACTTTCTAAGGAGGTTTGAAACATATTAAAAAAAAAAAAAGTAGAACTTGCAGAGTTTGGAAAAGATTGCAGAATCATTAAGAGTGTAAATCCTTGAAGTGGGCAGAACCCCTTCCAGTGGTTGCCATTAGCTCGTCCCATGTTGACAGCTTTCAGCAAATATTATTTTGTGGAAACAAATGGTGAACCCGTTATTCAGGGGGCTGAGAACATGTGCATTACCTTAAAATGTTTACTACAACCATGAAAGTAGATACCTTCCCAGGGTGAAAAGGTCACATGTAAAAGCGTATGCTCACTCTTTTCACAATTTTAATAGTCTCGTCTCTTGCTTTGTATCAAGGTAATGCACTTGGACGTAATTTAGTTTTGGCTAAAATAGATCAGGCTATTGGGTTAATGGAGAAATGATTATTTTTTTTTCCTCCAAGGTTTATATATGAAAAGTTCTGCTTGTATAAGGAACTTAACATACTGCACTCAGCTAGTAAGGTAGATGTCCAGGGTGTGAACAAGGGTATCAACAAGTGAGTTTTGGAGTGTTTTATTTCTTGTGTGAGGCAACTACAAGGTGCAGTACTTCTGAGCTCATCCTCCTTTAAACTTCCTAATGAGACAGGGTTCTGGACTGCTGAATTTAACTTTGAAGTGAGTTTGGCTTTGTGGAGCGGTTGGACTGGCTGCCCTCCAGAGCTCCCCTTCAAACCTAAAACATTTTATGATTCTTTTGTTACTTCTCATCACATAATGTTATTCTTCTTGCACATTATTTATGAATTGTGAATAGTATATAGCTATTGTTTATCAAGTACTGTCATTATAAAACAGGATGAGAGCATGTGGCTGAAATGAATAGATTTGGTTCTGGTCTCTGAATACTGATGAGTTTTATTTGGACCCTAAAAATGCATGCCAGTTATGAAGTTTGCAATCAATGTGCATGAAGTATACCCTATTTTTCTCCCTCCATCTTTTTTTTTTTTTTTTTTTTTTTGCTTTGCTTTGACAGTCAAGCATGATCTAGCAGCTTAGGGGTGGTGAAGGTCAGAATATTCCTGTTTTCTCTAAGCTGAGAGCCCTATTTTTTACTCTAATGCCTCTATTACAGGCCACAAAGCAATCCTGAAGTTGCTTGCATGATAGCTCTGTTTGTTCTTGATATGTGATCTAGCTGAAGCATCATAGCTGGTGTGTAATAGCTATGTACAAGTCTAGCTATTGCAACATTTTTACATAGAAAGTGTAGTATAGATTGTCATTACGCACATAACTTATTTTCATTGACTTTGGTCATTCGTGCTCTACAGGATTAGGTTTTGGAAGTTGTAATACTAACATGTGGAGATTGTTTTCCTTCCTGAGTAACTTAAAAGTGGGCTTTACAGCAGGCCATTGTAATGACTATAAGTTAACATGTCAGCAAGAACGTTGCATCCATGCAGGGTCACTGCTTTCAATGAAATTCATGCAACAGTAGGATTTATATTTAGTATTACTGTTTGCAAGACTGGATCACAAGTTTTGACTGTAATTGAACTCTTGCAAAAAACCAGAAGGTTTTCTTACTCTTATTGTGCGTTACTTTTATAACAGCAAGCCATTAGATGTTTCCTCGTTTTCATTGCCAATAATGTCTGCAATATTGAACAGTTTTCCTGGATATGCAAAAACTCACTGAGAGAACATGTTTTATATTGTATTGAAGACTTCATCTACACTTAATAGGTTTCTCATCGTTTCTACCTTACATTCTGAACGAGATTGTGTGCGTTGTTAAGAACAACTTAATAATGATATGACGCCTATATTTAACTTGATAGATGCCTTCATGTATATGATATGTTGTGGTATTATGCTATGTGATATCGGCTGTGGTATATGTGTGGTGTATGTTGTGGTATTATGCACATTATATCACATTAGGTGATTTTTTTTTTTAAATCACATTTTGCTTTCTAACTGGCTTAAAATAAGTCACCTGTAAGGCAGGGAGCTGCATAAGAGACTGCTCCCTTTCTCAGGCACCTCTGTGGTGTTTGCTGCCTGGGCATGTTACCTGGAAAGCCAGCCTTATCTGTGGATACCAAAGCATGTTGTTTATGTAAGACTGCTTACGATGTAATAGCGATGTAGGATTTATCAGAATATTGCTGTAAGTATGCTGGTGTACATGTTCTACGGTGCTGACAGATTGAGATTAAAAATGCGGATGTGCCAATAGTTATGAGATTTACTTTGCTGCGACAGTGTCTGGGGGCCGGGTTTGTTCTTTAGAGTGTTCTTTTCAAGAGGCTGGATTCGTATTAGAACGTGACTGTGTTCTTGTCTTTCTGTAGTTGGGGGGAAAAAAGAAATATGATTGCTTGAGGCAATGTCATATGTTATTGACTATAGTAAATGTAATTTTGGAATAAGTAAATTGATGGCAGAGGTTCACAAATCAAACCCCCAAAGTGAAAATATCAAGAATGTACTTGAATAGTTTTATTTAAATTTATGTATTATAATATTTATGCTTATAGAGGGTGCTTATTTGAATGGATCTAAAATACTTCAAATTTATGTAGAATTGCCACCTTTTTGATGGCAAGTTACAGCATTTGTTTCCTATAAAATGATATTCAAGTTAATGTCTTTATTTCTTGTAACTGTATGGAAAATTGTACTGTCTGTAGCTTGTGTTTAACCTGGACTTCAGTCACAGAAGGTGCCTATGCGGGACAGATGAAACATAGCAACCAAAAAAAATAGGAAAGTAGCAATGAAGTCAAATGAGACTTTTAACAACAGAATTTCCAGACGTGTTTCCTATGCAAGTGCTATGCAGATACCTAAGCAAAGCCATTACAACTTGAAAAGCGTGATTGTGGAACAGCTAGGGTGAGGCAGAGGCTGAGATCTGAGTATACTAAAGTGAGTTGGAAAGTGTTTTGAGACTGTAGGTTGTTAAAGGATTTTCTTATTATGGAAATCCTCACCCCAGAAATGCCCCAAAGAAACTAATTTTATCAGCTTATGACTTCTTTTACATTCAGTCTCAAAACAGGGGAAAATACCTGTTCTTTCAGGACATTCTGGTGGCTGCTCTTATTTTTGCTCTTTTTGATTGCCAGGAGGAACTACAACTCTATTTATTACTATTTTTTAAAACACAATGAAAAAACAATTATGTATCTCAGCACTTAGTGCAGTGTAATGATGCTTGGGGTAACTTGTTTGTAACTGGATATGACAAGAAAGAATCATCTTTGATAAGGGCTACAAATGCCCTAATTACATCTGCACCATAGGAACTGGCTGCCAAGACTTTCCACATGAGGAGGTGTAGGTTGTTATAGTCCGCACTTCAGCCTTTTTCTCAAGGATGCAAGAGTTGCAATTCCTTTGAAAATGGAAGAGATGATGATGATGATTATTATTCTTAGTTTATGCATGGAATTGTAGAAGAGAACTCTTCTGCTATAGTGTCTCCTTGAGAGCAGAAGCAGGGTTTTCAGCTTGAGGGAGGTTATTTCTTAAATAAAAGTCTTGGGTGATGGGAAGGAACAGCAGCAATACTTCTGTTAACCTCTGTAAAAGAATGAACTGCTGGAACAGCTATTGGGTAGCATAAATATTTCAATGAATTCTCAGTGGCATTAGTACTAGGCTTAGGTGTAGTATCCATAGGCTTTCTTCAACTCAAATTGTTTCTGCAGGATGCCTCTCACAGGAACCTTAGTAAACAACAAAAACATAAAATTTGTACTTTTTTTCCCACCTAAAGTCTTTAATTTGGAATAGCAGCTTGTTTTTTTGTGTGTGTGTGTGATGCATTTTAACTCCAAGAACATTTAGTTACCTGTAGTTTTTCTACCAAATGTTGAATTTGAATTTGTCTTTAGAGGTAATATTTATAACAGCCCTGGAATGAGATCTTTGGAGCTTTATTTATTTATTTATCATCTATACTCGATCTGAACTTCAGATCGAGTATAGATTGTATGTTTGTTTTTCTTGAAAAATGACATGACGAGTCAACCCAGGAGATCTCTAAAGGAAACATCCTTCACCCCTGCTGCATTTTCAGTGCTAGTGCCATCGGATGGATCTGGGGAAGAACATTACAGTATTTTTGTCCGGTGTTACTGGTGATGTGAGGAAAGGTTTAAATGCATTATGCAAATATATTGGAAATAGAAGTTACTGGTTTAGTTCTCTCACCACCTTATGTTCTGAACAGGATTGTTTGTGCAAGTTGTTAAGAATAACCTGTTAATGATGGGGTTCTCAAAACAAAGAGGTATTGCTCTTTGGCTGACCTTGTGTAGTGGTGATGTTCTGAGCTGTATGTTTGTTTTTTGCAGTCTTTTGAGATTTGTGCACATAACTGAGAAGGCTAACTACGTAATTAAGTTAGCAGTCAGAGGTGGACTTAGTGGTATCAAATTTTGATGTTCATGTTTCAGAATTATTGCTGAGGTGTTTTGCATTTACTAATGTGATGTAATATAAAATACATCAAGCTCCTTTTAACAGTCTAACAGTATAATGTACTTTGGTACACTGTATCTTATTGATATAACTTCTGTTGATGTTGAAGTTTCTTCTTTTGAGATAGATGGGTTGTCTTTATTTGAGAATGGAATACTCTGAAACTGTGATAACAAAAATGGAATAGGAAATAACTATACTGAGACAAATACTAACCCCTTTGTTTTAGTTGCCTAACAATCCTAGTTACATTTTTTTTTTTTTCTGAATTTTTATGAGAAAGTTTGATTCTTAGTTATCTTCAGCAGACCTGAATGTTGAAGTGGCAGTCCTACAGAAGAACTGCTGACTAGCAATTTTGTTGCATTACATCAAAAGTGGTGGTGTATTTATACAAAGTGTCTGCCTTGCAGTCCTCAGAAATTGCCTTCCCTATGCAGAGACGAAAAATGCAAATGTCATTTACTCTTTTATTGTCTTTGGTAGTAACTCAGTTGCAATTATTCACTGCAAAATAAGGGTATTTATAACAGTTTCAGGAAAGGTGAACTTCTGAACTCTTGAAGAATTCAGGATACAATGTACTATTTCTTTTCCCTCTTTTTTTTTTTTTTTAAATGCCTTTTTTTTTCCTCAGAATGATTAAGTTAACTGTAGTTAAAAAATAAAAGGCAATAAAACATGCCTTCAGTTAATTACAACTCTCAATTTAAGTTATGGCGTTTCATCCTTTCACTATGAGTAGTTTGACCATACTTTCTTCTACATATCTTAAGATACATTGGACAAAAGATGAAAGCACAGTCAGCTTCTGTCTGACCAGTCGTAGTGTGATTCCTTCATTTTTTTCCTATCCCTGGTTTTTGAAAGTTATTCCTAAAGAATCTAAGTGAACATTTTGCTTAGTTCTCCAAATACTGGAATGTATTGGAACTATGATTAGGTAAGTTGAGCTTTCTTTATGTATGTTCTGCAAGACAGAAGGCAGAAAGGGGGTTATGTATGTGTGACAAATTATGTGGCCAGTAGGACCAAATATTTGCCTGTGTTTATGCTGTTGTTGAATATGTGCTAGCATGGCTGCATTTAATCAAGAATTTGGTCTATAGCAAAATAGTCTATAGCAGTCTGCAGCAGAATTCCTGGAGGTGACTTTCTGATCTTTTTAGGTAGTGGTTTTTTTTGTTTGTTTGTTTTTTGTTTTTTTTTAAACACCCAAATGAAAAGCTGCTCAATGAAGCTACTCATTCTTTTAGCAGCTTTAAAACAAGTTTGCAATGCGCAATTGTCATGCTCCTGGTCCAAGGTTGTATGCATATAATTAGTGATTACTGAATGTGATCTGGAGAGGGTTTTTTGTGATTTTTTTTAAAGTATTTACAACAGTCAATATTTTAAAAGTGTGGGCCACAGAAGTCTAAAAGGATATTATATTGAGTTGTTAGGAAAGCTGTTAATTATTGAAAGTGCTATTTGAAACCTTTTTTTTTTTGTCAGGCTGAAAAGTTAAATCTGGGAATTAAATATAACCATCTCAGTTACACAAAGCTACTTTTGGAATGGTGAGTTCTTTGTTGCGTTCCTTACAAGAGTGCTTAAAATGCAGTTTCTTATTTCCAGGAGCTAAATAACATAAATGCTTTTTACTGGATGGTTCCCTTTGCAGGTTAGTTAAGTATCTAGGAGGGGGCCTTACTGTACCTCTGTTTCCCCCATGTTTGTGCACCTGGCACCTTCACTGGTGGCAGACTGGGCCACACAACTTCTCGTCAGGCAACTGTGATTCTTTTCTGTGGCATGAGAACATAATGGTGTGATACAGATGAGGTGCTAACCTAGAATTACTAATTTCAGACTGATCTTGAAGTCATATTCTAGTTTGGGCCTGCACTGGATGCATCACTTCTAAGTCAAAAGCAGGTTTTAAAGAATTATATCTGAGCTACATGGTTGCAGGAACAGCCTTTAACAAAAGATGCTCAAAGCAGATAGCCCATTAAAATCACAGCCAGGAATATTACTTTCTGTGGTTTCATGGTAGTTTAACATAACACCATAGGTCTGGTGTATAAGTATTGTTCATCAAGTAAAGTAAATTTATTAAACATTTAAAAAAAAAAAGAACATAGAACTTTATTATAAGTAAGAGGTGCACATATTCCTTTAGTGATATTTTCACAACAGGTTTTCCCAGAATGTTCAGGTAATGCTGTTTCAGGAAACCTGCTAGATGCATTTGCTTGAATGTAGAAGCCTAGAAGAAATGAAGTATGCATTGAAGTTTAATGTAGACATGACATTTATAGTGGTTGAAAAGTTGGTTTTCCAAAAGCTTACAGAGCTTTCCTGGATGTTTTTAGAAGATTAAGATTAGTGGACATAGGCTCAGGATATGAATATTTTTGTACTTTGAGACTTGAAAATAGTTTTGAGTCTTTAAGATTGTTGAATAATGTTGTTAAAGAAATGTCATTAGGCTTATTTTTATTATTTTATGCATAGCACTTTATTCTCCTGTTACGTTTCCCGTGCTTTATAATTGAATTGGTTTCTGTACAACATTTGTCATTTAAATTTTATGGGGCCTTCTTTTGGATATGGGACTCTTTTGCATACATAATTTTGAATATAAATTACATCACAGGTCTGAAATGAAAATTAATATTTCCAGTTTATTTTCAGTGGAAATTTAACATTTATATTGCAATAAAAGGAATAGACTAGGAATAAAATTAGCTTAGGAAAGCTAATTCTCTTTATTTCCCTTCTGTTAAGTGAAAAGACCAGATTTTTCAGAATTCTTCACATCTGTGTTATGTTCATTTTTCTTCATTTTTCTTCCACCCTCTTCAGAGGAGCCTCCTTCTCTCTGACAAAGAGAAGCTTGTGGACTGCAATGCTTGCTACACCAAAGCTGGCCTTCATGAACAGAGCTGGCCTGATGCTAGCTGCAAGAGGGTTTGGCTTCCTTTTTCCTTTTTGTATATACACTAAAAAAATCCAGTGGTAGCTTAAGAAATGAGTCATGGTGTCACCTGTGTAGGCTGAAGATCTTTGGGAGCAAAAGGGGCGTGGGGAGAAAAGCAATCTGTAGGACACTGTTTAAGGGTGAACACTTAATAAGTGACCTTGGATAATTGGGAAGTGGGCTATGAGTACTAAAGATTAAGAGGCTAGACCAGTAATAAAGCCACTGTCAAGAAGTTAATATTCATTTCTTATGCATCAACTTGCAAAATTTTACCTCTGAGTAGTCTAAATTGTCCTACTATACCATAAATAAGCACTGATAGCCTACTGTATTCATAAAAAACATTAACAACAAACAAAACTTCTGATGATCAAGTTATGATCACAACAAAGTGATTTGGGGCTAAGGCTAATGTTTTGGATGCAATTAACTTTTTTTTTTTTTTTTTTTTTTTTTTTTTTAAACCTCCTGACCAGTACACTGATCCCTTTACTTCTTCTGAATTGATGAATGTTATACAGCTATTGCTTTGCCCTAAAGTTGCTTAATCTGCCCAATTGCAAAATGCTTGCTGGGGCATTGGTAACAATTCAGAAGAGTTTCTGTTAGTATTCTAAAAAGCAGCTATGTGAATGCTAAATACTTTGCTTCAAATGGGACACTTTGAAGCAAGCTGCTTGTAGGCCATACTAGAGATCTGTGTCAATGTGTTTACTATATACAACTTTGGTCTTCCAAGCATTTTTTTTTTTTCTATTGGTATGAGATTGGTGCTGGCAAGATGGTGACATGGAAAGCAGATGTTTGAGAAAGGCAGCAGCTGCAAAATGTTTTGAAGAGTAGCCTTATGCTGGCAATAGACATATGGAAAAGCTGATTTAGCTGTAATTGCCACCTTTAAAATTATTTTGAAATCTGAGACTAGTCAGAATAACTAGTGTATTTATTAGCAGTAAATTTACTAGTATATTTATTAGTGTGATGGCAGATGATTATTTTGAATCCAGTAAAAGGTTTGAAAGCTTTTACATTTTTGCTATTAAATGTGTTTTGAGAAACTGATGAAAAAAGGTAGTGTAGTGTCATGTACCCTGTATAATTACAGTCACTGAAAATAGATTAATCCCTATGAATATTCTCCATAGCCTCTAGTTTAAATTTATTCAGTGGCTCAGTAAAGGTGCGTTATTCCTTGCCAAGGTTGATTTCAATAGGTCTCTTGCATACAACCTTCTAAACTCAGGATAGTAATGTTAAGTGATTTTATTACCATACATGCTACTATTTTTGGTTGAATAAAATTATTAAATCGGAGGTAGAAATGAGACAAGAAAATGTTCAGGCATTCCTGCCATATATCCCTGTAAAGTGAAGACTAAAATTAAAAAACAGTAATGGGAAATGTGCATGCATGCATGCAGAGAGAGGGAGAAAGTAACTATTGTTTTAAGAAAAACTGAGGTGTGCTAAAGAATTTCTATCTGATGAGGTCCAGGTACTGACATTTTAATGAAACTGGCATTTCATTAAATCCCCTAAATTCCTGAAGGACCCTAAAGATAGAAAGGAATCTAACCATATTTTTTGATAACTTTTTGCTGTGATGAAAACGTATTGGTCTGGAATTTTACCCAGCCACCTGAAAGAAATTTTAGTTACTGGAAGGAGTACAGAGACATTGAATCATCACACATGTATTTTTTTAATTTGAGCAGTGAATTCGTATCACTGGAATATCACTGACTTTATATCACTAGCCTACAGGTTTTGGACTATTCTGATATTCCTGTAGCCTACAGATAGCAAGCAACCTAGTTGTTCTCATTCATTACTGGTTCCATTAATTATATTTTAGCTGAAGATGAACTGCTAATGAAACCAGTTCTGGTACTATAACAATTCTCTTATGACTTAAAGTGCCAGTCATGAGGCTAAAATGACTTGTGCCCTTTAAAAAAAAAAATCATATCCTTTTTAAAATCTTTCCTAAAATTAATTCCTTTCTGGCAGAACACTACCTTTAGCAAAAGCAATTTCATAAATAGTGACTATATTAAGAAAATAGATATAAAATAGTTTCTTCTTTTGAGATAGAACTTAGTTAAGAACTTTAATTTGAAGGGGTTGTGTCTTTTTGTTTGTTTGTTTTCTTATTTACTTTTTTCAGGGCTTCTATCAGATTTTCAGATTTATAACTTATTTTTCTCTTTGTAAGGAGTTTGCTTATGGGGTAGGAGAAGGAAATAAAATACAGCATGAAAGAATATTCAGTTTTGTTTGTAGAGTGAATGGAGTGTGCATACTACCAGCTATACTAATGCGGGTCTAATACTGATTTTTGACTGCTCACCTCCATGGCATCACTGTTGTATTACAAAAAATGAAGGAGGCAATAAAGAGGCTTTTACAAGCAGCCAGCAGAATTGTTACAATACATTCCAAGGAAGGTAATTCCTCTCTTCACATAGGTCATATTCCCAACTACTGTATTTTCTTGCTATCTTTTCAGCAGACCCTTTCTTCTCTGTAGATGTAGGGAAGAGTTCTTAGAATAATAAATCTTAAAAAGCACATATGGCAAAAGCCTACAGTTTCCAACTCTTGGGCCAAATCAGTTATTTCAGTGTATGTTTTAACACTTTTTATTACAGTATAGATTACTGTATTGCTAGAGAAATTATAAATAAAAATACCACGTACTGTACAGAAAATCCATGACTTGCATCAACACTGAATGCCAAGAATGGGGTAACTTTTTTTGAAAGCTCGTCACAGAATCACAGAATTGTAGGGGTTGGAAGGGACCTCCAGAGGTCATTGGGTCCAACCCCCCTGCCAAAGCAGGTTCCCTAGAGCAGGTTGCCCACATAGGTGTCCAGACAGGCCACCTATGAATATCTAGATCCAGAGAAGGAGACTCCACAACCTCCTTGGGCAGTCTGTTCCAGTGCTCCATCACCCTCACCGTGAAGAAGTTCTTTCACATGTTGGTGCAGAACTTCCTGTGCTCCATTTTGTGGCCATTGCCCTTTGTCCTATCCCCACAAACCACTGAAAAGAGGCTGGCCAAATCCCACTGTCTTCTGCCCTTGAGATACTTGTAAACATTAATAAGATCCCCTCTTGGTCTTCTTTTCTCAAGCCCGAACAGAGCCAGGTCTCTCTTCCTTTCCTCATAGGGAAAATGCTCCAGGTCCCCTATCTTCTTTGTTGCCCTCCGCTGGACTCTTTCCGGGATATCCCTGTCTTATTTTTGTACCGGGGAGCCCAGAAGTGCACACAGTACTCCAGGTGAGGCCTGACCAGAGCAGAGTAAAGGGGGAAGATCACCTCCCTTGACCTGCTGTCCACGCTCCTTTTAATGCACCCCATGATCCCATTGGCCTTCTTGGCCACCAGGGCACGCTGCTGGCTCATGGTCAACCTGTCGTCCACCAGGACCCCCAGGTCCTTCTTTGCAGAGCTCTTCTCCAGCAGGTCATCCCCCAGCCTGTGCTGACACATGCAGTTGTTCCTTTCCAGGTGCAGGACTCGCTCTTGTTAAACCTCATCTGGTTTCTTCCTGCCCATCTCTTCAGCCTGTCCAGGTCTCATGGAATGGCAGCACAGCCTTCTGGCATGTCGGCCACTCCTCCCAGCTTTGTATCATCAGCGTACTTGCTGAGGGTGGACACTATTCCCTCATCAAAGTCATTGATGAAGCTGTCGAACAAGACCGGACCCAGCAATGACCCTGGGGAACACTGGTAGTCACAGGTCTCCAGACAGACTCTGAGCCACCCTCTGAGGTCAGCCAGTTCTCAACCCACCTTACTGTCCATTTGTCTATCCCACACTTTCTCAGCTTTGCTAGCAGGATGTTGTTGGAGACAGTGTCAAAAGCCTTGCTAAAGTCAAGGTAGATGACATCCACTGCTCTCCCCATCATCTACTCAGCTGGTGATGCCATCATAGAAGGCTATGAGGTTGGTCAATCACGATTTTCCCTGGTGGATCTATGCTGACTACTCCTAATAATCTTCTCTTCCAATTGCTTGGAGAAGGCATCCAGAACAAGTTGTTCCAACACTTTCCCAGGGACAGAGGTGAGACTGACTGGCCTGTGGTTTCCCAGATACTGCTTCTTGCCCTTCTTGAAGACTGGAGTGACATTGGCTATCCTCCAGTCTTCAGGCACCTCTCCTGTTCTCCAGGACCTTTCAAAGATTATAGAGAGGTTTGCCGATTGCCTCTGCTAACTCCTTCAGGACACGTGGATGCACCCCATCAGGGCCCATGGATTTGTGTGCATTGACCCCACTCAGATTCCCCAAATGACTCTCTCGTCAACCATGGGGGAGATCTCCACTTCCCAGACTCTTTCTCCTCCCTCCAGGGTCTAGGAGTCCCTGGGGGGATAGTCTTTGAAGCAAAGACCAAAGCAAATAAGGCATTCAGTATCTCCACCTTCCCAGCATCCCCCATTACCGCCCTCATTGAGCAGGGGACCCACATTATCTCTAGTCTTCCTTTTGCTGTTTACATACTTAAAAAATCACAAAACTTTTTATTATCCTTTATCTCTTTTGCAAACTTCACCTCCAGGTGGGCATTAGCCTTCCTCGTTGTGTCCCTGCAGGCCCTGACAACACTCCTATACTCCAAGAGGGAGCTGGGACTGTTCAGCCTGGAGAAGAGGAGGCTCAGGGGTGACCTTATCACTCTCTACAGGTACCTTAAAGGAGGCTGTAGTGAGGTGGGGGTTGGTCTGTTCTCCCACGTGCCTGGTGACAGGACGAGGGGGAATGGGCTAAAGTTGTGTCAGGGGAGGTTTAGGTTGGATATTAGGAAAAACTTCTTTATGGAAAGGGTTGTTAGGCACTAGAATGGGCTGCCCAGGGAAGTGTTTGAGTCACCCTCCCTGGAGGTCTTTAAAAGACGTTTAGCTGTAGAGCTTTGGGAAATGGTTTAGTGGAGGACTTGTTAGTGTTAGGTCAGAGGTTGGACTAGGTGATCTTGGAGGCCTCTTCCAACCTAGATGATTCTGTGAAGATCAAAATACCCAAAGCCTTGGTCCAGACACCATTCCCTCAGCCAGTCATTTACCTGACATTTTCACCTCCTTTTTTCTGGGTCCCAGTCACCCATCGGGAGGACAGATGAGAACACTACCTGAACCCAAGTCCCTTCAACATCCTTCCTAGGGATTGTCTATTGTATTTTTTCACTTAAGTTTACACTGAACACTTAAATATAACTTTCTTCTTTGTAACATGCATTTGGTATGGATGCAGTTTCACTCTCAAAATTCTTCCCTGGAGAGATGATACTTTGCTCAGGACATGTATATAAGTTGTAGTAGCACAGACAGAATAGGAAAGCAAATATCTATCTGAACTGGATACAGGGATGCATGAAATCTTTAAAAGCCCATTCATTTTTTAAAAGCTCTGAAAACAGTATATTAAGTTAGTAAGGGGGGGAGGCCTGTTGCTTCATGGCTGTATACACAATTAAGTCCATTGCTGTTTTTATTCTCCTGTCTGTCTGTCATTAGTTAAATCTGGAGGTCTGCTAAACCAAGCTGAATGCAGGTGATGATATCATTTTGTTGAAAATACTTTCCCCTGATCTTAAATTGGGTTTATGCTTTATAAATATTGTTATATTTTAGCCTCCAAGTATCGTAAGAACTATTAGCAAAAACTATTTCCTCTGTTTAAGGGGGGGTGTAATACAGTGTCTACCAAGGCAGAAGTAAATAGGAAAGATGATATGAAGAGGAGAATATATTTTGATCTTCATGTAAACCTGTCAGCTGTGGTGTGAAGCCTGTTTTCTCTCCTGTTGCATTCTGAAAGGCCAAAAAATCTGCCCTATATAGCATCCATGATACTGTAAGATAGAGAGAAAATAAAGTATCAGAAAATGACGTGCAGTAAAACAGATTATAGCTGTCTGAAACGACATGCTGCTGCTAGGCAGTTACATAACTACATGAAACTCTTCAGTGTCCCCTGCACTGCAGAACCTAAAATACAGCAGAAAGGTCTCAGCTGAGGTTATGCCAACTGCTCTGAGGCTTCACAGGGGACAGAATTCTAGATTCTGAATCCATGCTTTGAATAGTTTGCTAAGAAATCAAGAGAAAAAGAGAAATAATAGTAAGCAAGGGAATGAGACATAGTGCTTGCATAAAAAACAGTCATAATTCCATCTTTGTTTATTTAAGTCCTGTTTACAGTGTGTACAGTGCAAAACAGAACTTCCTAAGTAGATAGATATTTTCAGCCTTTTTTGGGTTCTGCAAAGATAAAAGTACATAAAATGAAGTAAGTTCAGATTCAGAACATATGTCTTTGAAAACATTTCCTCCTTAGAAGCATAGATATTGTTGGGTTCCATTGAGAACTCTGGTTCCTCAGCAATTTAATAGTGAAAATTTTATCTATCGTTGCTTATGTAAAGCATGAATTTAATTACATGGCATTACTTTTAATTTGAAGTTTACTGAATTTACATCTTAAAACAATTCACTTTCAAGCAACTACAAAGCAGTCCTGTCAACATTGCTTACCTCAAGATAAGTTACTGTCAAGTCAGATTGTACGTGCAGCAGGTGGGTTTTGAACTATCTGTCAAGTATTCAGATAGTTTCTTTCAGTTACCTAGCTTAGCTGCTGCTCAGGAAACTGAAGTCAAGAGCTCAACTTAATTCAGTTGTTGAAGAAGAACTGATTTCAGGCAGGCAATTCAAACCTTGTCCAAGTTAATTGCCTAAAATAACCTTAAGTAGAGGTACTGAATGATTTCCCTTCATATGTTTTTTTCCAACTCTGTTTTATAGCCAGTACAGAAGGGAAGTTATCTGATTCAAAGAGCATGATAAGTTTCCAAACTCCATCTTCATATTTTGCTATTTCTCTCATCTTTCTGGAAAGTTATCAAAGGCAGTATTTGCTTTTCAGCTATCGTGATGGTTCTGAGTACTATCTTATGTGCTAGCATATGAATTGCTCTGTTAACGCAGATGGATCATTTTACAAGTTTACAAGTAAATTGATATTCAGTGAGTATAATTTCTGGAAACACTTTCCAGAGCTTATTAATACACAAAGGGAACTGAGATGTGGATCTTCAAATGTGAGATGAAGCTATTCTCTTAAAACCTAGAGAATCATAGAAGTCATAGGATATCCCGAGTTGGAAGGGACCCATAAGGATCATCGAGTCCAACTCCTGACACCACACAGGTCTACCCAAAATTTTAGACCATGTGACTATGTGCACAGTTCAAACTCTTCTTAAACTCCGACAGGCTTTGTGCAGTGACTACTTCCCTGAGGAGCGTGTTCCAGTGTGTGACCACCCTCTCGGTGAAGACCCTCTTCCTGATGTCTAACCTAAAACTTCCCTTGCTTCAGCTTGACAACATTCCCGTGGGTCCTATCACTGGTGACTGAGGAGACTAGGTCACCTGCCTCTCCACTCCCTCTCACGAGGAAGCTGTAGACCTCAGTGAGGTCTCCCCTCAGCCTCCTCTTCTCCAGGCTTAACAGACCAAGTGACCTCAGCTGCTCCTCATACGTCTTCCCCTCCAGTCCCTTCACCATCTTCATAGCCCTCCTCTGGGCACTCTCCAACAGTTTTACATCCTTTTTGTAATGTGGTGCCCAGAACTGCACACAGTACTCGAGGTGAGGCCGCACCAGCGCAGAGTAGAGCGGGACAATCCCTTCCCTTGACCGACTAGCGATGCCATGCTTGATGCACCCCAGGATCCGGTTGGCCCTCCTGGCTGCCAGGGCACACTGCTGGCTCATATTCAGCTTGCTGTCAGCCACAACTCCCAGATCCCTCACTGCAGGGCTCTTCTCCAGCATCTCGTTGCCCAGGCTGTACGTATAGCCAGGGTTGCCCCATTCCAGGTGCAGGACCCACCACTTGCTGTTGTTAAACTTTATGTGGTTGGTGATTGCCCAGCTCTCCAATCTGTCCAGATCTCTCTGCAAGGCCTTTCCACCTTCAGCAGAGTCTACAGCTCCTCCAAGTTTGGTGTCAGCAAATTTGCTCAAAACACCTTCTAGTCCTACATCTAGATCATTTATAAAAACATTGAAGAGGACTGGCCCTAAAATGGAGCCTTGAGGGACCCCACTAGTGACCATCTGCCAGCCTGATGTGGCCCCATTTACCACAACCCTTTGAGCCCTGCCCGTCAGCCAATTGCTCACCCATCGGATGATGTTTTTGTTTTGTTGTATGCTGGACATTTTGTCTAGTAGGATCCTATGGGAAACTGTGTCAAAAGCTTTGCTGAAGTTCAAAAAGATCACATCAGCTGGTTTCCCTTGATCAACTAGGTGGGTGATCTTATCATAAAAGGAAGTCAAATTTGTTAGGCAGGACCTACCCCTTGTGAACCCATGTTGGCTGGGACCAATGACTGCATTGGTCCCCCAGGTGCACTACAATAACTTCAAGGATCATCTTCTCCATAATTTTACCAGGCACTGACGTGAGACTGACAGGCCTGTAATTGCTAGGGTCTTCTTTCTTGTCCTTCTTGAAAATTGGTACAACATTTGCCAGCTTCCAGTCTACTGGGACCTCTCTAGATTCCCAAGATTGTTGAAAAATAATTGAGAGAGGTCCCGTGATGACGTCAGCCAGCTCTGTAAGCACCCTGGGATGAATCCCATCCGGACCCATGGACTTGTATGGATCTAGGTGGAGCAGCAAATCTCTCACGCTTTCAGGGTTTGTTTAGGAGTTTATAATTCCCACCATCATAGTCCTCCAGCTCAGGGCACCCTGGGTCCCAAAGCCTATCATCAGTATTGAAGACAGAGGCGAAGAAGGCACTAAACGTCTCTGCTTTGCCTATGTCCTTGTCTGTGAGGTGACCTTCTCCGTCAAGTAGCAGATCTATGTTTTCTTTGGTCCTCCTTTTTCTGTTCATATATCTAAAAAAAAAAAACTTTTTATTGTCTCCCACAGACTTGGCCAGCTTCAACTCTAGTTGGGCTTTGGCCATATGAATCCTGGTGTATGTAAAGACTTCAGTTTTAACTTTATATGTGTTATGTAGCTCTTGATGTGTTTTTTAGCAGTGATAGCACTGACTATCTGCTTGTGACATCCAGCGTTCCTAGAGCAGGCTGGTTAGACTGAATTCAAAACAAACAAAAAAACCTTCAAATTGTGTAAACTGACATAATAAATTTTGGCAAAAAAAAGAGATTAATCGTCTCAAAAGTGGTCAACATACAAGTTTAAACAGTTATGTTAATGAGTTATGTTAATATGTTATGTTAACATAATGAGTTGTCTTAATTACTAGAGTGTTAATGCTTATGTGAATTAATCGTAGAGCTTCATAGGTCAGTGACACCTGTTTATTTTTGTAAATGCCTACCTTAAGAATACATTAGTCTGATTAGGTAGTATTTTTCTCAGAGTTGATACAATGTGAGATAAGACTTTTGTGTAAGAGCTGAGAAGAGTGCCCGTTTATCTGAGCTAGAAATGTTTTGACACTTGTGTCTACATCAGCGTACCTGCCAAGTACCTTGGCACTTGTGTCTACATACCCTACCTGGGCAGCCTGCTCTAAGGAACCTGCTTTGGCAGGGGGGTTGGACCCGGTGATCTTTCAAGGTCCCTTCCAACCCCTACAATTCTGTGATTCTGTCATTTCACAATTTTATTTCAGTTAACTGTTAGACCTGATGATTGGTTATAAGATAAATCGGGCATAACCATGGTTTATTGTTTTTCAGCAGAGGTAAGATTAAATCAAATATGAATACACTGCTGTTTTTTTTCAGCTCTTTGGAATGTACTGTTTCTTGCTGTATGAAATAGTTATTTGATGGAATTATTCTGAATGTGCTCTGTACCCAGTGTATTGCATTTCACATATTCCCTGGGGTATCCTTTATTTTATGTTTTGAATCTGTGGGATTCCCTACTGCTTAGAGGTAAATGTTCTTTTACCTTGTCAGTTAGCTTGGTATGAATTACTTTATACATGATGACAGTTAAGTGCACTGCACAATTTTTTCTGCCTTCTTCCATATCAAATGTAACTATTTAATCAGCCTAACCCCTTTCAAAACTAAGCATTTTCTGTTGCTGTCACAGGTTACTACCAGTTGAGTTATAGTTTGTGTACTTACCCACCTCAATATCTTGTCAGGATTGTGTTCTCCTTTGTTACTTTGTTTTTTTAATGTATCTATCTATATATACACACAACAAAAGCATGTATTTGACTTCTAAATAAATTGTTTTGACTGAAAGTTTCACATAAATGTTCTATGTTTAAAAAACAACAACAAAAATGCTTCTATTTCATATTATAGTATCATGATTTATGGATGATAGATCTAATCACAGCATTGTCTGTGCAAATATGTGTAGTTTCTAGATAAACAGGAATGTCTCTCCCAGAAATGTCTGTTCATACAGTAACAAATTTGACTAGGAATAAGTCTCACTTCTGCTTTTGATAAACTAATTTCCAAAAATTCTTACTCCACCATAATTTCAGACCAGTAGTATTAGAACTCTTGACAATGAGATTCATTTATCTTCTTTCTTCCACTGTGTTGTTTCCCTCTGGGGACAGAATCTTAATCTTTAAACACAGTCCCTCCTTATTTTTAGTGTAGAAAGTAGTTAACTGTCACTAGCAGATTAAAAGCACACTTTGTTCTAGATCTCAGAAAACAAAATCCTTAGGACCAGCTTCATTACAGCATTATTATCAAATACCATTCCTAGATTTGAAAGACTGCTATGACTTTTTTTTTTTTTTTTTTTTCTGAGATTCAACACAGTAACAGTCGTTATCTGTGTCACGCCTCTTGCACTTATTAGATTCTGTTGCTCCAAGTATGTTCTCAAAGTGCCAATTTGTGGTAGCTGTGTATCTCGGTAGAATGGGTATCTGCTTCTGCCCTTGAGTGATGGATAATGCAAGCCAATGAGGTCTCTGTGAAAAGCAACTGCACTAAAATCTCTTACGTTCCGTAGCTCTCAGTTGTGTTCCTTAGGTATTGTAGTAATGGAGAAGAAATCAATTTTAAACCTAGTGTATATTGGTTTTGAGGGGGATAGTCTGAAACTTTCTTCAAAGCATTTTCTGCTTCGTGACAAATCCAACCAGTGCTGAATGTATGTTCCTATCTACAAATCTGTCAAATAAATGAAAAAGTATGCAACAGTCAGCTTCATGGTGTCATATTCTTTTGTCAATAGGGAAGACTTCCTCACTATCAGACTATCAAAACAAACATCCTGCACAAATAATGTTCATTCTACCAAACAACTTGAACTGTGTATTCAGGGGTTTTCAGTGTATTCTTGCTTTATCGTACAACTTCACATCTGCAATATGCACTTTTATGACTGGTAAAGAATTAGAAGATTAAACTGTCATCTTTTAGAAATAGGACACATTTTCATTCATGTCTACGACTATAATAAATATGATTCTGGTTTGTCTTTTGCCTTCTTTTAATATGACCTGAAAGCAACTGAATGCAGCTTCTGCTACACTAAGAAACTTCAGTCTGTTTTTATTGGTATTATTTTAAATATTTCTTGTAAATCATTATTAGTGCCAAATTCACTGAAGTTTTGGCCTCAAGAGTCTCAATATTACTCATGTATACTTCACTGAAGTTCCTTTCTATCATCAGTTCCCATGCTTCATAACAAATAAGGACTACTTTAATATAGCCTGTTTAATGTATTCCTAAATCTAGCCTACTGAAATTTATCAAGATGATGAATTACTTCACATCAAATCTTGAAATAGAGGAGTTTCATATGTTTTCTTTCCTGGATGCTTGATGAAGAAGGTGAGTAAAATATTTTCCAGAAACTCAATGATAATAGATCTAGTATCTGCAGAATGCTTTCAGTGTTGTGATTTAATTACAAAGGTTGTATTCTAATAACTGGAGCAAAATACATGTCTCATGTTCTTAACTTCTCCCTTCCCCAAGAAGCACGCAACTTCAAAATCCATAGTCAAGCACTATTGTTATAATTTTTAATGCCAGTTAAATTACATGGCAGCTAGAATAATACTGCACATGGGAAAGTAGTATGGCTAAAATGATATCAGGATTTTTATCAATGTTAAAGAAGATTTCAGGAGAAACGTTACCTGTGGAAAGCTTTCTGTCTACAGTTTTACCATGACTTAGTAATGAAGTAGTAAAAACTTTATTTTTAGTTCTGTCTGCATTGCAGCAAATAGTAGGTAAAATACATAAACATTCCTCAATATAGGGATGGGAATTCCCTTTCTGTATGAGATCGTAGTTGCCGTTGCAAAGCATTGTGCTCTTTTTGATTGTTACAGTCTCTTCTCTGAGTATACCAGCTTCAAAAGTGCAAACTGATTGTGGCCACCCCTGGATAACTCCTTTAATTTCAGGGTACCTTCTCTTTTATTGTGGTGGTAGTAGTGATGAGTGATGCTGTCCCTTCATTCTTTTTATAAATGTACTGGACTTAAACCCTAGATAACAAACAGGGTTTTTCCAGATGATGGCAAAAAAGTGCCTGTCACAAGCAGGAGTTGTTATCTGTGGTTTGGTCTCTTGGCTTTATAATGACATATCCAAATCTAGTGTATTGGTAATATACACCCTCTGTATACTAAAGCCCTTCTGTTTGTGATTTATTTCAGTGTAAACATTAGGCATATGCATAAAACATTACATTCAGCTCAGAAGATTATGGGGGTATCTAGCTCCTCATTTCTTTCTGAAGACAGATACAGCATTTCATATGGCATTTCCAGTTCTATCTGCTGTTCCTCTGTGACTGTTAGCACACGCTTTCTAAAATGTTATATTTTACTTGTTCTTCTGGCTCCCTTGAGTCAGCTAGGTAGAACTAGTTTATATTTACATTTGGCATCCAGCAACCCAAATGACGTAACTTAAATGGAACTAAAAGCAAGTATGTCTCTTTCCTATTTTGTTCTTGGAATGCTCCCTGATGTGGGACTTCTCAGGCTCAGTTGTAAAAGATATGGGGGTATTTTATGAACCTAACTTATTTTGAAAATTTTAGCATATGGCTTTGATCAGCTGTTTCAGAAAGCCCTGAGGTATTTAGTTGATGGGGAAAAAGTTGGCAGCAGATCATAAGCTTTCAACATTATTTTGTTGTTAGACATTTAATCTTTATTTTTTCTTAATTAGAATCTTAATTTATATTTTAAAGTAAACTTTTCTTGATTTCATCATTTTTTCATTTTTTTTCCCCAACTTATTATACTCACAGTTTAGCTTCTTACATTGCTGTAAAAAACAAGCTTAGCTGAGACAGTGAATAAAAATGCATGCTTTTGGTTAGCCTGTAGGGAGATGACTTCATAGTTATCAATCAAACGCCCACGCAGCTGCAACAATCTGCTTAGACTGATGACCCCATAGTCACCTCCCTAAAGGCTGGCTAAGGGTCTCTCATCTCTGCACTGACTCAGAGACATTCTTTGCCTAATACACAGAAAGTTTCCTTGCTGTCTTTATTTTATTTCTGTCCAGCCTGCGTCTTTTTTTTTCTGTTCTGTTTTCACTCTTGTGTGTTCATCTAAATGTTTGTTATAGTTGCTCCCTGTCAACATAAGATCACAGAATCATGGTTTCACCGTATCTGTGAGAATTAGGTGCTGATTTAAACAGCTTAAAGTGTTTATTTCTCTCAAATGAGGTTCAGTTGATTGTAGCCTTTCAAAATGAGTACTGTTGGGGCAAAGGGCAACTGACTTTTTTGCTACTAGATAAAACACTAAAGGCATTTGGTTCTCCAGCCTTGAGACCAAATGGCATGGTGCAAATTGTATTCACCCACTTGGCGTGTTTTTCTTCTCCAAAGAAGAGGGTGACAGCATCCAGATAACAGGAAGAGTCCATTCCATGTTTTGTCTCCCAGACCTTGTCTGGGAAAGCACTAAATACCACAGGCCAAAACTGCTACTATTTCAGTAGCATAGGTGATAGTGGTGGTAGTTGACCAGCGTTGAATCTTTTCTGAAAGTAGTTTATTTGCTTTTATAGATGAATCTGTTAATTTGAAGGCTTGGCAATTAAATATCTAACTCTTAACTATTCAAAGCTAATCAGGAAAGTGCTAACAAATACACCTGAGAACTTGAAGAACCTCTCATGTGGAAGAGGGTGATAATAAACAGTGTTAGAGGTCCTAGAGGTACTCTAAGCAACTCTAGCAGTCAGCCACTCCAAAACTCAGTCACCTGTAGAAGGTGTCAGGATCATGCTATGCATCTCAATATTTTCACAAATATAGAAGTAGAAAAATAGAGCCCATCAGAGTGTAATAATTTTCTTTTCTTCTCTGCTCTCCTATGAGATTTAAACTTAATGCAAATAAGAGGATATCAGAAAGTAGTTTGCAGTAGTATTATACAGTAGCCAGGAAAGATGGCTTTCCCCAAAGAGTGTAGCAGGGATTATTGGTGTTATTCTCTCCCACATTTTGGTGGTTAAATTGTTCTGTCCGAACTATCTAGACAAGTATAAACCACAAAGAAATAACGGAAAATTTTCTCTACTTGCTAATGTTCTTATTTTCTGTGGATGTCTATAGTTTCCTGCAGTATTGATATATGTTGCTTACATTCAGTTGTACAACAAAGTGAAATGTTTACCTTGTTGATCAATAAAATTGTTTCTCCTGAAACAATCATTAATATCTCTTGCTGAGGATAATTTCCAAAGTAATCAACTGAAATGTAATAGAGATCATCTGTATATGTAACAGGCCATTTACATCTGGCTGGGAGGAACTGTGACTGATGTGTATATTATTTGTAGAGAGATTATGTAAATTTAAAAACATCACCTTTCTAATCTTACTATGTAGATTTTAAAGGTGGTTTTAAACTGAGGAACTGATGGAAAAATATATTACAATCCTCATGTTTTTTTGCTTAACACTGTTGAACTGCATCTCAAAGGGTGTTTATCTTTGTTCATGATGCACATAAAATAACTGAGTAACTAGAGTTATTCTCTTGTGATCAAAAAATGAGCAGGGTGTAACACCTTGGTCTACCTTCTACTTACAAACAAGAACAACGGGTTGGGGATGCTAAGGTTGGGAGCAAACTTGGATGCAGCAGCCATGAGGTGGTGGAATTCAAGCTCTTGAGAGATGGCAGCAAGGTGGTTAAGCAAGATCACAATCCTGCATTTCAGGCGAGCAGACTATGGCCTTCTCAGAGATCTGCTTGGAAGAATCCCATGTATTAGCATTTAATACATATCGCTTTCAATTATTCTATCTATTAATGAAATTTAATGAAATTAAAAGCTTATGTTTCAAATAAATTTTAAATGTAGAACATCTACATTCTTTAATGTTGATAGGCTGTTGTTATGCTGTTGTTGGGGGTGGAGGGGTGGCTGTAAAAGAGGTCAGGTGAGCCATGTTTTCAGCAAAGTAAGGTAGCGTGAATATTAGTAAAATTACATGCAATCATCTCAGCCCTTTTCCAGTGAAATAAGAGACCTGATTGTCTAATGACATGTCAAAAGATTATTTTTTTTTAATGTATGTTCCAGTCAGGTTCTGAGGTTCTCTTCCAAAGTAAAAATGCAAATTCTTCTAAAGGTACTTATGATTTCATTTAGGGATAATAAAAGCAGAAGTGTATTATTTTACAAATTTGATACTTAAATCACAACAGTGGAATAATGCTTTGGCTTTCCATTTCTTTCAATTGAGATTTTTTTTATACTTTATTCCAGCTGTCTGCATAAAACAAAAATAAAATTCATGCAAAATACATTGCACAGATTAGCATCTAAAATTTTAGTTGATTCTCAGTGCAGTAGGTCTGATATATTTGTAAGAGAGAGAAGAATGTGTCACACAGCAATTGGACTCACTAATCATTTACTTTCAAAAATATAAGTGTAATCTGAAGGTATTAACCTCTGCATTGTTGGCTGAACTGCAAGTGGGTTAGTACTGCAGACTGGAACATACCTGGAGATAACAGTAACAGTCTAGCTGTACTAGTGTGGAACTCAAAAAGGGGCAAACTTACCATTAATTTTAATATTTTTCTTGTGCATCTTCCATGGCAAATCTGGGAAATTCTCTGATGCAACATTCATTAAAATGTTTGCTTCCCATTTTATCTATCTCCCTCTACTGAGAGCACAACAGGAGATAAGAATATCTGAATCTGACCAGGAGATGTTTGTGACACAAAATTTTAAAAGTGGTACACGGTATATCGTAAATGTTCTGTAGATGCATCAGTTTGAAAACAAACATTACATTTTAGTATGCACTTGAAAGCATTCTGTTTGTGTAAACCAAAGCATTTATCATTTGTTTAAAGCATTTATTTTGATACACTTCTGTTCTGAAGCTAATGCAGAATGAAATCTGTATATAGTTCTTTAAGCACTGCAGCCCAAGTTTGGAATGCATTAAGTAAGACTTTCCTGTATAGCCTTTTCCTTTAGGGAATTTCACATTTTTGAATGCACTGAAAAATCATGTCTAAGGGGTAAGCTTCTATATCTGTAGCTCTGAAACATTGTAAAAGTAATTTTGAACAATGTTGTTCCCATAGAGGCTTCCTGACATCTTTGGAAGATGACTGTGGTCACGCAAGATTTTTAAAATCAAGCTTTTAAGGAACTTTGCATAAATGTCACTTTTTTTTTTTTTTTTTAAATTGTCATTGTGCCTTGTGTTGAGTGGTGTTTGACTGTCTTCCATTGCTACTGAATACATCCACACTAGCTAGGGTCATTTAGTTTGGCTCAGAGCATGCTTTTGAAACAAATCTCCCCATCTCCTACTACGTATTGGTTTGTATCATAAATAGTCTTAATGCATGTAAACTGGATTCCTTTTGGATAAAATAGTTTCATGCCTTCTGCCTGCTATTGCTTAGCTGCTGCTAGGGGGTGTTAAGTCCATGGGATCAGACTGAAGTTAATGTGAATAAAGATGTGTCTGGTGTGGACATCACATCCCCAGTGCTAAGTTCCATTCCCACAGATTCACTTCTGTTATGCTGCTCTGTACCACCATTCACACGTTTATAGGGATGATTCTTGGGCTTTAATCACGGCTGAAGTTTTGAATGCTCCTGCGCTGCATGCTGCCAAGTTGTATTACACTTAGGAAGAGGTTGAAGTCTTGAGGGAAAATAAGTGTTCTGAGTGTAGTAATAAAGTTAACTCATAATTTCTGCTGAAATCAGTCTGTCACTTCTTGAAATTATTTCAAGAAGACTAAACTCAGCAGAACCTTGTGTTAGCTACAGTTGATTTCAACCTAATCAGATAGTTAATACTATATTAAATATTCATTTGGACAGGGTTTAATTAAACATAAACTAAACCTGGTATTTAGGAGAGGGCCTTTCATGTTTCTTCAAGGGAATTCTCTGACTGTATTTGGAAACAAGGGAGAAGTGGCCATTCAGTCGATTTTCATGCTTTTTGAAATCTGAGATAAAATAAGTACCAGTTACACAGTTATATCCATCCTTAGGGAGATATGCCAGTTCTACTAGGTGTCAGGTATGAGTGCTTGCTCGTATAGAAAAATAGTGATTTGAGTATCAAACTGATTAAAGTTTTCTACAAGATACAGAAACATGTGGAACAAAAGATGATTAATTAATATAAATTTAAAATACTTCATATTTCTGATTGAAGTCATAATAAGTACAGTGAAAGAAAAATAATTTTTAATTTAAGTGGAAACTTTCTAATTTTCCCAGAATAACCTCTTTGGCTACTGCAGGTCCGATACTACATTGATTATTCTTTTCTAAGCAACTGGAATGGAAGCTTTCAGATTTCCTCAGAGTAATATCTTCGGCTATTGTAGATCTGATAATGCATTGATTGGTCTTTTATAATCAATACCTCTTTTATGAAAGGCTGGTACGTATGTATCTTGAACTGTGATGCATTTTATGTGTTGTACTTGTACATGGCATAGAATGGATTTGTAATCTTTTAATAAAAGCTCTCTCCTCTAAAATGAGAAAGTCAGTGAGATATTACATATGATGTGATGTCTTATGAAGTGTGGCCAACAGCATCCTGGCTTGTATAAAAAACAGTGTGGCCAGCAGGTCCAGGGAAGTGATCATCCCCCTGTACTCAGCTCTGGTGAGGCCGCACCTCGAGTACTGTGTTCAGTTTTGGGCCCCTCGCTACAAGAAGGACATGGAGGTGCTCGAGCGAGTCCAGAGAAGGGCAACGAGGCTGGTGAGGGGTCTGGAGAACAAGTCCTATGAGGAGTGGCTGAGGGAGCTGGGATTGTTCAGCCTGGAGAAGAGGAGGCTCAGGGGCGACCTTGTTGCACTCCACAGGTACCTTAAAGGAGGCTGCAGCGAGGTGGGGGTTGGTCTATGCTCCCACATGCCTGGTGACAGGACGAGGGGGAATGGGCTAAAATTGTGCCAGGGGAGTTTTAGGTTGGATATTAGGAAAAACTTCTTTACTGAAAGGGTTGTTAGACATGGGAATGGGCTGCCCAGGGAAGTGGTGGAGTCACCATCCCTGGAGGTCTTTAAAAGATGTTTAGATGTAGAGCTTGGGGATATGGTTTAGTGGGGACTGTTAGTGTTAGGTCAGAGGTTGGACTAGGTGATCTTGGAGGTCTCTTCCAACCTAGACTTTTCTGTGATTCTGGTAATGCTCATTCTTCAAATTGGTGTAATTTTAGTTTGGTACTTAAGCACTGTCAGTTGCAAAGACAGTGTAATTATTTACATTTTGGTATCAGTTGTTGAAAAAGAGAGAATTTCATGGCCTAGTTAGTAAGGAGGTAGAACACATTAGGGGATATTCAAGTTAAGAATTTGTTCAGCCTTAAATTTTGTACTGATCATAAGAGGGAGGACTATGTTTTACCTTTTGCCAGTTTATTGAAACGTATCAGTTGTAAGTCTGACCAGGGTCTTTCTATAGCCAGTGGTGAAAGAGAATTTCATCCCGAGGGTTTTTTGAAATAGGCATCATGTAGGTCTCCTTTGATTCTTTTTAGCATCATATAAATTATTCTCTGGAGATTTTTGTGAAGATAAGCTTGTAATAAGATTTGTGAAGTGCTGCATTCATGTGTACACAGATCATCTGAATTTGTCTTCAGGCTTTTGTTTACTGCTACTCCTCACAGTTTTAAATGGGCTTTGCTCATTGACACTGCTAACACCCACAATATGTTGTGCTATCTTCATTAATACAACTCTGTTACTGATTGTGCTAATCTTACCTCACAGGACTAAAATAAGAAGTGGAATCATTGTTGCGTTAAGGGGTGTAGCCAATTAACCATTACAGGTCCGGTCGGATTCAGGACACTGAACTATCACAATCACTGATTCACCAACCACGTATAACCACCCTTACTCTAAACGCGTTCAATGAGAACTGTCACAGCTAGGAACAATGCAGTCAAGTGCAATTTATTACAGCAACAGGTTCACAGATTCTTTGGATTGCCGGCGATAATTTACTGTCTGCAAAAGCAAGCTAGCATGCATGAAATACACAGGTGCACAGCCAGGAAATTAATGCATTAAAAGGCACAAAGACTCTATAGAGATTTCTAAGTTTCCGTGGAGACACACAGTATGACCAAGTGTTCAAATCTCACCCAAAGACATCCCAATGGGGGTGGGGGGAGAGAGGCTCAGCCCATCAACTGATCCCAGGGGTCAGGAGGTCCTCGGGATGGTGTATTCCCTTGTGATGGTATCTCCCCTGACAGTGGTATCTTCCCCTAATGATAGTATCTTCCCCAATATCCCCCGCTCTTAGGCCAATTTATATTATTTTCTATCTTTTAGGTGGAGTTTGAGTGACTCTAGTCAAGCATATCTTAGTTGTGAATGGTGAAAAGTCTTCCCGTCTCTGTTTAAAGATACAGGCTCTGAGAAATTCAGAGCATGTGTTCAGTGAGAGGTGGTCGCACCTTGGAGGTGGGTAGCTTTTGGGATGGAGGTGTGTTTTGGTATTATAATGATATTATAATGAGCAAAAGTACACTAGAGTACAGCATTTGTCAAAACATGACAGGTCGTTGGCTCAGGGTAGAAAAATGTGCGGCTTATCAGTCTCGGTGTGCACAAGAACAAACAAGTCCCGTCCTGGTCACAGAGCCTAGCCGTGGTGTCTCCACTCCGCTCTACGCTCCGTGCTGTTCCTTAGAGCCAGCATACCAGGTTCCCCCAGTGAGATAGCATCTGAGGTTGGAAGAATAGGGAACGCTCAGGTAATGCAGCTACACCCTATCATGAAAGCCTCTTCAATGCTGTACACTTTCTTTAAAATGTGAATGTTAGCTTTATTTTCCTAGTTATTTTAGGCAATTGCACCACAATCATTTAAGAGATATTGTTTAATGCTTCATGCTCATCTTCTATACTTAAAGAAGGGAAAAGGGGCCTTTTTTCTGTAATGTTTGGTACTTGGAAGCCATCAAAGCTTTACAGAATTTTACCTGCCATTAAGTTAGACAGCCCGAGCCTCTTTGAACTTTATGATTTCTTTTGCTTTAAGTAATATTCATTTATGGTGCCCCCATTTGTAGAATAGAGACATTTTGTAGAGGAGCTGGTGAATCTTTGTGGCAGAGCAGAGAGCAGGGATGCCTAGTGCACCGGCTTCTATCTTTTGTACCATCCCCAAGATATACACCATGGGCTTTGTTAGACATAGAATGTATTCCAGCCTGAATGTGCTTACTCTTGACGGTGTATATACAGATTATGCACATGTATATATAGGCTTTCCAGAAATGCTCACATTAACAGGAGTACATGTATTCTTCCCAAATATCATTAAAATACTATGTGAGTATTAACTCCTGATTTTTGGAATTGTAATGTCAAAAATAAGATTTTATATCATAAACATCTAAGAAGTCATTGATTTTCTAGTCCCAATGAACTAGTTTCTCACCCAAAAGCACTGCTGCTGCCCACAGTAGTATGAAAAATATATTTTTAGAGCTTATATGGTCTTCTGTGAGACTCCAAGAGGCAAAAGCAAAGAAAGATTTTACTTTGGCTTTTATAACTAGTATTAACATTTACATTTGAATCTTTTTTTTTTTTTTTTTTTCTTTTACTTGGTTAGACAGTGGGCTGATGGAGTAATAAAATTGACTTTGAAATGGACTTTCTTATTCCTCAGGCAATCTGCTTTGTGTGGACCACTGTGCTAGGGTGAATTTGATGTACAGACTAACTAATAAAGCCATTTACTTTTTTTTTTTTCTTGGTTTCATTCATTCATTTTTTAAAGAAAAGCATAAAAAGTACTTATGTAACTTCATGGTAAATGACTTAGAGAAAATACTCAATAATATCACTGGAAAATATCAACGATTAAAAAGAAATTTAAAGTGGAGAAACTAAAACCTTTTTTTAGTGACTGTACAAATTTTAATATTAAGCATCGTACAATTATGCTAACACATAAAAAGAATCAATGAACCAAGAAAGAGAGATAATCAGGAAAAGCTTGCTTTTTTTTATATAAAAAAATATATACAGTTATTTAAATTCTAAAAATGACTAATATGAATTTCTGTTTTTCAGCAGACATAAGTGAGAGAAACTTGTTTAATTCACATATCTTTAGGGTTTTACACCTCTATGGCAGAGGGTAATAGTTTCATACTTCATAGTGATATTCAGCAGTATTTCTATGTGTTGAGTGTAGGAAGATTTTTAAGGGTTTTCAATGTGTTTATGTAGTTCTTACAGTATTTTTAGTAGTTTTAATAGGAAACATGGGTCTCTCAGTATAATATGTGAGTGTTAGGATGTTTTTTGTTAGCCAGTATCCTAAAATACAACTGTTACAAAAACTTAGCAGAATTTGACTGAAATAAATTTGGAAAAATGACAGCTTATTGAAATACTTTGAATTACAGTTCTCAGACTGACAAAGGCTGCAAGTTATAATGTCTATCGTCACCACTTACCTGCTGTTTGTGAAAAAGTAACTAGGTTTCCTTTTGCAGATATGTTTGGTATCTGCCATTCTTTGTATTGGAAATATTTATATAAGCTGCCCAGAGGAAGAAAGGGTGATTTATTGATCACGATGAAGAGGGAGGCATTGAGCTAACTGTACATATGTTTTGTTATCTTTTACTTAGGCCATTTAACCTACAGTCCTTTAACCTTCACAGTTCCTTATTTAAATGAATAACAGCTAGAAGGAGGTGAGATACATCCTCTGCTAGTAAACTTCCATCCAGTTGGTAGCAGTAACATGCAGTTGGGGAAATTGTGTTCACTTTGAAGTTCTGAGAAGATGGAAATCTGGATAGTTGCACAGATTTCTGTTACTGCTACAATCAAGAAATGCAATTAAATATTTTGACTTCCAGTCTCCCCATTCCTGACTCTGGCATCCAGTGTAATACTTGGAGATGGAAGGAGCAGTGGCAGCTGAAGTCCTGTTACTCAAATACAGGATCTTCAGAGCACATTCCAGAATCAAACAGATACGCTTTGGTGGTCATTTTCTAAGGCACGTGAGCTGGGTGTATGCAGGCACATTTTCACAAGTGGAGCAGAATATATCTGATCCTGAGAGAGAAATCTTGGAAAACTTCAGTTTGAACAAAGTTTCAGAAGCATTTTAAATAACTATAGGCAGCACTATGAGACAGGTTTCTGTTAAAATCACATCCTTTGATTACTTTTAAGTAATGACTTTAATTCAGTATAAAGCTTCAAAATGAGCTACATTTCCTTAGACATTTGAAACATCCACTTGCTAACAGCCAAGTGAACACCTGAGCTACATGAGATACTTTATAAAACGTGTCTTACACACAGATTCCAAAGACCCAGTTAAGCATACATTTTTCTTTAATGGAGTCTTTTACCTCTAGCTAACCTGCAGAACTTGGGAAAAAAAAGAAAGAAAGAAAAGAAATCAGATGTTGTAAATAGGAATGGGTAGTTAAAATACCTGCACCTGGATATGCCAGGTTTGTAACAAATCTGGATCAGCTGGAATAGGAATGGGAAAAAAATAGGGGGTTAGATGCAAAATTCTTTTGTTAGATTGGACTCAGAGAAGCTGCTCAAGAGACTTGGTGAGCACTTATTAAGTTTATTTATGCTTTTCCAAACAACAACAAAAATCCCTTATTTTCCAGTTTTGTTTGCTGAAGAAATTGAAAATTAATTAATTCCTCAAATCTTCTAGTATCTTTATTAGCTTAAAGGTATGATCTTTTCCTACCTACTAGTTCCTTTTTTTTTTTTTTTGGCCTACGTTGCAGTTACAAACAACATTCTACTTAGCTTGTTTCAAATCAGCAGTGGTTGAAATCAGCTGAGTTGCAATGACTCAGAATGTGTGCTAGAAAGGAGAGAAGGCTAAAGGTAAGCAGGTTAAATGCTGATATTAATTTTAAAATTTATTTCTTTGGTATTCTAGTGCTTACCTTTCTAGATTTTATATCTCAAGCATTGGTATTTTGTTGGTGAACTGGTTGGTTTTTACCATGATGCTGGAAACTTCATCGCTGCAAGTATAACAGTGTGGTGAAACCAAGGCTTTCTTTTTAATTTTTTATTATTATTATTTTAAATAAAAAGTGGTGTTTATCTGCTATTTGTTTGTTAATAGTCTACAGCTGAGTGAAATGCCTTTCATCTGCAGCAGTTAGAATAGGCTCTATGTAACTAGGTACATTCTGTAACATAGGAAGTTTAGCATGTAAGTGTACTGTTAGATGTGCTCTCGTGATATCTTGAAAATCTTGGGGTAACTGGTAACTGAGGTACAGAATCCTTATGTAATCTCATGCACGATAGATGCTTGCACTTACAATCTTCAGGTTGTTTCAGACAAAATAAGCTAACAAATGTCACATTAATTTTAGTAAATGCACTTCCTAAAAATTTTCATGGCTTATTGTATAAAAGCTTCTATGGTTTATTGTATAAAAGCTTCTTAAAAAGCTGCTTATTGTGTCTTCTTTTTGTCTTCTGCAATATTTTATTCATATTGTAGCTCCCTCTTGATCCCTCTTTTTGTTAGCGATGGGTATTGTCTGTCCTGTTCCCCAGGTTTTCTTCTGATTTCCTCTCTCTTCTTTCTCAGATGTATCTGCAAATGTTTTGACTTGGATTGTGTCTTGAATGATCTGCGTAGTTACAGCTATATTCCCTGATGACTCATGGCTATACAGAAAGTAGAATAGATCCAGGAAATCCCAAAGCAGTTAATTACTGAATCAGCCTCCAGAAAGAATACCTTCAGCTGTGCTGTCAAGCATAGGACCCATCTGTAGCAACTATAGTGCAACTTGATTGACATCATCATGCTTTGGGCAATTAATTAGTGCACAGATATTTACTGTTCATTGTGACCACCAGTTTTTAGAGCTGACTGGCTTAATCTTTGCCTGAATTATGTTCACATCCATACTTCTGGGGGAAAAGGCACAGCTACATTCAGTCCATTTTTAGTCTTTTCAGTTCCAGAGTGTGATGAAATCAGAAAAATAGGCAGTTCGATTGCTAGCAGCACTGTGCAGTTGTGGTGTCATCTGCTTTGGCTGCGCTTTGAATCTGGCATTTGAGCAGAGTCAAACTGAAATAAGGTGAACACAGGAAATAAGGAGGCCACAACATGCAACAGTGGTCATAATTTCTTCAGTTACAAATTTTATCTGATGTATAAATTGTATTTGCAGTCAGAGTGTTCAGACTGACCTTAAAATTATGAATAATAGACGAATGCGAAGGTTTTTCTTTACAACTGGTTGTTTCAGCTTCATCTTACTGATTTTGCCAAATTGCAATGTTTATAACAAAAAGTGCCATGTGTATTTGTCTTTGGTATTTCTTTTCATGTCTTTTGGCCAGAGTCTTTTCAGTCTTAATGTTATGTCTAATTTTGCTGTGGTTGCTATGATTTTCACACTTATATATCCATAACTTTCAAGCAGAGCAAAGAGGTTGCAGCACAAGGTTGTCCAGAAATCCTTTAATTATCTGAAAAAAAACTATTCCTTCTAATTTATAATTTATAGTTTTGATAGCTTCTCTTGCTCTGTCTCTTGCTCTGTTTCTACAGAAACAAGCAAACAACCAAAACACTCGCACAAAACAAACAACCAAACAACAACCTCCCCCCCCCAAGGTTTTATTTTAGACCAGAAAAAGTGCAGTAGCTGTTTTAGCCAAACCACACACCTGTGCAGTTTTAGTCAGCTCATGATTGTCTAGCAGCATCTCTGCCCTTCTCTTAATCCAGGCCAAGACCCTCTCTTTCCATTATCTTTAGCTCTTTCCTGAAAAAAATAGTCATACTATGTTACATATGAATATTTCCAGCACTCTTATACTTTTGTCATTTGGGGGGTTATTTTCAGATATTTGCAGAATGCTGAAATAATAAGCATGAATGCAAATAGAATTACACTCAAATGGAAACTCTGTGCATGCATGTCAAGCTAAAGGAGAAAAATGGTATTTGGTAGTGTAATTTGAGAATTATACAGTAGCATGTGTCTGATCGACTGCAGCTAATAAGCAATACAGCATATTTTTCCCAGATCACTTGCTCAAAAAACACAGTTCATGAGCACATCAACAGTTATTTATACTTACCTTTCAATGACCTTTATTAAACGTGCTTTGGGTAAAATCTCCTAAGACTTCCTTTCACTGGCAGAAACTTGGAGCTGAAAAATACTTGTGAGATATGTACAGAATAAATATGCCATCAGAAAGCCATACGACCTTTGTGCTACTGCAGCCATGTGTGATGAGGAGCCCTGGTGCTGCAGGACTGTGCCGCAGTGCTGTTCCCTTTTATTAAATCTGCCATTTTTTCTGTCTGTACAGATGCATAGGACTGTAAATCTGTGCTTTCTGTCTTCTTTATAAATGATTACACTTAGGCTCAGTTTGTGGCCATGACCTGTTCAGAATGCCAAACCAACACAGGGATTTTCAGTCACAGTCTGCGTTGACTTCATTCAAATACGTAGGTGTTCGCTTCCTCTGACAAGCAGATGGTCACTGTCTGAGGCAGGCCCCCAGATTCAGAAACTGTTGTTGAGAAAGTTAGCTTGCAATGACTTGCTCTAGGTAGGAAGGCAGTGCAGAGTTATGAATAAATGCCAGAACAGCTAACTGTATCACTCTTCTTCCTACACATGGAATATGAAAGCGGAAAGCAAGCAGTAACATAGATAGTAAGTACTTGGACCTAAAATATAAATTATTTGCTAGATGGTCTGATGCATGGTTCTGTATGCATCTGCTCTTCTGGGTTCTGAATGGGCAAATTATTACCTTATAAAAAACAAGGCAGTGAATCAAAGTTCTGCCACTGCCCTTACTCAGAGGTGTTTCCATGAACATTTATATTTTTTTCTGAACAAATCTGTTTTGTACCTCTGTTGTTTGCAACAAGTAGGTGGCAATATTTTGTGTATTTCAAAGTATTACTACGGCTATACTTTTACATGTGTAAAAAGTAATTAAATTGAATGTGTGTGCAGTAATTGTATTATACATACTTATAAATGTACATACACACTCAGGCTCAGTGTATCAGAGCTACCAGTTCTCTGCAGTCCCTTTTCTCCCAGTGAACCTTGCTTCATACACGTGTCATACACTCACATAGCCCCTGTCACTTGTGCAGTAGTACCTGCCATACAGAATTGCTTGTGCGGTGTGGGATCTGCCAGCCAGCTCTTTTCTGCACCCAGGGTTCTGAAGCTTGCACTTAAAGGGCAAAAAGTCACAAGCTGTGTTTGCGTATGAGTAGCAGTCTCCTTCATTATCAAGAGGTTGGTTATCATAGAGTGATAGTTATGTTGTATGTGTTTCAGAAGTAACTTAAGAGGAGGCTATACGATTATATGCAGACTGAGGCCATCAAATTCCTCCCCCCCCACCACTTTTTTTTTTTTTTTTTCCCAGCATGATCTAGTGTGGTGTATGCAGGCTGTTTTGTTCTTCACTTGTTCCACTTCTTCTTTCATAGCTTCCCTTTCCTTCCTGTTGTTCTCATGCTCCTGCAGGTCACCACGTTTGCTTTCACTTAACTGCCTGCTGGACTTCCATTGCTCCTTTTAATTGGGCTTGGTTATGTTTTGTGTTGTGCTCAGTAATAGGGGTCAGGCTGCATCTTGCCTTATTTTTCTGGTAACACTGGTCTGCCTGTACAGTGAGTTACAGACCTCCCTTGGGGCCTCACAGCTGAGGAGAGAAACATTTTTTTTCCTGTGAAATGAGGAATTCCAGAAAGAGTTAGTTTTCTTTGCTGACATGTGGAAGCAGCTCTGTCGTTAGCATTGTATGAGCAGTAAAACGAAGCTGAAGAGATCCACGGTCTTCAGACATGCCTGCTGGCCTGTCAGGATCTTGAAAGTGTCACTTCATTCTGCACTGAGAGCTAACAGTGCAGAGCAGAAGGAGGCAACCAAGAAGAAAATACCTACTGGCACGTAATGGCCTATTTCAGGATAGGCTTGGAGCTTCTTGAAGCATTTTGAAAAACATATATATATATTCAGAGATGTTTTTATTACAGAGAAAAGGTCTTAATAAAATGGTTCTGTTATTTATGTGTCTGTTATTCAAGCACAGCACAGTCAGTGCCCTGAGTACTTCCCAAGAAGTTTGACCTAAATTCTAAGGAAAAAATACTATGTTCTCTGTTCTGGTAAGCTGTAGATTTTGTATCAGACTTTGAGCAAGAAAGTATAAAATTTTCATTATTTTTTTTTTTCAAATTAATCATATACAGACAATATATGTATTGCTATGGAATTTGAATTTAAATTCACCTCACATTCTACGCTGTGTAGCATTGTGTTAACATAAAACTTCATAATTCTCTAAAGGTTTGTCTGAACATCCAAATTATTCCGATTTTAAAATAGGATGAGTTTGGAGTAGAGAATGATTTATAATGGTCTATCTATCTAGATTTATTTTAGAATAGCTTCAAGTTAGCAGGCTGCTTTAAGGTGCAAAAAAGCCCTAGCAATGAGAATGGATTGCGTTATTGAGAGATGGGTGACAAAGCTAACCATCTTTCCAAAAGCAATTCTTGTTTGTTAGGTGAGACATTCTGGAAAGTAGTTATGATTTGTCTAAAAAGTGTATTTGCTTGATCCACATTAGTCAAGGAACAGTTATAGGATGATTATGAAAAGATTCAGTTTGATATGGCATTCATAAATATTAAAAATTATTTGTTCACAACAGTAAAAGCAAATGTTCGTACTTGGGCTGCTTCAGTGAAAAAGTGTTTTGACTACCTGACGAGGTTTGTAATAATTAAAAGACACAGGATATAGTGAGCTTCAGGCTTCAGTCTGTTGTCTGATACACCTGTTTCAAGATCTCAATGAACTTATCAATTTCATATGTATGTATTAAAGATAACAGCAGTAGCTTTCTTTTTGCAGCATCAAGGATCAGTTAGCTAATGCAAGTAAACTGCCGTGAGCCAAAATGCATTTTTACTTTGATCACTTCAGACTTTTGATGTATTTTGGCTTGTAGAATCATAGAAAAGTCTGGTTTGGAAGGGACCTCCAGAGATCATCCAGTCCAACTTTCTTTTGAGAGCACAGCCTTAGACTAGGTTATCCAGGGTCCTGTCAAACTAAGGAATCATTTCCAGCAAGGGAGATTCTATCACTTCTCTAGGCAACCTACCCCAATGTTTAATTCTTCCCACAGTGTTTTTCTTATATCCAGACAGAATCTTCCACAATGGCTTTATTGGTGGTTTGGGAATAATTTAAATGCAAAAATTACAATTTAATATTCAATATAAAGATGTTGAAGTGGTTTGTTTTCCATAAACTCTTCTACTTCTGAGTTTTAAACCTGAGATCTGTATTATATGTATATAAATCTACAGAAACTGTTACAGGAAACAAACAAAAATACATGATAGACAAGAACCAAATACATCCTATCCCTTGAAATTCTAATGTGGGTATAAAAGAAAAAGAAAATCTTGGAGCAGGATATTGTTGCAACAGAAATTGCGGAGGTAGGAAGAGTTTGCCATCTGGCAAGGCCCTCAGACCAGATGGATCCACTAATGACTTTTGTAAAGCATTTCATCAGACTCTGTTGGAACACATGACTGGCATCTTTAATTATCCTAATTTAACAGGGTTCCAGCCTTGGATGCTAGATTTGTAATCATTGATCTTGGAAGTGAAGGAAAAGAAAATGTTCCCCAAAATTTCTTTTTCCTTATAGATCATTTTATCAATAAGGTGTAATGTTAAGATACTATGTAAAGCTTATTGGTTCTTCTTAAATGGATTGTTTGGTTAAAGAATGCCTATTATGGTGCTTTTATGAAAAATCTCTTTGCAAACACATCAGAGTGCTTTGGGAATTCAGGTAGCTTTATGCATCCACAAAAGCATTCAGCTGCTCAGAGGAGCAGACTGCCAGAAAGCTCCTTGCTTTCTTTGCCTTCTCTGGGAGGAAGGGAACATGCAATTCCCTTGCAGTCATCTCAGCCTTGTACCCTACATGTTCCCACAGAGAGAAGGTTGAGATGTGTGGGGAAGTGACTGCTACCACTAGCCAGTCATACCAGTAGCAGTAACTGGTGCTCTTGCCCTGCCTACGTTCTGCCTTAGTTCTTTGTGTGGGGTGGAAGAACTGCGCATAAAGCAAGACAAAGTCAACTTCCTCTTCACACAAACCTGGAAAGTAGGGAGAATTTTTCATGTGAAATTCGTTCTGTGCACCCTGCTTATGTCCTGTGGGAGGGACTGTGCCCTGGTCTGTGAGGGCACTGCCTGTGCTGCAGTCACTCTGACTTACACTAATGCATCTCAAACAGGTATCTGCAGGCCTATTGCCCGTGGCTTGCAGAAAACTGTCTGGTTGTGTAATAAAGCCTATTCTGTTTCTAGCTCTTCTGTCTGTTGGAAAGAAAATGAAATAATTCCTTAACAGTGTTTTTCTATACCATAATTGGCAGTTGTTTAAATACATAATCTGTTCTAATCATATTTTTATCTTGCACTGATTATCATAGTTTTTCAGTACTTTCTAGTGGTGCAAATAGTGATGTAGCTTCACTATAAATGGTTTAAATATAAGATAGGATGTTTGCTTAGAAACGTGGAAGAAATGCACCTATCGGTTGGAAACAAAAGAATGAGGTTTATACTCAATTTTAAAAGGTGTAGAAGGGCACAGAACCTGTGCCAGCAGGAAATTTTATGATTTGGAGGTAGGAAGAGAAAATAAACAAATAGTTGCACATATGGGTTTTGTATTTTAATTTGCAACAAACGTGGAATTCATACATGCAGTTACTCAGTCACCAAGATTTGTTCTTGAAATTAGACTCCATTTCCTTACTCCATAATCCACCGTTCTGTCTGCCAAAAAAGAACGCTTGGTTATCTAACAGCCAGACTGAATGTAGGCAGTTGCAGTGCATTGTCAAGGCTGTGAGCGGGAAAGGAATGTCCTTAGCAGTTCCGAAAAATCAGGCTATGTATTCAGGTGCCAAAAGCTGATACTGGGTCCTAATTTTAGATGCACCATTAGTTGACTTCATGCATCAAAAAGGATACAGCAAATAACAGATATGTTTGGTACAGAAGTATTTAGGTTGTAGGGAATGTGGTGGTGTTCACATCCAGGAACGGAAATACCAAACGTAAGACGGGAAGTTTTAGTATGTGGAAGCCAAACTGTGCAAACCAGTGGTAGATGTAATTAAGCTGCATTTCTGTTCTAACAGTGAGATAGATGAGTTCAATTAATCTTTTCCATCTGGTTTTTATTTTTATAATTGAAGAAGAATAATCTAACTGAATTGTAAGTATCAGCACTTAAATATGGTGAAGTCATCCTTTATTCTCCTAGTGAACTAGTTGACACAGTGAAATGTAGAATCCAAGCCTAAGAGAAAAGGAGAAATGAGCAAGTGCAGAAGATAAAACAGTTTTATTGGACATTACGCTATACACGTACTTTTTGCATGAATTGTTCTTTAACATGAAAAATTGAGTACATATGTTTTTGAAACATCCTTAAGATTTTTTTTTTTTTTTAATGAATCTTCTCCATAATTAGTATCTACTACTGGAACAGAAAAAAATAGCTGCCCTAAGCCATCTGTTGAATGCCAATTTTTTAATAGGATATTTTTTCGTAATTCCATCTGTAGCTCACATATTCAGACATTGTTCTAATTTGTTTCCTGAATAACAGTGTAAAACTGTCTTTGTATTCCTATTACCTTAGGGAGAGTTTTTTATTAACATCCCCAGGCTAGATTTTCAAACCAGATCCTTTGGGCTGAAAATCTGTTGTGTGTGACAAGGAAGATATATGTATTTCTTTTTTTACATGATGTTACTATGCGGTTCCAGAATATTTGACATCTAAGAGAAGTGCGCCCAGCTCAAGATGGAAATAAATATTGAAGTTCACAATTAGGCATGGGAGTGAGAAAGATACTGTGGGCTGCCTAGTGGAGATTTCCATATCTGAAGGAATGTTCATGGAGATGTATTTTGATTCTGCTAATAGAACCAGCATTAAAGCAGCTTGTAGTAACATGTCTGTGTACAAATACTACAGAAAAGAAAAAAGTTGAGAGGCTTGTGTTTAATAAATGTATAATATAGAGCTGCTCAAGCAATTGTACTGAACACAAATGGAGTTGATCACTGACAACCAGGAAACGTTTTTTTAAGTACTTCCACCCTTCTTGGGCTTAAGTAATAGAAATGATGCTGGATGCAAAGGCTTTTGTGCAAAGTGCTATTTCTAATTGGCTGTTAGAGAAAAATGAAGTGAACTCACAAAGGTATAGTAAATTTTACCTCTCCTTGGGTGGCAGTAATTAAAAGGATATTGTAAAATACGGAATCACAGATTCACAGAATGGACGAGGTTGGAAGGGATATCTGAAGATCACCTAGTCCAACCCCCCTGTCAAGCAGGATCACCTAGAGCACGTTGCGCAGGTTGGCATCTAGGCAGGTTTTGAATATCTCCAGAGGGGGAGTCCCCACAAACTCTCTGGGCAACCTGTTCCAGTGCTCTGTCACCCTCACATTAAAGAAGTGCCCTCTCATATTCAGCTGGAACTTCCTGTGCTTCAGTTCGTGCCCGTTGCCTCTCAATAGAATAAATATTGTTCTTCGAATACAGGAGAAAGTTTATTTTTGTATCCTCTAAGTCCATTTAAAAACTTTTAATTATGAGAGGATTTCTTGCATGTAAATTGTGAAAAATATTATTTACTCAGCAGCTGATCCATATTTCAGAATATTTAAGCTGATGTGTAGAAGTGGAATAATTTTTTGAAAATCACCCACTAACTTCATAAAGTCATGAAAGACTAAGATAAAAACCCATGTAAAAAATTCTGGTTACATTTTCCTTAAAATGTGTAGTTAAAACATTATTGCATGATAAATTGTATTCTGCAGTCACTATGTCAATCTGAAACATATTAAGATATAAATAGATAATGGGATAGACTGAGTTTTGAAGACAGTTGATATAATTCAATATATTTATATAATAAATCAAAAGGAGATGGTTTTTGAGAACAAAAAAAAATTAAGTTTTAGTTTAATTTTTGCATTTTATACTGTTTTACTGATTGAAAAAGTGTATTGTAACTTAAATTTTATTCTGTTTCAGCCTTGCAGTTCACCCAGATAAAACTTTAGTAGCTACAGGGCAGGTTGGAAAGGACCCTTACATCTGCATCTGGGATTCCTACCGTGTACAGACTGTTTCTGTTCTTAAGGATGCGCACACACATGGAGTTGCCTGCTTAGCTTTTGATTCAGATGGCCAGGTTTGTGTATCTTCTTTCTCTGTGCTTTTAATTTAGTTTGATTTCTGATTCCAGGAGATAAGTATTTTATATGTGTAGGTAGCTGCGTTGCTGTAGTACTGAAATTCCTATTGTGATTATTTTTTTAATGCAAGGACTGCAAATACAGTTATTTCAAAGACCAAAACCTCAACCTAGAATTCAAGTCAAGTAGATGGATTGGTTGTTGGACAAATACCCGTACAAGAAATGGTCCTCCCTGGCTCACATGTAATAGCTTCACCACTTTCTTAGCACCTACTCTTCAAAGAGACCAGTTCCTGGCAGAGTCTTTACAATCCTGCAGCTTTTTCTGGCAGAGGGACTCCAGTAATCTCACTGCTAAGAGTCTCATTGGCTGGGATACACAGTAAATTTAATTGAAAAAGGGGATTAGAACATAGTGTATGGTTTTGTACACTATTATATGATTATATGATATTTTTAGACAATATTAACATTAGTAAATGGTGGGCTATTCACAGCTAAGCATATTGATTTTTTCCCTGGAGGAGAGCTAGTAAAAAACATTAAATCTATTTTCCTCCTTTTTGAGTCACAATTTATATAAAAGTGAGAAATACTTCATATTTACTTCATATTCATAGTTATCTTTAAAATTAACAATGCAATTTTGTCATTACTGATGTCCAGGTTTCTGGTGTAAGACTGAGGTTGTAGTTTATAATTGGTTGCTGAAATATTTTTAGGAATGCTTAGAAGATTAGCTGATTCCCGGATTCTTGCACAGATCCTCCTTGATTTTTCTGTTTGCTTGTGTACATCAGAAATAAAACTGAAAAGGGCAGATTTGCCTTTAAATGTTTTTCTTAAAATCATGTCGTAGACAGTTAGATGTCTACAGAGAAGCACTTTACTGTCATATGCCTAATTACTCTTCCATTGACCACACAGTGGTTTTATTCCTCTTTGGATTGTATTTCTTCATTAGAAGTTAGAAGTAAGTTTCTATTTTAAGCCTAGTTTTCAATCATCTTCCTCCATTTTTTTAAAGTAAAGCCATTTCCTCTGAAATCTCATGTGCCAATTCTAATTAAAGAAAAAGGTGTTCCTGGGAAGTGTGGAATAAAAAATGAAGTGAGAAAAACCCCAAATTGACAGAAGAAAACTTCAAATGCTGTAATATTTTAAAGATATTGTTTATTCAAAAATTTGTTATAAAAATTTTCTCTTATGTTTTACTTCCTGAGACAGGTGAGTAAACTTTTTAAAAAACCCTACCTAAATACCTAAAAAGTTAAATAGTTGGCCAAGAGCCCAGTCAATATGAATTAAAGTTGGAGGCTCTTCTGGAAGTCCTGCTGGGTGCCTACCTATCGTTAAGAACTGAACTTAATGCTGTGTTGACATTGCAAAACACCGACATCCTTTTTCTGGAAACGTCGGAGAAGTTGCAGTTCATTCTGGAAATGAAAATTTGCATAGAATGCTTTTATATCTGGAGAAAGAGCAATGCTGGAAAACATAAATATGGATGATGTACCTTGGCTTTTTGCTGCGCTTCCTGGCTTGCAGAACAAGGTGCTGTGCTGAGCCAAAATTAAAGGGCTTTGAAGTCTTTAAGTATATGAAATTCAGAGCTGCTAGCAGTTCCAGTTTAGTTAGTCAGCACAGTCACCTCAGGGAGCTGGCATCTTGTGATTGGCTCAAACAGGTGTCATACACAAGGCTCACACCTTTCCTTCGAGTGCCTTTTATTCTTTTTTATTGAATGGCTCTTAGTATCCAAGAAAGATTTGTGTTTTAGCCTCAAAATACAAAACAATTCAACAGTAACATTAAGGTATAGATGCAAAAAGTGATGTATTCTTTTCTCTGTTGCGTCTTTTTAAATAAATAATGACTGAGGAAAAGCTCAGATAATTCTGCTTCTCTACCTGGGCTCGATTCCCATAAAATCAACTCGCCTTTCTCCCACTCTGCTATGCACAAACTCTGGGTTCCAAGGGTGACTGCTGTGTTGAGGGCTCCATGGCTTCAATACGAGGATTTAGCAAAGGTCCCAAAATAGTGGCAGTGCACTTATAGTTTAGTCAAACTAATTAGCTCCTGTTTTACGAGAAACTCTGGGGTGTTTTCAGGTATTCAAATGAATTAGTTCTGAAATACCACTTCCTGCTGGAATTCAGCTGACACTGCATGGAGACAGCTTAGGTGTCTCTGCAGTGCTTCCCTGGCATAATTAACCACAAACTGAGTAATGAAGAGTGAACAGTATTTGTTGTCTTTTCTAATATACAGAGGAGATAGGTAAGTGGCTTAAATCAAAGATAGCTTATATGCTTCTTCTATTTTATGTACTTTCAATAATGCTTTGAAATTTAGAGGTTAATATATTAAATTTCCTATTAACGTTATCTGTAATTAATACTGTATTTTAAAAGTACTGATGGGAGCCGAGTATCTGGCTGAACAGCTGCTATTTAAAAATAGATATTTGGGGCTTTTTCTGTATAACTAGGAGATGACATTTGGTGGGAGGGACATTGTTCAGATGTTTGATGAAGAGCTGTCAATTTGTATCTAATTAAAAATATATTTTGTTGAACCAGGAACTAATTAGAGTTTGAAAGTCCTAACATCTACCCTTTACAGAATTACCTACAAAGCTGATGTCTTTCATATTTCAATTTCTGTTCTGAGTTGTTTTATAAGGATCCTTTTGTGTACTTTCTTTAATAATAATAAAAAAAGAGTAAGGAGAGCACTGCCATAGTGCATATGTACATTTCAAAATTCAGCATTACATTGCAGTAGGCTTCTTTAGCCAGATCTTCTGTGTAGATTTAAAAATAATTGTTTAATTACGTGCATAAGCCACTTGGCAGATATTTTCTTCTATTGATTTTGTGAATTCCCTAATCAGGATGCTGTCAAAGTCCCTCCCAAAAGGGGTATTAAAAGTAAAAGCCTTTCAACCAAAAAGGAAACTCAGCATTTATCATTCTTCTGCCAGCAGGAGAACTTCCTCAGTTAACTGAAGAGAAAAAATAAAATATAAAATATTAGTTACTATCCTCTAGTTGTTTCATTGTCCATCTACTCCACTAGTGGTAGTTTCCTGTCTGGGAGCTACAGTTCAGGTCTGATCTAAAAGATTCTGTAAGCAATGCCATGGTTTCCATGGTGAAGAGAACAGTGTAAAAAAGGTGAGAAAAAGTTGGAATCAGTAATGGTTCCATAAAAAAATATCTTGTGTTTTGATCAGTACATCCAACCCCTGGGTAGGTGTAGATTACTCAAGAGCAAATAAAACGTGTTTGCTACAATAATCCTCCTTTCAAGTGCATGTGGTAGACTCTCACAAGGGTGAACTAAACAAGGCCTCAGGTATTTTTCTGTCAGTGAGAGGCATATAAAAAGTAGTCTGGACTTGGAGAAACTCAGAGGAAATTATACATGTGTTTTTTTTCATTAATACCATATTGCTTAGTACACTTGCTGGTAAGAATTGCTTGGGTCATGCATTACTCACTAGGCAGAGTTCAGCTGTTATATTAGGTTGTAATGTATGTTATGTCAATTCCCAAGCAACCAAATGTAAAAAGTATTTATTTGATTGCTCTAAAATACAGGAAGTGTAACTATTAAGGAGGCAGTGCAGGGTGCATGTGTATCTACTGCCTTTAAACTAGAGTTTTTTGGAACTGGCCAACTTAAGGAAGATGTACACTATGTTTTTACACTTTAAAATAACATGAAAAGGTACAGAGTATCTTGTCTATAATTTATTTTGCTACTCAACAATAACTGGAGCCTTCTGTTTCTTTACAAATTATGATTTCTCTCAGTTCTATAGTGGTTGGTAGCCTTAGAACATATATTTTTTTCTAATATAGTGTTTTAAAGGAATCTTTTTTTAAGGAATATAGTGTTTTAAAGGAATCTGTTTTCTTTTAACACTGGTTTTGTATTAACTCAGAAATCTCTAGACTTTAACCAATTTGCCTATTGAAGATCTAAGTAAAAAATAGTGGACATTTAATGGGAGGAAACTTACAGGACAGAGATACAGTTTGCAAGTTATCTTCTTAAAGCAAATCTTCAAGGAGAAGATCTGGTTCACGTCATATCTGAAACATATGCCTATTTGGATCAGATGATTCATCTGTTCATCTTTGAGGCCAAAATCAGGTTTCATTTATTGCATGTTCTTGAAGTGCAGGCTTTCCTATAACAGAGCAGAATGCTTAGGAGCTTCAGTTGGACTCTTAAATCTTTATGATAAGACATTTGTGGATGGGACAATGAGAAGAGTAAAGGACAGGCAGTATTGATGCAACAGTTGTGACTTTTTAAAAAGTGTTACTGAACTAGGAGATTGAGAGACTCTTTTCACGGGAAACACAGACACTTCCCACACTGCAAGTTACTCGTGTTTAACCATTATATATCCCTATGCAGCATATGTCTGTTGGCATCATATCCAGTATGTACAGTTGCAGTACGTTTGGGACTAATTTAGTCTTCACATCACAATGTGTCTTCACAGATCACAGCAGTCTCTGTTCCCATCAGTTATATGGAATCATAGACTGATAGAATTGTTTGGATTGGAAGGGACTTTAAAAATCATCTGATTCCAACTCTGCTGCCATGGGCCGGGACACCTCCCACTAGACCAGGTTGCTCTAAGCCCCTTCCAACCTGGCCTTGAACACTTCCAGAGATGTCAAAGATCTCCTGCCTAATAGGAAACTCTGCTGGAAAACATGTGAAGCTGGGCATAATGAGCACAATCACTGGAAGGTTATATGATAAACTAAGTTTGGTGGTTGTTAAAAGTATATCTAATTCAGATTCTAAACCTCAACAAAACAAGTATAATGAAGAGAAGTGGATTTGGGAATAGTGAGAGCTTGTATTTCCATAATTCACTTTTATTATCAGGTTAACAGATCTAGAGTGTTGTTCACCTCAAATGAGTACTTCAACTCTTTCATGATAAGAATTTTATTTGAGACACCGGTAATGTGAAATTAATTACCTGACTCTAGCCAAGATTAGACATTTCAGTGCTTTCTCCAGCGAGCAAGTGGTTAAAAAGAATATCTTGATGGTGCCTTTAGCAATATAGTTCAAACACAAGGCAAATGGGAAGATACATTTGTACACACTATAACCTAAAGTACAGTAAACTGATTTTTGAGTTGATTCTCTCTTAACTAGATTGTTATTGTTTTTCCTTAGCGTTTAGCTTCAGTGGGACTGGATGCCAAAAATACAGTGTGTATTTGGGACTGGAAGAGAGGAAAACTACTGGCAACAGCTACAGGCCATTCAGACAGGGTAATTGTATAAAAGGTTTATTGCATTTTGTCTGGGAGTTACAAAAGTGTTTTAAATTTATTTCTTTATTCATTTGTTTCTATCAGGTCAATGCAGAGGTAATTCTGTACATTCTACCAGCTTTTAAAATACCAAATAAGATATTTATTTCTTCTCATCATGCCAAACAAAGCACAGTGTTAGTGAAAGAGGCACATGATGGATTCTTGAGCTGGCTGTCTAGCAAGCCTAGGGAGGAAATACTTCGCAATTACACACTGATTAGGATGATTTATAGCCCTTTATATGGGATGTGAAAAGCTAGCTCAGCGGACAAGGGTAATATTCTTTCTGAATACCTCAAAAAGACATCTTATCCTGAGGGAAATATTAATTATTTCTCTTTTATTTTTGCTTAAGATAGTTACCTATAGGTGAAATATAATTAGGATAAATATTCCTTTTCTAGCTATTAACTTCAAGTAAGGAGTCATAATAACCTCAGTAAATAGGAGAACTGAGCAGTTCTGAGTCTAGATTATTTTTCAGGATTACAGAATGTTTAAACAAGGTTAACATATGCAAAATAACTCCCAACCATATATAAGCACAAACATGTATATGGTAAAATAAGTTCTGGACACATTCTGACAACTTTTTTCTTAAGATAATTAAAACAAGTTAGAATGTTACAATATTGAAATACTAGAATATTTTACTACATATGAAGGAGTATTTATATATGATAGGATATATGCAAGCAGAGCAGCATACTAAACCCTTCCTTACAGTACACTTGTACATATAAATCTATCTGCATCTTATGTACTATCTGGATGAATCATAGAATCACAGAATTGTTTGAGTGGGAAGGAACCTTAAAGACCATTTGGTTCCAGTCCCCCTGCCATGGGCAGGGACACCTTCCACTAAAGCAGGCTGCCTGAAGCCCCATCCAGCTTGGCCTTGAGCATGTCAAAGATGGGGCATCCACAGCTTCTCTGGGCAGCCTGTTCCAGTGCCTCACTGCCCTCAATCAGGTAATTTATTTTTACTGTGTTCACAACGCAACAGAATTTTTCTTAGTCTTTATTTAAATTTATTCTTTCAAAACTGATTTGCTTCCCAATTAGGTCAGTGGAAGTTTTGCTACCACCTTGTGCTGCTAACTACAGTAGGCACAAGATCAGGTTCTAAATTAGCCGAAGACTCCAGGACAGGCAAAAAGTACTAAAATCTTAGTTTCTGTAGACTTTTACAACCAGAAAATGGAGATTTTTCATTGAAGAGGGAGTGAGAAAGAATGTACATCTAATTAGGCCACAAATTATAATGACTTAGTCTGCCAGAGTCATATAGCATTTCTTGCTATAAAACAAAATATCTTGCTTGTATAACAAAACATAAATAAAATAGTACTTGAACTACCATAAGTCATGATTTTTATAAAGAAGATAAATATTTTGTAGGAGGGCAGCACTAGAAAGCTGTTTGAAATTCTCAGGTGATTTATAAGTAACAGCTGAAGAGCTGGAATTAGCAAAAAGTCCCACTGTCTTTCTCTACAGATGTGTATTTCCAGCAGTAACTAGTGATTGTGGTAACCTCATTGGTTCTCATCTCAGACACTGAAAAGCTGAATGCCACAGATGTCAAGTCTATAAATGACATGCTGTTGAAAATTTGAGCAGAAATATAAACTTATTTCCAAATTTTAAGTGGTATTTTTCATTTGGCATAATCCCGTAGTCATACAATACCCTGTAAATTTGTTCTGATAAGCTCTACAGGATCTGATGCTATTTTTTTTAATGTATGCTGTTATAAATGAAACATTAATCAAAATGAATAAAGCAGTTTTATCTCTATAGATTAGTTAGATGAATTATACCTCATTTTGTCACGGGGATCTTTCTGTAATCAGGTTAAGCTGCATATCGTACCTCACATTAAAATAATGAACAAAGACAAATGTACCAGTCTTTCATCCCTAAACTTGAGGAACATTTGCTCACAACATGACTCCCATCTTATTTGAGGCTGTAAATATGTTTATTCAAGAATATCTTGGAGCTGGAATAGATTACTGGTGTGAAGGCAGAAATGAGGTGTGTTGACAGAACTGGGTGAGAAAGCCTTATTTGATTTAATCATTGTTGCAGTAGATATAATGCCTAAAAATTCATAAAAGCAAACTGAGCCTAGATCCAATTACCAAGTAATTCAAAACATCAGCTTTCTATGTTTCTTAACAGATATTTGATATTTCCTGGGATCAATATCAACCGAATAGAATTGTCAGCTGTGGCGTAAAACACATAAAGGTAATAGCTTTTGTGTTCTGGTTGTTGTTGTTGTTGTGTTTGTTGTTGTTGTTTTGTTTTGTTTTTAAAAGTAAATTACAGTTGTGAAAGAAGGTCTTAGATATAAGAGGTATTCTATTTTTATTTTTTTTTAGTCTGTGAACACTTTGTCAAAACTTTGATGCCAGTTTAGGCATTCAGTAGTGACTTGAAGTGCAACTTAACAAACAAAGTGGGAAGATCAGTTGGTGTAATTTTCATTATCTACTTCTAATTTTGTGGTTCTCTGCCTTCTTTCTGTCTCCGAAACCCTTCAGTGATTTTTCTTGACCAGTGTCACAAGGGGTCATTGGACAGGTATAGGATGAATTAAATCAGAAGTATGAATTGAATGAATTTCTGTTTGGCCTATCATGCTATCAGCAATTGTGGGAACATTGCAGGGAAGGTATGCGATACTTGCAGAGATGAACAGATGGAAGCACGTGGATCCCACTATTTGCTCCCTCTAATTCTCCTTGTCTGGAATTGACTTAAGTATGAACCTAGATGTGTAGCTTAAGTTTAGAATAAAACTTCTTGCACCTATAAAAAACTTAGAGAGAAATCCTTGTTTGCTCATACTCCCTGAAGGTTTTCATTTTCTTCCTGCCTCATCAAAAGCATTCCTAAAAGATGGCAATTATTTCACATGGCTGAGGTGGGAAGAGCTTTAACTAGAAGTTTAGAAACCAGTTAATATCTCTAGTTCTGGTTACTGAGAAGCTTGTGCCCATTAAACCACCACTGCTTTCAAACGGTGGGTGGTTTTGGCAGAAGTGATACCATCTGTTGTATTCTGCAAGCTGTCTTCCAAAACCTGTCTTTGTTTGGCACCTGTGTTGCGTTTAAAATGGCCATAATTGCCCTGAACAGGCATAATACCAGCAAAGTCAATACATATAGAGTCATGCCAAAAAAAAAGAGGGGGGCGGGGGGAGTTGGAATGCTTTATGATTATTTGTGCAGCTTCAGTGATACTCAGGCAACAGCCTATGTAGTTTTCATTCATTACAAACCTATGGAAAGATGATAATTAACTTACTAAGAAGGAAAAGAACAGCTCTAAAGTTATTGTATCGCTTTGAGAATAGGGACTAATACATGGGAATAGACCCATTTATTCCTTTAGCATTTCAGTTCCATCGGTTCATTTGGCTGAGCAAAAGTTCAAAGTGGTTGTAAAGCCTAGGAGCTAAGGCATGTCCGATTGAGCTCAGGATCCACCCTCCACCCACTTTCTAATGCTACTGCCTTCTCTGTTGCCTTTCTAGAGCTAACCAGAAGAGAGGAGAGGATATGTTTTTCTCATGGTATGAAAGCCCTAGGGGAAATATTCCCACTGCCTGCTTGTAAATTGCCTTATGGAAAAAAATGATTATCAATATAGAAGGATCTGAAATAAAAAAACTTGATACAAAGATCTTCTGGAATTCACCTTTCTAGGAAATGTATAGGAGCAAGTACAAAGACAAAGACCTAAAAATTGGTCTTATAGTCACATAAAAGATGTAGGCATTTGAAGCGAGATAGACATTATGCACCTAGGTGAGACACTTCAATATTCCTGTTCAGCCTCTCAGAGTATCTCGTTATTGTGAAATGGACCACAGAGCATAAATGCCTAAAGACCTGAGCTGACAAGACCATTCAGGACTGTGTTATACCCCCGACACACTTACTGTTCTGTTTCTGCATGTGTTCAGAACCTCATAGTGCTGCCTTATCTAGGATGCCTAGGGAATTTCAGTACTTCTCTTACACATCCAAGTGAGATCCTCTTTACTACTCCTTCACTGGGAAGCCTGATCCTTAGGGAGGAGCTGAGAACACAATCTCTCCTTGATAAAATTATGCCTATTAAAAAAATTACACTCAGAACTGATTCCAAAAGTATGATTATGATTTCTCTAGCCCAGCCCTAACAACACTGTTCTAAGACAAATCTAGATTATTTTGCTCTTTTTCTCTTTACCAGCAGTCTTACAATCTTCTTGGTGGAGCGTTACTGTGTCTGTGCAAGAGTGAAGAAAGTCACTATTCCACAGCTAGAAAATCCTATTTGCAGTCAGAGCAAGTTCATTTTCACATACAAGCATTTACAGCCCTCCACCCCACAGGTGGTTTCTCAACAAATTTACTTTTGAGGGGCATATCTCTTTCAGTATGTTACTAAAGGGCAGAAATGTATTTTCAGCTCATCCAGAAGCTTAAGAATTTTATTGCTCCACAGCTGTAGCTTTAAGTTTTGCAGACAAGAAAAATGGGATGTTTCTGGATTTTGAAAGTGTGCTTTCACATTCATAGATTTCAACCAGCAGAACATGATAAAAATTAGTGAGATAATGAGAAGAGGTAGTGTAGTAATAATGCAGTGGAATGCTCCCTCACTTTCACAAGCAGCTTGATCCATCTGTTTTCTTCTTAGACTTATATTGCATTTTCCTCAGGGTTTCCTGTTCTTGGTAAGCAGGCAATTTGGGAAGTAATGGGTAGTCTCATAGGACTACAGGAATCATTTAAGTGTCTGTCTGTAAGACGTACAGCTGTGAGATCTACACGTTAATATGAAAAAAATCTGCACTAATTTTTCCTAATATGCCATTTACATTTCAGTTTTGGACACTGTGTGGAAATGCACTGACAGCAAAAAGAGGAATATTTGGTAAAACAGGGGATCTGCAAACTATCCTTTGTTTAGCATGTGCAAAAGAAGATATCACGTACTCTGGTGCTTTAAATGGAGACATCTATGTTTGGAAAGGGCTAAACTTAGTTCGCACGATTCAAGGAGCACATAGCGTAAGTTGTTTGTTTTAACATCAATTTCTGAAATTACCTGTTCATTGACTTGAAAACTTCATGAAGGCTTATCTTCAAAGATCTTCTTCTGTTTTAGGCCAGAAGAATGTTTAAGACAGTTCATCGGTTAAGAACTTATCTGTAATTTTTGTACTTTGTTTACATATTGTCAGCAGGTGCTAGCTGCTGAACTGATAATGATGGAACTTACATTTTTAGCACTGATTTAACCAAGCAGACTAAAGTAAAGTTTCTAAGTCTAAAGTTTATAAAGTATTATTATTATTAATCCTACAGTTTCTAAATCTAAAGTTTCACAGATTGAGTAGCTTCAGGTATGATCAGTTTACATAAAAATACTTGGTAAGTAAATAGTCTTATTTTAAATATAATTTTACCACTAAAATTCCAAACGTTCAAGACTGATTCTTCATAAAAGCTTCGACTGGGAGTCAACCTGAGAATGAATTGACAATCTTTCAGTTCCTGTCAGATTCCAAATGACGTCTGAACTGAATTCATGAAAGAATGTCTCAGTCATCTCCGCACCTGTAAGAATATCTGTATCGCTTGTTTGCTTGTTTTGTTTATTCAGGATAACTAGTTATTTTAAGTGTTCCATGTTATTCGTTTAATAATTCCCATCGTAATATTAACTAAGCCAAATTTAAAGTTCTGCAAGTGGTCTATATCACTATTATCTGTATGCAAATTTCTACATAATTAACTATGAATGAGTGCACTTGAAATAAAAGTGTCCCCTTGTGTTTGCTGATTTGCTTTATGTGGATGGGACAACATTTTGCTGCCTAGAAGTTCCTAGCCTTTAACAAGAATCTGTTCAAAAATGTTTGCTTCATGTGTTTAAATTGACTGTAAAGAACTTTGAAACTTGTTATACTATTGGTTAACAGGCTGGAATTTTTAGCATGTATGCTTGTGAGGAAGGTTTTGCGACTGGAGGGAGAGATGGTTGCATTCGGTTATGGGACACTGATTTCAAACCAATTACTAAAATTGATCTCAGGGAAACTGAACAAGGATACAAAGGTAAGGAGATATTACTTTTTTCCCCCCACACACATCTAGTTAATGGGTTATGACACAACTTACTTTCAAGCATAAATGTCTCTGCATACTGCTGACTTTTTTGCTTAATGACTGTATTTACTTTTAAGATCTGTATTCCTTTTTTATTCTGTCAGTGATGTAGCCTGAAGTTTTGCATATTTCATCATATAAATAGAAGGATGCTTATTGTTGCTTCTCCCAACTGTGGAAATATGAGAAAACAAACTGATTAATCACAGACAGCTGAATTAAGTTAGACAAATTTTAATTTATTAATTGTAATTCATTTAACTGAGATTTTTGGAACTTAATGGATGCTGAGCATCTAAGCACACCATTTAGGTTCATTTGGAATGGTAGCATTTGGTATGTTTAATGGAGAGATTACTATTAAATTCTTGACCATCATGTTTATTGAAATTAATCCTACTTTCTACAAGTCATCTCTTTATTTTGTGATTAAGATTTTAAGAGTACTTACAATCTTCATAAGTTACAATGCATGCTTTATCAACAACTCGTTCTTTTGGGAATTCTACACATCCATTTGGATTGAGAATACAGCAGTCTGTCTGCTTGCCTCAAGTAGGCTTTACGTAGTTTTGGCAGCCAGCTTTGTAATGGTTTATTTCCCCTGCTTCTTAACTTAAATTTTCCAACAATCTTCATGTTATAATTACCATCAGAATAGTCAGGAGGCAGCTAATGAGGATAACATTTTCTTTCACAATTATGTATGTTTTGGCCTATGATCTAGTAACAAGCTTGTTACATTTATTTTTTCAATTTACTTAAACCAGATTGGCTGATGATTTTAATTCTTGTAAAATCCACAAATTTGCGATATCTAGGCTAATCCAACAAGCAAACTGCCAGCAGCCTTGGATGAACACTGCTCTGCCAATTTGCCTACGTGAAGTGTAAACTTGCAAAATTTGTCTTTTAAAAAATGTGTCAAGAACACCCAGCCAGTAGTCCATTTGCTGTATAATTCTGGCTTTATGTAGGTTTTTTGCAGGCAGAACTATAATGTTTAATATTAATTCCTAGAAAACATCTGCTGTACCTTATTATAATTTACATTAGTTTTAATCAACTTAGAAATACCTCACAAAAATTGTGGAGAAATAAGCCTGCCTGCACTGTGAGTTAGGAAGATCATTCAGGCTAATAGCACTCTTTCAGGCTCCCTGTTCCTAATAAAAGTCAGAATAACTTATATGAAGGGCTACACAAAGAAAGCAGTGCTGACACACAAAATGTGCATAGTCATCCTCCTTTGCTCCTTATGAAGTGATGCTGGGCATGAATGTTACTGCATACATTCATGAAACCGGAGCAGAAGCAAGCTTTTGCTCTTACTGCCACCTGGGATGTGTCCACACTTAGGGCATGACAGACTTTAGCTGACTTCAGTTACTTTTAGTTGACTATAGTTAACAAAACTTATATGAAAAATTTTAACTACAAAATAATAACTTAAATTACAGAACTGTAATTATTCATAAAGGTCATCGTCTGCCTGCAGAAAGCACCTAGCTATGCCTAAAAAGGGATTTGGGACTTGATTACGTTCAATCAAGAAAGGACTTAGTGAGGGAAAAGTCCCATTAGACGTGCTGTTCGGTGATTCTAACTTGATGCCTTTATTTTTGCTATCTGCTAAATGTTAAAAGAAACAGAATTCTTAGATGGGAGTAGCTAAGCAGAACCAGACATCGTAACAGCAGTTTTATGACTGAGTGACAGTCACTAAAGAATTTTGCTGTCTTACTGCATGGCAAAAGTAGTAAAAATAATCATTTCTAGAAAGTGAATTGTGTTGCTATTTAGTGTATATTTTATGTAAATAATAAATTAAAAAAAAAATATTAACTGATTTCTAAAAACTAAAACATTGTCCAAGTCTTGTCTTGAAAGCACTTAAATCTTTCAGGTTTTCTGTTTGTCTGTCAAAACACTGTCTGCATTAATGGCAAGAAACTGACTTAAGCAAGTCTGCAAAATTTCAAAATTTTACCAGAGCTTAATCAAAGATGGTGTGGTCATTATCATTTAGAGTATCTGTGAAGTGTTGTATGACTTCTGTATCACTACAACTATGTATATATACATATATATATATATAATATATCCACTAGTTTAAGCATATAGGTAACTGGAAGCAATGGCAGATGCCCTAGTTGCTTACCCGTGACCTTATGTTCCTCCATTCCAATTACATTTTTTCCAAAGCATTTTACAAAGACATCAACGTCCAAACTTAAAACTCCTTTCTAGGGTAGCAGGAATATTTTTTTCGGCATATACTCATTCATTGATCATCCTGAACAGAGGAGTACAAATGCTTTTAAAATAAGATGCATCACCAGTAAAAATCAGATCAGTCTTGCCATTTATATATAAATATACGTGTACATTAATAAAAATTCTTACAGTATGTAATCTTTCCTTATGTGCAGCACATTACAGAAAAAATTACCTTCCCCGCATTAAAAGTTGTCATTAATAGTCTAAATCTTAACAATACCAATTTTCTGCTTAACATCTGAGCTTCATTGCTTGTATGGCCTTTGGTGTTTATAAAGAAAACTCGAGTCAAAAATTCCATAGAAATTTAGCTGGGTCACAGAATGAAACTGTTAAAATTAGAAGGTACTGGAACTGGACAAGACAATAAATGAAGATTAATTTGCCCTTCTCAAGAGATGATACAAAATGCTTACAGTAAATTTTATTTATGTGACTAGAAGTTAATTGCATTGAATATCTGATTCCAAATATGTTAAAATTGTGACATTTGTTCACACCTTGCAGCATCTAGACCCATTATCCAAACTTCCAAACTTAGAAATTTTCATATACTGAAATAGAAGATACAAACCCTGGAGGCAGTCAGCCAAAGAATGCTATCAATTCATTAATGTTTTGGCTTGAAGCATTCTTTCTCAGCTAAGGGTAACTAAACCAAATTCAGTCTTAGAGCTGTTCTACTTTTGAGTGTTCTTCATAAATACTTGCTAGCAGACTTCCCTACTTTAAAAGGTGTTTTAGAATACAAAATACTAGTTTTCAAACACAGTCACATATGTTGGGGTACTCAGCGCTGTAATTTATTGCTCAACCTGTTAAGATTGTATTTTTAAGCTTGTAGTTAATAAAATTCCACCTGCAAAGTTATGCTCAGATCCATGGAATAAGATCAAGCTCTCTAAAAGGTATGCAAAGCAAGGTTCTGCTTTTTATTTTTGTGTAATAATCAGTTTGGATAAAAGCAGAGAACTTTGATAGCTTGGGCATAAACAATTTTATTTAAACTCAACGTTAAAAGTTTGATCACCATTTTATTTATTTAAGTATGGAAAAATGTACATGCTGAAAAAACGGAGAAAACTGCATGAAGTTTAACAAGAGCAAGTGCCAGGTCCTGCACCTGGGATGGGGCAATCCTGGCTATATGTACAGACTGAGCGATGAAATGCTGGAGAGCAGCCCCGCAGAGAGGGATCTGGGGGTTGCGGTTGACAGCAAGTTGAATATGAGCCAGCAGTGTGCCCTGGCAGCCAGGAGAGCCAATTGGATCCTGGGGTGCATCAAGCACAACATTGCTGACCTATTCTCATCAGTCACCAGTGGTAGGATCCACGGGAATAGTGTCCAGCTGAGGCAGGGGAAGTTTAGGCTAGACATCAGGAAGAGGGTCTTCACCGAGAGGGTGGTCGCACACTGTAACAGGCTCCCCAGGGAAGCAGTCACTGCACCAAGCTTGTTGGAGTTTAAGAAGCGTCTGAACTGTGCACTTAGTCACAAGGTCTAAACTTTTGGGTAGACCTGTGTGGTGCCAGGAGTTGGACTCGATGATCCTTGTGGGTCCCTTCCAACTCAGGTTATTCTATGTTTCTATGATTCAGTATTTGACACAGGTATCTTGCCTAATTGAAAATTTACATCTTTAAATCATATCAAATTATTTTTTTAAAAAGGAAATTCCCTAGGTGTAAGCAAAGCAGAAAAGCTTAATCCCTTGACAAACTGGCAGCAGGAATATTAGAGGCAGCATTTTCCCAGGATTGAACTTTGACTTTTTCTGTCAAACGGAGATAATTTAACAGAACTGTTTTGAGATTTAATCAACTGTGATATAAGACATAGTTTCAAAACGTGATGTTTGTTGTAAATTAACTCTTAAACTCTTAGTGATTTTCACTGTACTATCACTTTGTCTTGTCATTGTCATTAATCTAACATTTTTTTTGTCCCATCAGGTTTGTCCATCCGAAGTGTCTGTTGGAAAGCAGACAGACTTTTAGCAGGGACACAGGACAGTGAAATATTTGAGGTGTTAGTAAGAGAGAGAGATAAACCCATGCTGATTATGCAGGGACATTGTGAGGGAGAGCTCTGGGCCTTGGCAGTCCATCCAAAGAAGCCTTTAGCAGTCACAGGCAGTGATGATCGATCTGTACGGTAAGGCTATATCTTTTTTTTTTTTTTAATATGTTTAATCACGTACACATTGTTTTTAACCAATATCAGTTTGACATATTTGTAAATTATTTCTTTTTTGGCCTCATGTTAGGACCCTATTAAGACAACATTTTTCTCCATGTTTTTCTTAGCAACTTCTTCTCTTCAGCCTCTTCTCTATTCTTCTCTATTTGGGCTCCACACATCATGCAAAAGTAATCAGAATTTGTATTCAAATACTTAGGTTTAACACGTGTTGGAGTACTTTTCTTTCAGTGCTCATTATTGTTCTGAAGAGCAGGTTTAAGTATCTAAATACAACAGCCACCTCATACTTCTCATTAGGTAGTACCATGCGATAAACCTAAAGCCTAAATAACTGACTGAATTTTTGCACAGCAGGTGTCTGACTCAGCCATTTTAGGACATTTAATGTAAACTCAATTAAATTAAAATCCCAGAGAATGGGGTTAATCAAAATGCACTGGTTTACCCTAATGAAAAAGGTCTTTCAGATGTTTCTTTTCCTTTGCCGGTTAAAATTTGACCAATTGAGAAGCTGATGAAAAAAAATAATAATTTTTTAATGCTTGGTAAGATATTACAGTAACATTTGGATTAATGTTTGGAGTTAAGCTAAGATGCTTGCTGTACTGAATGCAAGTTCCATACCCACACAGCTGTTGTATGTTGTCTCAACTGGACATGGACAATGCCCACTGTGAATAATTACTTACCTGGGATTAAAGAGATTCAGCAAAAGTTTTTCTCAGCCTTCTTTTTCATGACTGGGAAAGGTACACATGGGGATGGGAGAGACTTCTGGGAATCCTGCCTTTGTTATAGCAGTTTCCTGAGTCTTTTCCTCAAATGATGTTCTCTGTTGCCCTCTGTATGCAGAGTGTGCATACGGTGGGGTTCATGACAGCTTGGTTTCCTAAGCTCTGGTTTTCCTGCTGTCCTAGGGTTCCTACTGTCAAGTTTCTCTTGACCCTCCTGTCCTCATTTCTAACACCTCTGTCAGTTAGTTTCACTTTTTCCTTTTCCTTTCTCCCTTTTTACTTGTACTGGTTTTCTACTCTTGCCATTCCTCATCTCTTTCAAACCATAATTAAACCTTCAAATATGAAACTAACAAAATTAGTCCAATTAGTCTCTACAGTCATGTAATCTCCATGTTTCCTACATATTAGTATTACTTCTTTCATCTTTCAGTTCATAAAAATGCAGGGATGGTCTCTTCTGCTTCTTTTTTTTTTTTTTTTTCCCCCCCCACAGTTTTATAGGCAGGCACAAATTTGCACTGCCTTCATTCTAGTGGGGTGCAAGCACATGCTGAACCAAGAGCTGCAATGCTGTGATCAGTGTAGTACTGGCCTGAAGCTAATAAACTATGCCAACTAAGACTTTGGTATAACGTGGTAATACTGTTCTGGAGCTGGATAACGTACTGCTGACTCAGTGTGCATGGAACAAACTTGTGTCCATCTACAAAAGCATGTTCTTTGTGCACATAAAGACTTATTTAGCTGTGCTCTAATGTTTATTATTGTTGTTCTAGTTCTTACTGTATTACTGATGCCTTTGAACATTGACATTCTATAAAATGTGCATTTATTAACATTAATGTTTTTCTGTGTTCCAACATACACTCATTTAGCTGGTTAGGCACTAGGGAATGTGGGATTTGAATTCTAGTTGAGGCAGTGCTATTTTTTTATATGCAAATGCTTCAAGTGAGGAATTCCACAGAAATATATAAATGCGTGTTCGTTTTCAGTAACATGAAATGTACACAAAAGGATTTTCCTATATTGTCTTTTCATTAATGTTTTTGGGCTGCAGGCTTAGACCAATTGTGTGGTCTTAAAAACAAATGCAAAGAAATAGATTAATAGTTTTGAAACTGAAAGATAATTCAGTTAGTAAGAGGATTTTCCACAGTGGAAGGGAATAACAGTCCCAAACCAGAAAAAAATGCAGTAGGGAAATGAGGCATCTTGAATTTGTTTGCCTAGAAACTTCATGCATCCCTAACATTATGAGATGAATTTTAGTAATGACTTTGTATTGACAGGAATGTTTCTCTATTGCCATTTACTTTATTACATAATTTTTCTTAGTATTTGATTACCACATTCTTTTGAGAAGAGTGGCTATAGTATAAAGTAAATTGTTTGGCAAATAAAATTATTTAGTAAGACAGATTGCGTTCTCATATCTAAATGACATGTTTAAATGGAAAGGACCTCGGAAGCGTTAAGGGGAATTTCTCTAGTTTTTCTCTAGCACAGCTGAGAGAAGACTAACTGAATATAGCATTCCTCCATTTTAAATTTCAAAGCCGTATCAATGAGGAATGCTGCTTGCTTCCTGTCTCTTGCAACAGGAATAGGGAAGAGACTTCGTTGTCATCTGAACACCAGTGGAGACATAGAGAATTACTTATTATATTTGTTCAGTGGAATTCACACCTGTCTTTTTGTAGCATAGCGGTGTAACATCTAGCTGCAGGACCACAAATAGCTGCTGTTCTGGCAGAACATCTCAGCTATGCAGTCCGTCTTTCTTGAATGATCTCTTTCTCTACTCCTGCGCTTGTGAGAAGATTGATATAGAATCCTATTTTTATACAAATCAATTTGAATATTTATGTATTTTTTCTTTTTGTTGTTTGTTTGTTTTTAACGCAGTATTGTTCTGCTAGTGAATGAAACAAACCAGCAGTTAAGCTTCTGCCATCACCTCTAGCTGTTTCTGCATGTGAAGTGGTTGCTAGTAAACCTCCTGGGAGGCTGTAATCACTATGTGCACCAAAAAATAAACTCGTATGTCAGCTATGTGACAGAAAAGACTGGAAATTTTATTAACACAACCATGTTTCATGAGCCTATTTTGGCATCTAAAACTCAGTCATTTAAACAAACACATTGGAAACTTTCTGAAGAATGTTAATACACATCTTTGCCTTACTTGAAAACAGAGGCACTTGTAAACAGAAGTAGTTTATTCATCTAGCTCTTTCCAAAACAACGTGAACAACGTACAGAAACATTTCGCCAGCAAAATACCTTTTTTATTTTCATAAACAAAGCCAGGCTTTTCATTTTTCAGTTGTGCATACAAATGCCTGCACATGTGCAGAATGATTTATTTTTTACTTATTGTTAAAAAATGCTAAGTTTTCATTAATTCAAGAAAATAAAAAAGGTGTGGTTTTTGTATGTTTTCTTTAGAAAATTGAATTATCCTGCTTGCACTGCCAGGTATTGCAGTTATGCTCCTAACATTTCAAGCAAAGTGATCCACTTGGAAGCAACAATTTTGGAGGTAAACTATCCTGGTGTTTCTTTTGAAATCTTTCCAAATCCTTTCTGGTTCTAGGACTTCTAACATAGCTCTTAAGAATCTTGCATCTGATCCTTACTTCTGTTTTGTCTTTGAAAACAGTCCTAGCACCCCATGAAAATTTTTCACCAGGAAAATGAACATGCCGTTGTTTCACCGAGACATCTTTTCAAATTCTTTCTCATCCTAGAATTCTCTCAGACCAAGAGGAAACCAGGCTGACCCTAATAACATTAACCTGACAAGTCCCAGAGGGTTTCTGATTGAAAAGAAATGCTGAAATCACAGGGTGTCGTCCTTTTTCAATACAGGCAGTCAAATACTATAATCCTTTTACTAAATGTATCAAACTGTCTTTTTTTTTTTTTCCTGTTACTCTTACTTCAAGGATGAATCTAAATATTAATGCTGGTGTGGTCAGAAATTTCCTTCTATTTTTCAGGGTATATTCATGTTCTGTTTATCCTGTTTGTTCTAGTGCCAACATGGTCCTTCACCATAACTTTTTCTCCTTCTTTGATGTTTATCCTACTGCTGTATTTTTGGAAGCAATACTATCTCTTCCCAGCCTTTGTTTCACTAAGGTATAAAAGTTCAACACTTTTGGTCCTCTTTAGTGTGATACAGTCTTCATTCTCTTAATCATCCTAATAATCCTTCACTGCATCTGTTCTTGTTTTTATTCAAGTTTCTTGGGAGACTCTATAAAGAACATGCTGGATGAGGTCACTGTGTGTTGTGTGCCAATGTTTTTGTGTACCTCCTGGAATAGCACCCAGGATACGTTTTAGGATCAGATTTCCTTTTTCCTGTCTGCAACTCACTCATGAATCATAGTCATTCTATAATTGAAAAAACAATGTGGGATCTTACTTCTTTTTGCTGGTTAACTTACGTTTCAAGCTTACAGCACAATTTTAGATATGAGACTCTGAGAATATGGGCTTTAGTTAAATTTCATTCCATGTCTATTTGTTCCATCATCAAGAATCCTCTGTTTCTTCCAAATTGATAAATCCATCTCTGGGTTCACAGAGCCTCCCAGCTTGCTGTCCATAGCAAATTTCATTAGCATTCTCATCTTTTGTGCTGGTGTCTTTAGCAAAAATATTAAATGTACTATTCCAAAGCTTGTAGAAATCTCGGTAGTATCTTCCATCCAGCCTAATTGTTTCTTTCTGTAAAGCTTGCATAAAACTTTATCCAATATCATGTTACAGTTCCTGTATAACTTAATGTTTTCTCAAGTTTAGCCAATAACTACATTACTAGTGTTGTAATATTTTCCTTAATATTTTATAAATCTCTAACAAATACATTAGATCTTTGACACTGTCCTCAAAATAAAAATAGTTGGGTATTGCTGACTTAATTTTTCTACCCCAAGAGGTCTTTTATGCATTTTCTTCCATATGTTTAATTATTCTTTTCACTATTTTTTTTTTCTAAATCTTGCACACTGAGATCTGATTAACCATCTTGTAGTGATCTGGGAAACTCCCTTCATTCCTTCTTAAAATATAGGTACAGTGTTTGTTTTTCCCCATCTTATGACATAACAATTGATTCATTTTATTTAAAATGTTGTAAATGACCAAATCAGCATTCAGTATTGTATACTAGTTTATTAAAGGTTGTAACAAGAAATTTTTCCTCGCAATGGGAATGTTTACTTTCTTTGAGTATTACTTTCACTTTCACTGAAAATTTCACCCTGATCTGCATGGACCCTATCTGTCTACAAAAAAATGCATTCTTTTGTTACTCATCTAGGGGAATTCTATTATCTAGTGAGTCCAGAAATAGGACAGAATGCTTGTAGTTTAGCTTGAAGGACTTTCTTCACCCCACTTACTTTTTGCTGTCACAGATACGTGTTCTGGTCTGAGCTGCCATCCCCGCTAGAACTGAGAGTAGTAAAGACTCCTTTATTTCGGAAGAAATTTGAACCTGGGATGTCATTTGATGTTATTTGAGGTTTAGTGCCACTGTCAGAAAATTCTGTCTCCATATATTGAATCAGACAGTCACTGTATACCATTTTTCTCTTCTGGATTGATAAGCAGTTTTGAACTTTTAAAAACTACATCTATGAAAGTCTGTTGGCTCAAGTCAGTGCAAATATCTTCATTCCATGGTTGGAAAGGAAGTTAATGCATTCTAAAATCTTAATATAAGGTGTGCATACAAATGGGCCCTCACAATTTGGTTTGACTTGTCATTTCTATTCTTGATAATATTGAACTATTGTGCTGTCAGGAAAAATCTGCTACTGTTTTCAATTTCCTTTGATGCAGGTTATGGAGTCTTGCTGACCACGCCTTGATAGCTCGTTGTAATATGGAGGAAGCAGTGCGGAGTGTTTCTTTCAGTCCTGATGGATCACAGTTAGCACTTGGAATGAAAGATGGCTCCTTCATTGTTCTTAGAGTAAGGTAAGATGAGAAAATTTGGTACTGGGTTCTTATGTTAAGTTTCTATTTTTTTTTTCCAAGTAACTCAAGCCCATATTATAATTTTTTTCCTATTAAAAATAAAGTAATATCATTGTGTATTTCATTAAAAAAGTAAAATCTGAGGATATGCTTCCATAATATTACTTGGTGTTTTAAAAGGTGCTAGTTTGACAGTGAGGAACAAACCCACACTTTATTCAAGTCAAAAAGTTAGCTTACAGTAATATGGTTGATACAATTTAAGACTTTCAAGTTTGGCTTTTTTAATTTATTCTGGAGTTACAAATATTTTGTGAAAAAATGTGCATAACAGTTTTGAGAGGCATCTCCTTGATAAGTTCTCTGCCATAAACAAGGATAGCCAGTATCAAAATATTCAGTGATTAAAAAACATTTTTAAGCATTTGCTAAATGTATGGAAATTCCACATTTTTTATTAGATTACAAGACCTTTTCTCATGGTGCATCTTACCCAGTGGGCATTTTCTGCCTAGGATGATATTATGAAAGACACACAAAGGCAGGTAAAGCATAAACTGGCCATGGAGTGAAATAGCCAACAAAAATAGTATGACTTCAAAACAAGCTATTTTAATTGATACTTGGAAGAGTTTAACACTTCTTTAACATTGTTGCATATTTAGTAAGCATATATTTAAAATGCTTTGAACTTGTAGTTGATAGGAGGGAAAAGCATGTTATCAATGGAAGATCTGTGAAAACTGCTGTAATATGCCTTAATGACTTTCATAAATCTTAAGTGATCTGTTCACATTAATTTAAAATCCTTTCCAAAGACTAATAGTTTTCCAAAGCAGTTAATCTTCTTTGTCTCACAGTAATCTTGTCTTCGCTAATTTGTCTGATACCTGAGGTTATTCATGATTCAGCTGGTGGAGACCAATAATGATAAACTCAGCATTATTCCTGGAAGAGTGGCAACACACTTCTGTAAGGCCCTGAATACAATTGCTTTTCCATCTGTTCCTTTTCTGTGACAGATCTTCTGACAGGGTAACAAATCAGCAGCCCCTGATGCAGGAAGACTGGACTATGGCCATATGTTTTGTTGGCTTTTTTTTTTTTTTTTTCCAATTGTAGGGTGCTCGGTGACATTAATCTTTCTGATCTCCTTCCTCTGAGCCCTTGGCCATGAAAGATCTAAATCTATGGAATAATATAAAGAACTCACTGCCCTTCTCAGTAGCAATATTTACCACTATGGAATAGTTAGGTTGCCAGTTTTTAGGAATAAGGCAGAGCTTACAATTTTTTCAATATTTTTTTTTTTCCATTGGCAGACAGAGAGGGGTGCTGGATCCCCAAAAGATGTAGCTAACTGGTCATAGTACGGGGAGTAATCATATCTAACTTTACCATTCTAATTGTTTGCCACTACTATAATCTGTTTGTCTGCCTCCCCAAAAGAGACTGTAGAGAAATGAGCATCTCCCACAGGCCATTCAAATACTGTCTTGTGAGGTGCAGTAATCTCTCGTAAGGTGGAACTCTTTTTTCATTTACTATGTAAAAAAAATTAAGTCTGGTCTAGTTTAGACTAGACAGCTAACTATTTTGCAACTGACATTAGGTGAGTAGAATGAAGACTATCATGGACAGGTAAAGTTGTTTCTATTTTTTGTTTTAAAAATATGCTTATAGCCAATGAAAGCAATAGGAGCTTTTGAAAAAAAAAAGAATTGCTTTGTGAAAACTGTTTTTTGTTGTACAAGGTAATCAGTGCATTTATCTTCATATTTGTCTTAAATATTTGTGGATTGTACTTCTACTAGTTTACAGTTCATATTTTCACAATTGGTTCTTGCAGAGACATGACAGAGGTAGTTCATATTAAAGACCGAAAAGAAGTAATCCATGAAATGAAATTTTCACCAGATGGCTCTTACCTCGCTGTGGGTTCTAACGATGGTCCAGTGGATATCTATGCGGTTGCTCAGCGATACAAAAAAATAGGAGAATGCAACAAATCTTCTAGTTTTATTACTCATATTGACTGGTCTGTGGATAGTAAATTCTTGCAAACCAACGATGGTGCAGGAGAGAGACTATTCTACAAGATGCCTTGTAAGTTTACAAGTATGAACATGGTATGAACAAACAAACTTCAGTGTTGGTTTGAAAAGAACAACAAAAATATGATATAAACAGTACATCTGCAAGCAGAGCTTCTTGACTGGAACTTACATAATTACTGTAGTTCATTTTTAAAATCAGTATTCACAGTACATACCCACCTTCAGCTTTGGTTAAATAAAAACTGTCTGTATTGTAGGGCAAGATTTATATTCACATCACCAGGGTAAAAAAAAAAAAAAAAAAAAAAAAAAAGTACCAAATGTATAATTTTTTAGTAATATATATACTCTGTACAATTTCCTCACAATCCAACTTGTCACTTCTGAGGATGATTGGCTTGGAATTAGATGACCTTTAAGGTCCCTTCCAACCCAAACTTTTCTATGATTTTATGATTCTGTGATTGTCCTGTAAAAATATTTGTAATTCATCTGTAACAGTATGATAAATAAGTTATTTATTATAATTCATAATTGAGAATGCTTTCTAATATTTAGAAAAAACTGTCAGCAGAAGAGAGCCTTAAGAGTAGGATTTTGTTCTCATCTGACCTACTTTGGCAACCCTCTTGTGTGGGGAATCTAAATCTTATTTTTCTTATCCAAACTTATCTGCAGGTTAATTATGAATTCAGCTGACTGTGGCCATATCTTGACTCTTTGAAAGGTAGATGCTTTTGGCTCCTAGCAGTTTCAGTCAAAATCTGAATTTCCATTTACCCTGGTTTGAAATAATTCAGCCATCAAAAGTAATCTAAGTGTTGTTTAAGCCTTATTTCATTATTACAGTGATAATTTAAATTTGAACAGTTCAGATTAAGTTGGATTCACTTAAAGTTTCCAGACTTGTATCTTCCTTTTACTTTATTCTCTATGCACTTTAAGAAATGATGGTGTTTTTGATAACTATTAATGAATAGTACATAGATAAACCCCCAGGCATATTAAATTAAGCAAATCCATTGCAAATTTAGAATGAGTGTGCACCTGTGTTTGACAAACATTTGGGTTAAAAAGACTGGAATAGTCTAACCAAGAAAATCTGGTTAGACTGGGCTGTATATCTCTAACAGCTTTGTGTCATTCAAGAATGAAAGTTAAAGGTGCTCTCTTTATTTAGCAGTTTTGAAAACAAAACAAAAAGCTAAAATTAGTTATCTTCCATTAGTGCCTGTAAATTTCCTAAGGCCTACCTAAATAAGCTTGGGTTAAATGCTGAATCTAAACCTGACCCTATTCAAATTTCACAGCAGTTCTGTCAAATTTTAAAATGTGATTTTGGTTTCTTTTTAGTTGACATCTCTTGAAATGTTTTAATATATCTAAAGAAAATGTTCAATTTTGCTTGTTCTGTAGAATCGCTAAATTGATAGTTCCAACTATTTTTTTTTTTTTTTTTTTGTAATAATGCTTTTTTTCTTGCAGAATACTTTGCATGATGCTACGGTCACTTTCTGTTCTTTGTTGCTGTTATATTAATATTGATACTAAAAATAGCATTACTTATGCCATGAAACAAATAATGAACGTATTCATCAGCTAGTTATTTCCCCAGTTGTGCTCATTCTTCTAGTACATACAAAACATGAAAAATATTTCCTTACCTAAATAGCACTCAGATTTATCACAAAGTCACCGAGTATATCTAGTCAACTGTAAAGCAGTCTCTGTAAACGAAAAGTACCACAAGTACCACATAGTACCACAAAATGATTGACTGAGCAAATATTCAAATTTTAGTGACTTGATATGATTAGGACAAATAATTGCACTTGTAAGTACATGCACTTTATTTTAAAATTTGTGTTATTAATCTCGTAGAACTTGAAAATGTTCTAGGAAATCATATTACATACACATGCTTTTTACTGAAGATCTTTCTTTGGTAGAAGTGATGTGGAATTTCAATGTTTTTCCACTCTTGTAATTTTTCAGCATGCAGCTAATGAAGCTGCATTAGAACTCGTGTAATGTTCTCTAATACCACAAATACAATTGTACTCATTTAAAGAAAACAGTGAATCTTTGTAATTTATTGATGTTAAAAAAAAAAAAACTAATCCAAAGAAGAATATACGGATAAATATACTGAAAGAAATGGGGTTTACTGAAAAACAAATGATTAAACAGAATATTCGCTTGCATATTTTCAGCTGGGAAGCATATAACTAGCAAAGATGAGATCAAAGGAATTCATTGGGCCTCATGGACCTGTGTGATAGGATCTGAAGTAAATGGTATTTGGCCAAAATATACAAACATTACAGATGTCAACTCTGTGGATGGAAACTACAATAGCTCAGTATTAGTGACTGGAGATGATTTTGGACTGGTTAAGTTGTTCAGATTTCCATGCCTAAAGAAAGGTAAGACAGTATTTTGGATTTCTGAAGAATGCGCTGTTTGTTTAATGCCATACCAGTGTATTTTCTGAGAGAGACTTTAAATTCAGATGTATAATTCAAGTTAGGGTGAGTACAATTCACATTAGTATTATTGAACATAACTATGAGATTTTAACCTGCTTTGTATCTATCAGTTGCCTGCCAATGCATATGTACTTGTTTGGAAACTGTTCAGAATATCTAGTTTAGCATGTGCGTATACTAATACTATATTGTCTTCCAAATTTATGCCAGTAATAATTTCAGAAACTAGTAGGGTTTTACTGTATGTGTCAGCGTAGGTCTGTGTGAGCTATTTACTTCATATTTGTAGTAGGCTGTAAATTTTTTAACATAGGTTGTTTCCTTGTTAATTGCACTGTACCACACATAAAGCCGATAAAACTAAATATAATAACCTTTTGTCTTTCCATGACCTTCAGTGCTTAAGTTGTTATCATATAAGTATTATTTTTTGATAGTGCGTTTGAATAAATGTATGTAGTACATATTTTTATAATTCATATGAGTATTAATGTTCATAAAAATGAAAAATTAACCCTATCTGTAGCTAGTACCTCCTGCCAAGATTTAAGTATTTTTCTGAAAACTGAAGTGACCATATTTAGTTATAAAACAACATTTGTTTTTATGTTAAAATTATAACTAGCATCACAATATCAAAACAGACATTTAAGTATTTTTTGTAGCCTTCTTTTCAGTTTCAGTTGGAAAGCCTGCCTTCGTTAGTTACCATGTTAATTTTGTTTTTCTTCTTACATATTAACAGTTCTATTTTTCATTTTAGGAGCTAAATCTAGAAAATATGTTGGCCATTCAGCACATGTAACCAATGTCCGATGGTCCCATGACTTTCAGTGGGTTTTAAGTACAGGAGGTGCTGATCACTCTGTCTTTCAGTGGCGATTTATTCCTGAAGGGATAACAAATGGCATCCTCGAAACAGCTCCACAAGGTAAAAACCTCTTCTAAATGATTTATTAAACAAAATGACAGAGAATGCAGCAATGATGCAAAAGCTTTTATTGAACTAGCAGAAAATATTTTTTTATTGCAATTCCATGGAAAGACTTCTACTCAGTATGTCTGGGACAGTTTTACTCTTCACAACCAACCATTTCTTTCTGCAGTCTGCCATGTTGTATGTTTCGGAATACACAAGTAGTATTTGCCAAAGCATGTAAAAAAAACAGTTTAGAGGGAGATAACTAGATCAAATTCCGTTTTCAGAATTAGCCATCTAACTTGCCTTCAGAAGTCTGACTGCATACATTGGGTTACTTACATTTGCAATGCAAATTCACATTTTTATTATATGTGATAGATTTTCCTGCTATATCCATGATACTTAAAATATTTTACAAAGCCATACAAACTATGGCAGTTGCTGAAAATTTGATTGCCCTCAATTCAAGGGCGAAAATTCACTCTGTACCTACGTAATTGGTAAAATGCTTATGTTATAGCAAATCTTTTTATACATGAAAAGTGATCACACTGAAAGATTTTATTTACCATTTCTGTATGTATTCACTCCAATGCCTGTTAAGAACACATTATTCTTTCAGATGATGGAAAGGTACTGGTAACTACTTAGTTATTCTTTTTCCCTCTGCCACCATCCTGTCCGAGGCATTGAAATAGGAGAAACAGAAATGAAACCTGACGCATTCAGTGAGCCCATATGATTTTTACAAGCTGCTTGTGATTCCAAAGTTGTTGAATATTAGTTTGCATATAGTCTAAATTATAATAAAAACATCACATACTATTTCCTTGTAATTAGATGTCTGTTATATATGAATTATTTTTATGCAGAGGGTGGCATTGATTCCTACAGCGAAGAATCAGATTCAGATTTATCTGATGTGCCAGAGTTAGATTCTGACATTGAACAGGAAGCTCAAATCAACTATGATCGCCAGGTGAGTAGAAATTAATATGTTGTGCCAATTGCCTGACAAGTTATCATGAGTATTCAGTAAAGATAAGTAAAAGATGCTTGCAGCTAATTCATCAGCCTACTCTAAGAAGATTATTTTGACAGTATTCTGCTGATTATGCAATCAATATAAATAAAACCAGTTTCTTTAGCTGTGGATGAGAATTTGAAAGGGTTGGAAGAAAAAAAGCATTGGTGTATATATAATTACTTATTGAAATAAGAAAAATATCTTATAGAGCGCAAAGTTAAACAACGTTTTGTGAGAGCTAATTACTACTCCCATTCCTATGATATGTGCTAATGAAGAGAGTTCAAATCAGATTCAGAAACATAATTTGTAAAATAGAGATCATGGAATTTTCCTATGACTTCTGCATATTCAAAGCAGAATAATGCTCTTAATGAGTATGAAGCCTGTACAATACATTTATTTGTGACGGATTATTTTTATTGCCAATGAAAAAATGTCCAAGAATTAAAATCTCTCTAGTTTATGAGAACAAAGTAAAACCAGTCTTTACTGATCACTTAATACACTGAATATTCTTTCTGTTTTCAGTATAACTACATTCTTAGATAAATTAAAATAGATTGCTTCTATGCGAGAGGAAAACAAATCAAATGAGCAGTCTTTTCTGCATTGATTTTTTTCAGGAAATGTAGTATGACATTCCACTCTTTAACCTGATCTTTCAATGTTGATTTATAACCCACGTTCTATTATTTTAATTAAAATAAAAAACTAAGGAGTATTCTTTTAGCTTTGATTTTTAAAGCGTTTGGAATTCTGTTATATTTTAATTGAACTTCATAGAATGATTTATCCTGGCTCATGTTCCGTCTGTGCATGAAACTGATTCTGCTTTGGCCAATGTCATTAAGTATTATTTAGAATCCTGTTGATTACTTTCATAAACAGGAGAAACAAATAAGAATTTGGAATTGTCAGATTCAGATCCATTTATTTGCAAAGCTGAAACAACATACTGTTTCTATATAAAAAAAAAAACTATTTCAATAACACAGAGTTGAACAAAAATGTTGTAACTTCACTTCAAGTATCAAGTTCTACTCAGTGAACAACAGAAAAAGAAACCTCACTGTTCTCTATCTCTTGTGATCATGCTCCAAGTGCTTCTCTTACTTTCTCGATGGACTCCTGTTGATCTCTCTCCTGATAATTTGTCAACTTCTGAGCTTGCCATTGCAAATCTTTTCCACAGAGAAATGCAGTTCTTTTCACTTGACCTCAGTCCTTAATGAAAATGTTCTGTTACATAGCTTAGCTTTTTCCTGTTTTTATATGAACTCCATGTTTCAAATAGTGGCTTCTATACCTTAAAATATCATAACAATTTTTATTCATCTTGAATAAATGACATCTCCCAATACCCTTCAGCTCTGAAGGCCTGACCATGTACCGCAATTGATCCAGACTTGGATCTTGGGTCTTGGCTTGACTTTGGGACTCCTGTGTCACATTTACCAGTGTCTGGCAACCACTGGGCTGTGGCTTTGTGAGCACTGGCAGTCAGTTATGGTAACTGTCCCTGGTTACTCTCTCCAGACCAGATTCTGACCTGCTGACTCAGTGTGTCAGCTTGACCTTGGTTCTGCTTTGTCACTGTAGGCTTATCTGGTGATCAGGACTCTTGGCTGAATTTACTGAGTGCTTCACAAACACTGATCTTTATATCAGTCTGTGATGTCAGAGGGTGCTGTTATCTTTGTTTTGAAGACAAGGAAACATTAATATCAAATGTTTTGCTTGCTCTTCTGATTTTGGCTTCCATTTTAAAACACTTGGGACTTGATTTTTCAGGAGTCATTATCATTGTGAGTAGACTATTAATTATCACCTTGACATGTTAGCTTATCAATTTCAATGGTGAAAGGTCAGAATTTCCACAGACCAGAACTAGAATCTCACATTAAGTGCCCAAAGCATGCAGAATACACAATGAGCTTCCAGTTAGTCTGAGTGATGTAATGGCTGCATGTAGCTGCTCTCTACAATGCTGATAGGGTCACCCTCTAACATTCTAGATTTTAGGAAAGGACTATCTTTTGTCTTTTAACAACATTTTCTAGATCCTGTATTATGTGATGTAGGTCCTTCAGACAGCAGCTTATTTTACCTATTTATTATAGAGATATATTGTGCTTGCCAAGTGAAGCAGAGTTTTGTCAAATTTTCTCTCCACCCTTTCATTTACTCCAAGTCTGTCTGGAGTGCTTGTTCTAGCCTCCTCCTCCCCCTTCTCCTGATTCTCCCTCTGAATTCAAATCAGACAGCATCCTCCTCCACACTGTGTATGTATCAAAAAGGACGTCTGGAATTAAAAACTGAAAATGAAAAAATAGTTTTAGGCAGTTAAACTGCAATATTTCACATGGGCTAGTGTATGACAAAGCTAAAAGCAACTTAAAATAGGATTTATACAGGAAATGTGAGACAACATCAAGCATATAAGCTGCACTTAGAAGAAAATCACTCTTTAGAGGAAATAATTTACAAAAGCACATGGAGACTTAAAAATACAAATCTTATTTTGAGAATTGGATTTGCTTTTTAAAAAAAATTATGGCTGAAGGAGTGTAAAGACTTCTGCGTATTCAGGTGCATTCGAAAATGATAATCCTGATACTCTTTTTCATTGGTACCATTCACTGAGGAGTACGGGTAAATGGATGAGAACACTCAGGACAAAATACATTTCATATGATAGACAAAATGTGTTAAGGTTCTATTTAGCTACCACATCAAAAACTCACCTCAAGTTATATGAACGTTGTTCCTGTAAATATCCAGTACTTTACCTCTGCAGGCACATACGTTTCTGTGGAGTTGAAAATTTAATTGTCCTTTGGGGGGAAAAACAGAGGGACAGAAAACAAAAAATAAGTCTATATGTCAGCATTGTAATAGATTTTGTTTGGTGCCACAGCTTTCAAGAGACTTCAAACATCTTCAGCATCCTCAAAGAATGTCGTCATTTCTGAAAAATTTAGATGCATGGTAATTAGTGACTTCAGTTTTGTCTATAGAGCTGTAATTCTGCTTCACAATTCTGGACACAGTGGCAAATCACTTAAGTGCTGTTGGTTTGTGTGTATTTCACTATAATCCCTAGCTAGAATTAGTTCATTATGTCCAGCTTTGACTGGGTACACTGAAACACATAGGAAGTTAAAAAGACTCTTAGAGACTTAAAAAGTTTTAGTCAGTATTTTAAATCCTTTTCACTAACTGTCAATGGAATCTTGTAGAAAAAGTACGTTCTTATGATGCTACTCCAGAGTAATGTTCTGAGCCCCTCATGTGTCAGGGCACATGAAATATTTTCCTGTCTGGAAAACATTTATTATTATCAGAAGTTCTGTAGGGATGGATAATGCCTTGCTCTTTGTTGTAACTAATGAACATCATCATGTTAACAGTATATTAAGTTGTAATACTTGCTTGAAACAGTGACTTTTCTGAATATTTATATATATACAAGAAACTAGAGCTGTGCAATTAACTTTAACAATTATTCTTCAGGTTTACAAAGAAGATCTACCTCAGCTGAAACAACAAAGTAAAGAGAAAAACCATTCTGTGCCCTTCCTTAAAAGAGAGCGAGCACCGGAGGACAGTTTAAAATTGCAGTTTATACATGGGTAGAGTAATATTTAATCATACTTTTTTGTTTTCTTTTTTTCCAATTGTGAAAACAGCCTTACAATTTCAATCAATTCACGTTAGAGCATTTATCAAAGTATTTTTCAGTGCTTAATCATAATTTATTTTTCATTACTCTGGGGAATTTTTGGAATATCAGCCATAGATTTTCTTCTTTCAGTTGCATTTATTAAGGAACAAGATAAGGTTATAACACTATAGCCATGTAATAAATTGCATTCTACAGAATTACCTTTTAAATAGCTATTGACTACACCTTACATTTTCTGGAGCAAAGATTCTCTGTTAAGTTGATTGTGATTGCCATGATTTCTAAAAATGCCTGACAGATATATGCTTGAACCCAAGTCCTTGTAAAATTTACCTGGATATAATTCTATGGGCATTACATATTATTTCTGTGAATTCAGTGCTAATTTAGGAGCTAGGTGCAAAGTAAACCATGAAGACTTTATGAGTACCTACTTTTGGTGGGTTCTCTCTTCCTGTGTGCTGTTTTGTTTTTTTTTTTTGAGTCAGCAAGGCATACACCCCAGCTGTATCTTTTTCAAGTTAACGCACAGATTATTTGCACAATTTGTAACATAAAGTACCAGGATATTTTTAAAATAAAATTTAACTTGTTTTGTATTTACCTCAGTTATAGGGGCTATGACTGTCGAAATAACTTGTTCTACACACAGACTGGAGAAGTAGTGTATCATATTGCTGCTGTAGCTGTTGTATATAATAGACAACAACACACTCAAAGGCTGTATCTTGGTCATGATGATGACATCCTCAGCCTATGCATTCACCCAGTGAAAGACTATGTCGCTACTGGACAGGTAGGCATTTATTTAGAAGAGATGATTTCAGGAAAACATGGAAATAAATTCCAGCAATTAAAAGTAGTTGTGGCTGCAGTTCCTCGCTACAGCAAATTCCTTAGTCGTAGCAATATTATAAGGCTGTTTATAGATGTCAAAAGACAGGTAAATCTTAATCAATTTTGAAAAATGAAGATTTTGAAATGAAAAATGAAATTTTTCTACTGATAAGGAGTGACAGAAAAAATGTTTAGAATTGTTTAAGCAGAAGGTGGCCAGCAGCTGTTTAAGACACAGTACTGGAGAAACAAATACAGTGGATTTCATCGTGCATTAGCAATGAAGAAGTGAAAGTTCAAAGGAAAATACTGAAGAGATTTTAGTGAAAATGATGAAATGGCAATTTGAGTGGAAAAGTATCTGCAGTGGAAGCCAGCACTGCTGTTAGGTGCCAGCACTGCTGTTAGTCCATTATCAAGATAATGGACTAGATTTGGTGATTCCACTGCAGAGAAAAATCAGGTGCTGTACACTTTCTTTACAAAGAAGTTGTAAGATTTAGACTCAAAATAGTTGTATGGATATATGTATCCATATGGCATATATATATGGCATATATAGATATATGTATGGATGTGTAAAGAAGGGAAGGGAGAGAGGTAAAGAAAAAAAAGGAGATGAGGGAGAAGGTTACGTCAGCTGTTGTTTCTAATTAGGCTAGGGATCCCTGAGAGAGAAGGATGAAGGGGTATTTAACGGCTGGTAAAGGAACAAGACAAAAGGAGTGTTTTCTTTTGGAAAAGTATCTTTAAGTCAGACTACTCCTGTGCTCCAGTTTGCAACATGGAGGCAAGAATGTTTCTCATACCATAACTGACAAGGTAGTTAACTTTTCACGAGGTTCTTCATGTACTTTTCTATGAACACAGTGTGTTAAAATTCTACACCCCAATGTGCCTGAAATGAGTTGTGAAGCAGAAGAGAAAATAGACCTTGAAAAAGATAAAACAGGACAAGTAGAAAAGTAGTTACTTCTGGAGTGTTTTGAAGATAAGACAATTCTAATTACTGATAGTGGTGTGCTTTGAACTTTTATGAGTAGATATTCTGATTAACCCTCTGATTTAGGTTGGGAGAGATGCTGCTATTCATGTTTGGGACACACAGACACTGAAGTGTTTATCGTTGCTCAAAGGCCAGCATCAAAGAGGAGTATGTGCGCTGGATTTTTCAGGTACATTTATTGAAATGATTAATTAAAAAGCAATCCTTATGATAAAATTTTAGTTTGAATAGCGATGACAGTTAGTTTTCTTCTTTGTGTAGAAGGACCATTTTGCAACCAATACAAATTTTATGTAGAAGCCTGCTAACAGTTTTGATAAATAATAGTTTGTGTAGTGAAGTCACTCATGGGGGTTTTTCTCAATCAATCTGTAACTGATTTTTTGATGTCTAATTCATATTACCAAGTGTACAGCTAGGACTCAAATAGCTGTCTACATGTTGGCATAATAATTTAAAAGCAGACAGATCAATCACTTGAAATGAGATGACATTGTGATCGATAGGGTCATACAATTCTTTGAATTTGCTAACGATGTCCACATTTTTCAGTGAGTTTACAGAAGTAAATACAAACAGTTGTCTGCTCTTTCTCCTAGCTGCCTTTCTGAGACTGAAGACCTAAGTTGTCTCAGTTCTCAAAGAATAGTTCCTGTATTTAGCATTGAAAAATATCGCCCCTGTGCTGGTGATATACATACTTCCGTGTCTTTAGAAAAGTGCTTACAAACACATTCCCCCTTTTGCTCTTTAACAACAACAACAAAAAAAAAGATTTTGTTTTTTTAGAAGTAGGGTGGATAGTTTCCATGCCTCGTTTCACGCCATTTAAGGTGCAATGGCCCAACACCTGTAACATCACACAGTAAGAGAAAACACTTTATATCATAGTAAGGCAAAGCTAAAAATGTTAGATAAATAGATTTCATACCTGTTTGTCCATCAATATATCCTTCATATATGAAAGATAGTGAGAGGTGTGAGAAAGTCTTGAAGTACGAGTCTGCTGTTTCCTGCTTGCAGTCTTGCTAAGAGTCTCAATTCCAGTCTCAAAAGTGTCTTGGACACTTAGGTGAGCCTAACTCCTTTCTGAAAATAGCACAGAAGTTACTTAGAAGTTTTTTTTGTTTGTTTGTTTTTCCAATCTATAAACACTATATTCTCACAAAGAGTCAGATCTAGCATAGGGTTTAAGCACTGACTGCTATGGTTCTTTTTAGCTACCTGGACATTCAAAACTTGTGGAGAGTGCTTGTATAGTACTTCAAATGTTGTGTATTATCAAATAAAATCTTTACGGATAATTCATGAAACAGTGTCTAATTTGTGCATGCTGCTAAACAGGAATAGGTTCTAAATTGCTCAGTTTGACAAGAGCGTGGCTTGTCTGGGATTGCATGGAGATACAACCATAGTCACTTCAGTATTCTCAAACTTAAAAAAAAAAAAGGGGGGGCGGGGGGGAAGAAAAACAGGGCATTTTGGTTCTCTATGGCAAAGCAGCCATGTAAGAAAGTTTAAGATCACAATCTTGGAATTAAGTAGAATGCTAAAATTCTACTTCAGTTCACTTCATGTGCTCAATTCCTCTCATGGACCTGGCCCTTAGTGCAGTATATCCAGTTTGCCTTTAGACTAAAGTAATCTTGCATCAAACTATAAAGGAGACTTTAAATAAACTTTCACAGATAATGTGCCAACAAATTACTTTAGCTGTTGTATGCTTTTTCTTAACTCTGATTTTTATATGGACTTCAGCATAATCTGTTTCATATTCTCCTCTTTGAAATGTAAGAATTCGTTATGACATAGATCACATTTGTGAGACAGGAGTACATGGAAGAAGTACCTTTATCCATGTACCTGTATAAAAGCATAAAGAATAAGCTGGACTCTGTTGGACTTAAATTTGTACAAAAATAATAAAGCTTTTTTTTTAAAGTAACAGTTGTTGGTATCATTTTAGTATGGCTTTAGGACCTGATCCTGAGAAAGCATATATCGAAACATATAGCCTAACTGGCTTTAGTTAAGCTTCTTGACTCTGAGAGAGACAAATGGTTGCACAAATATGCACCTCATAACAGGATCAGAGTGCTAGTTTGACTCAGTTAAGGCAGTTTTTGTTGTGTTAGTAATAGATGTTTCTAAGTTAGTTTCAGGTCACACTACTTGAAGCTTAAAAAAAGAAGCCCTAGATCCCAAAGGTAGTCTGTTTCTGTCTGTAGTTGATCTGGTGGCTGACTCTGTACTACTAGTTCTCTCTGTCCTTACTCACTTTGAAAAGCACATACTATTGGTCAGAGTACAGAGCTGGATCACTTTGTAAGACTGTTCCAAAGATCTCACAATTCTAATATTATAATTGTATTAATGCAATGTTTGATTGTGCCCTCTGGTGGCAAATTTAACGTCTATAATATTGGATATTAATCAGAATGTATAGCCCATATTAATGCATAAAGTCTCATGGTTCAAGTGCGTAAAGTTAAAGTTGTATTATTACAAAAAATGTTTTGTCAACCATTTTCCCTTCACATAATTGTTACCCTTAAAAATAATTATTGTCATTGAAATGTACAAATGTATCATTCTTAGAGAAAAAGTATGCATTACTACAAATTTACCTTACATATCAGATATCTTCATAGCATTCTATGTTACTAAAGCTTCTATAGAATGGTTTTAGTGTTCCCTTTACTTTCATTTCCTTTCACATTAACTTTTTGAGTCTTCTTGTTTGTATCTTTATTTTCATTATTTGTTTTATAAACTCAGTTTTGTTTTCCTGTCCTGTCTTTTATCTTCATTCCTTCCTGACTACGTAGACTCCATCCTTCTAGGTCCCTTTCATTCAATTATGAACTCTGTAATTTCCCTTCTCCTTCTTGGCTTGCTTTTCAAAGAACTCAGTCATTTAAGATGCTAAATACTGTGAGCTCAGTCCAGCTATGAGGATCTACTCAGCCTAATGGAGTCATTTGTGCCAGTCACGTGTTTTCTGTTCTTTAACTTAAATATGCTTAATCACAGAGTATTCAGCATCTGTTAATTTCTGGAAGAAGTAACATTGTCAAATAATTGCTTTCATTCTCTCTTTCGGCCTTTTGGCCATCTCACCAGTTCTCTACTTCCTCCAACTTCATATTTTCTTCAGTAAAAAAAAAATCATGCAGTCAGCTCCTGCTGCAGCCTGAAAATCCTGGTTATTACATAATTCAGCAATTATGTTTATTTATTTTAATGAAAGTATTTTGTCTCTAAAAGTTTGTTAACAATGGTCTTGTTTATTATCATTATATACATATATCAAGGATACCTAGGTACTTTTGAATTATGTTTGAAATTCTGCTTGTCCTTTTTTTTTCTCTCGTTATCTCATTAATCTCATCTCTCATTAGGGCTGTTTCTTTCCTGCAGTAGAAGAGATGTTAAGTAGCAGTTAATTCTAGCCTTACAATTTTTCATCCTATTTATAGTTTCATTACATTTCCTATTAACTTGTAGCCATCCATGTCATTATACAACAATAATAATTCTTGGCATCATTTCAAGTAAAATAAAAGAAGGCTCATCTGAGCAGAAAGATTTCAAATACAATATGATTTTGGAGTACTTGGACTTTATGAAACTGATTTTCATTATTTTGTTTGATCAAATATATACAGGAGAGTTTTGTGCTGCCTTTGGGAAGGATTGATTTTTCAATAAGGATGCCTTTTCTATAAAATAACAGCTGTCTGTTAATCATCCAGTTAAAAAATTAAGCAGGAAAATATAGTTGTGATTTAGAGCACAACCTTTTCTGTCTGAAAAGTGAGATACTGTATTTGAAGTCACTTTAGTTAAAAAAAGGAAGTTTAGGTCATGGATTAAGAGAGTTTTCTGTGAAATTTGTGGATTTCAGTCCGATAGGTCATCACCTAATAGGTACACTTTTGGGGGCAAAGTATTACAATATGAGTCCTCCATTCAAATAGAATTTGCAGCAAGTATAGACTTCAGTCATCTTAAGAGTTTTGGCAGGTTGACTGTCTTTCTTGGTTCAGTTGTCTAATTCTATTTGTAGCCTACTTTAGGAACTCAAGTCCATCAGTGAATCTGAATCCTAATCTGTCAACCTATTAGTTCCCTTTTTTATTTTTATTTTCAGCTTTTTTGTCTCATCAAGAGAATAAGTAGATGCCTCCATCTAAGCATCTGTCTCTGCATGTGTCCCAAATACCCTCTGTTTCTGCACAGTATAAATACACCTTCTTGGCATTCACCACCCTCAATCCCCTCCATCGCACACTGTAGGTAAAGAATAACTTTTGGGGGTATTGGTACTATATGTCTCTTTCACATTTGAAAATATCAATCAATAGGATGTTTGTTGTGTTCATTGCTTGTTGTATTTTCACTTAAAGCCTTAGCAGCTTTAACATTAAGTGTTGCTTTTGTACAGCTGATGGAAAATGTTTGGCATCCGTTGGGCTTGATGATAATCATGCCATTGTGTTTTGGGACTGGAAAAAAGGAGAAAAGCTAGCAACAACCAGGTAAGAATGCATCTCAGTGTAAATGTGCACTGTGATTCCTTTTTTTTCTGAATAACGTTATTCACATGTATTGCTTTATAGGGAAAAAAAGAGATCACCTCTCTGAAAACAGAATGGTATTTCAGAGCAATATATTCATCTAGATTGAAACGCTTGGGATCTACAGTTTAGTATTTGGAAATCCTGTGAACTATTTCTATCAAGACTTCCCTAACCTTTTTGTTAGGACAGCTACTTTGATATTGAAGCTCACTTAATGGTTTTGCAGTTAGGTTAGTATTTTCTCCCAGCCTTATTTTGTGATTCAGGGCAGATCTCAAAGATGTCATGTTTTCATTTATGCATTGGATGATGCACTGGGTCACATCAGTATACATCTGCTGCTCACTTTTCTAAAAAGAAAAAAGTGTTCCCTCTCATATACATTGATTTCTCAACGTTACTGATTTTGCCTTCCTTCTGAATCAGCTGTTTGTGGTTACTAGCAGAAAGCTATCCTCCCTTTCCCTGCTGGCCACCCCTTCTTTAATGCAGCCCAGGACATAGTTGGCCTTCCGGGCTGCAAGCACGCACTGTCAGCTCATGTCCAGCTTCTCGTCCATCAGGACCCTCAAGTCCTTCTCCACAGGGCTGCTCTCAAGTTCTTCTCACAGTTTATATAATACCTGGGATTGCCCCAGCCCAAGTGCAACACCTTGCACTTAGCCTTGTTGAACCTCATTAGGTTCTCATGGGCCCACTTCTCCAGCCTGTCCAGGTCCCTCTGGATGGCATCCCTTCCCTCTATTGTATCGACTGCACCACTCAGCTTGGTGTCATCTGCAGACTTGCTGAGATGCACTTGATTACGTCATCTATGTTGTTGATAAAGATGTTGAAGAGCACTGGACCCAAGACCGACCCCTGAGGGACACCACTTGTGACCAGCCTCCACCCAGACGTAGAACTGTTGACCACAACCCTTTGGCTTCAACCAGCCAATCAATTCTTTATCCACCTAACAGTCCATCCTTCAAATACATACCTCTCCAATTTAGAGAGAAGAACGTGGTGAGGGACCATATCAAAGGCTTTACTCAAGTCCAGGTAGATGATATCCATCGCCCTTCCTTTGTCCACTGATGCCATCGCTCTGTCATAGAAGGCCACCAGAATGGTTAGGCAAGATCTGCCTTTGATGAAGCTGTGCTGGCTGTCTCAAATCATCTCTTTATCTCATGCATGCCTTTACATGTCTTCCAGGAGGATCTGCTCCATGATCTTCCCAGGCACAGAGGTGAGGCTCACCAGCCTGTAGTTCCCTGGGTCTTCCTTTCTCCTTTTTTTAAAAATGGGAGTAACGTTTCCCTTTTTCCAGTCGCTGGAGACTTCACCTGACAGCCATGATTTTTCGAATGTGATGGAGAGTGGCTTGGCAACCACGTTAGCCATCTCTCTCAGCACCCTGGGTTGTATGCAGTCTGGCCCCATGGACCTGCACACATCCAGTTTCATTAGGCAGTCCCAGACTTGTTCCACTGTCACAGTGGGATGAAATCTGCTCTTCTCACCCTGTCGTCAAGGTTCAGGGTCCTGACAGACATAGGAGACGTGACCATTAGTGTAGACTGAGGCAAAGAACTTACGGAGTACCTCAGCTTTTTCCATGTCTGAGGGAGCCAGTTCTCCCTTCTCATTTATCAGAGGGGGAACATTCTCCTTAGCCTGGCTCCTCCTGCTTATATGTAGAACCCCTTCTTGGTATTCTTCACATCCCTTGCCAAGTTCAGCTCCATCTGTGCCTTGGGTTTCCTGATCCTGTCTCTACACATCCAGATGACACCCCTGTATTCCTCCCAGGCTACACAACCCTGCTTCCACTTCCTGTACATTTTCCTCTTTCCCCTCAGTTAAAGCTGCAGATCCTTGCTCAGCCATGCCGATCGCCTGCCTCCTCCGCTCAGTTTCTTCTGCTGGGGGATGGAGAGCTCTTGCACTTTCAGAAGGGTGTCCTTAAGGAGCTGGCAGCTCTGTTCTGTTCCTATGCCCTCAAGGACAGTTTCCCAGGGGATCCCAGCCAGTAATTCCTTGAGCAGCCAGAAGCTTGCTCTCCTGAAGTTCAGGGTCCTGACTCTGCTTTTTGCCAGACCCATATTCCTCCAGATCACAAACTTCACCAGGCCATGGTCACTACAGCCCAGGCAGCCTCCAATCTTAACCTCTCTAATGCTCTCTTCCACATTGGTGAGCACCAGATCTAGTAAGGCTTCGTCAAAGTCAGTCTGTCTATTATCTGGACCAGGAAGTTATCCTCAACAGACTCCAGAAATCTCATGGATTGCCTGGAACCTGCCATACCTCTATCCCAGCAGCTATCCAGGTGGTTGAAATCCCCCATCAGGGCAAGAGCTTGTGAGTGTGACAGTTCTTGCAGCTGAAGCAAGAAGGCCTTGTCAACAGACTCGTCCTGATCAGGTTGCCTGTAGCAGACCCCAACCACTAGATGTCCTTTACCAGACCGATCCCTGATTTTCACCCACAAGCTCTCACAGAATCACAGAATTTCTAGGTTGGAAGAGACCTCAAGATCATCGAGTCCAACCTCTGACCTAACACTAACAGTCCCCACTAAACCATATCCCTAAGCTCTACATCTAAACGTCTTTTAAAGACCTCCAGGGATGGTGACTCCACCACCTCCGTGGGCAGCCCGTTCCAACATCTAACAACCCTTTCAGTAAAGAAGTTCTTCCTAACATCCAACCTAAAACTCCCCTGGCGCAACTTAAGCCCATTCCCCCTCGTCCTGTCACCAGGCACATGGGAGAACAGACCAACCCCCACCTCGCTACAGCCTCCTTTGAGGTACCTGTAGAGAGTGATAAGGTCACCCCTGAGCCTTCTTTTCTCCAGGCTGAACAAGCCCAGCTCCCTCAGCCGCTCCTCATAGGACTTGTTCTCCAGGCCCCTCACCAGCTTCGTCACCCTTCTCTGGACTCTCAACCTAGTCATGGTTGTTTCTCAGGCACAGCTCTTCACAATCTATCCACTTCCTAACATAGAGGGCAACTCCACTTCCCCTCCTTCCTCACCTATCCCTTCTGAACAGTTTGTAACCATCAACAGCCACACTCCAGTCATGGGAATCATCCCACCAAGTTTCCATGATGGCAACTACATCATAGTTCCCTACTAGCATGGTGGCCTTCAGCTCCTCCTGTTTGTTATTCATACTGCATGCATTAGTGTAAATGTACCTCAGCTGGGCCACCTTCTGGGAGAGAGAAGCCCTAATATCCTCTTGACCATACTCAGGGTTTTCCTCACAGAGATCACAAAATAATAGTTTATCTTCTAAAGAATTCCAATTTAAATTAGTATTTATATTTTAGCAGTCCCTACAAGCAATTCCCACATTCTGGAAAGCACAGTAGGACATACAAGAGAGACAAAAACCAAGACAGGAGAGTTTACATCTAAGTTTTAGACTTAAGATTCACATGCCCTTAGCAGGCAAGAAGAATAGAAGGACATCTCCTTACAATCATATAGACCTACAAGAAGAATTCACGTAGAGGACTAAACCTGAAAAATGAAGTGTATGCTCACTGTTTACAAACATTCATTATGTTTATTATATACTTATTTGTATTCTTTTTCCTTGATTTTCTTAGTGTGATTTACTTCTGCATGACTTATCAGTTTTCTTGTGACAATGTTCAGAGTATATTCCCATTTATTTGTTTTAGCTTGTTTCCATATCTATGTATCTTGGGTTTACAATCTTCTGTCTAGTTTCATTAAAATCCTTATTGAGCAAGCGTACCCTGTTAGTGAAAGAAGCTCAGATATGTTTTGATTATATCTTATCGTGCCTTATATGCTGATGCAGTGCTGGTCCTATTTGATCATAGTGTTTTGCGTTAGTGGAATCCCTAAGGGAGCTGAGGAGGGCATTGTCAAATTTATTTAGGGTCTAAATCAGTGGATCTCATACTTTCCTACTTTCTTCATTCTGTAAGAGCAAATGTCCTCTGTCAGTCCCTAGGAACACAAGGGCACAAAAACCACACAGCCTTGGATACTTGTTTTGGTCTGACCATTGAGGGAAATTGGGCTGCAAATGTAGGCCATACAACCCAGGTCTCATGTGCCTGCAATATTCAACCTATTAGTTGGGCAGACAAACTCTGGTCATTTTGCAGGGGACATCTGCACTGCGATGCAATTATTTTGATTTGGACATTTTCCCTGTGCGATAGATGCTTCTATAAGAGGCAGTATGATCTGCCTGAGCTGAAAGGCATCATTATAGCATAGTAGAGAACCAGGAGAAGAAAGAATTGCAAGAAAATGTACTTCAAATTTCAAAGGAGTAAAGGATTGGCTTTTTTCTAGACTGACTCAGCAAAAGAAAATATTCAAACCAAGAAGATTATCAGAGTTGTGATTTTTTTTTTTTTTGGCTAAACCTGTCTGACAAAAATCACATATAATATAAGCAAAACCTGAAAATTCAGGCTGAAAAACTAGTAATTTTTGCTCTTGGTGTTTTATAAAATACTGAAATGAAATAATTACTGCATTGTATCTAGGAATATTTTTGTAATGGTAGAACTTATTCTTACAGATTTCCATAAATACATACTCCAGCAAGGATAATGTTACCCAAGAACTAAATTTGAAGGTGTATATACTGCTGAATGAACTGTGTTCTAAATTATAATTTTATAATCTATTTTCCTTTGGAAGCACAGTGTTTTTGAGACTTCCTTGTTTTTTTTTTTTTTTTTTTTTGATAGACTATTTTAAAGATTTATAAACTGAGTTCTTATTCATTTAATTATTTATGATGCCCTTTATACCTTCTCTTAATTGCATTGACCTTTGTTGCGTTCCTCTTCATCATGACTTAACGGAACTGAAATTCCGTGGGAGACAATTTTTATTCACCATATTTCTGTAGTCTAATTCATATGTGTTTTATACTCAGGTACATTCTGATAGCTTTGTTGGTCAGACTCCCAAGGCTAAACTCTTGGAGATTAGAAATATGGCTCCGTACTTTTTGTTAGACAGGGTAATGATGGCAGAATGTAGACAGCCTCTATGACTCATCTGCCAGACCTCGTAGTGTTACAGATTTATAGTTGTTTTTGTGCAAAGAGTATGACAGTTGTGTTGATCAGATTCTCATTGCTAAAGACTGGTTTTGGTTAGTCTGATACTATGAAATGCTTATTTAAAACAGAACAATTTGAAATGTTAAGTAATACCTTGCCATGTTTTTTATTTTTATCTTTATTGCAGGGGTCATAAAGATAAAATATTTGTAGTGAAGTGTAATCCGCATCATGTAGACAAACTAGTCACGGTTGGGATGAAGCACATCAAATTTTGGCAGCAAACAGGTATCATATTGAATGTTTTCAATGTAATTGATTTGATGTATATCTCCTTCATACAGGGATATCATGCTCTCAGTTTAATAATATGTTTTATTTGTAAAGGATTTTTCTAGTTACCAAAATACTAGAGGTGTCAAAACCTACCTCTGATTATGTAAATGTCACAATATTCCTTTCTCATTGGAAGTAATTTCCAGCTAATTGTTTTTTAACTGCAGTCATGGTATTAAGGATTTCTCCCAAATAAACATCCTTGGCTCACAGAAAATGCGTAGTCCCTTCATTTACTTAGGCAGTATATGGCCCTGATTATGAAAAGGCCAGCTGGTAACTAAGAATCTCAGATACCTCTGTTGTGCACTGCTTAAAAAAAAAAAAAAAAAAAGAAAAAAAAAAAAAGGTAGTGCTTGCACTTCAGATACTGATGGAACACTCCAGCAATCATTCAACTTCAAGATAGATCTGCGCCTGTTTTTCAGTCTTCAGAGATGTCTTTCATATCTGGAAGCACATGTTGCAAGGTGCCAGGCTGGAGAGGTAATGTGTGAGGACAGACATTAAAATACGTGCCTGGGCAAAACAAAAAATAGATAAACAGGTATCGTGTAGAAGTTCAGTTATAGAAATTTATATTTTATCCATTAGGCTAAAAATCAAGATGTGGTATTGCAAGAATCATGATGTCAAGATAATACAATTTTTGTAAGATGCGGGAATTTTGTTTCTATTCATAAAAAATGAAAAACAAAAATGTGTTTTTCATTCTTTAAAAACAGATTCTGTTTCTGACTGAGAATATTTTTTATTTAGGACTGGATTTTTTGTTCTTCATGACTATTAATCATATACACACAACATAAGTAATGGGTAAAAAGGTCTTAGAGAACATCTTCACAGTGTAAAATTCAGCACAGGTAGGCTGCACAAGGGCAGCTAAAAATAGAACTCAAGACAATGAATAATTAGATAGTTTTAAGAAGTTCCTAGGCTTACACCATAACTTACAGGGTTCAAGTTGTACTGGTGCTCTCAGAATAAAATTTACTCTTTTTTCTGCATTATTTTAAAGCTAGGGTGTTTTTGTAGTAATGAAATATATTTTCATTACTGTTTGCCAAATTGTACTACATTCATTTGCATTAAGCAGTTTTTTACTCCAAGAATCATCTCTTTGCAATAAAAAGGATATATTTTGAAGTAAGATTTGTTTAATAGAATTGACTGAAGAAAGAGCACCGCTGTATATATTATTTTGTAATCAGTAAGTTTATTTCTGTCTATATGCACCTAATACATGGGTGCATATGACTCCTTCCTACTTTCTGAACCAAAGTAAAGTACATGACTGTAGCAAAGTTAGGCTCTCTGGCAATCAGAAGAGGAATAAATCCTATCATTGATTCTGCTAAGCTGCCGTGAAATTGTCGGGTGGCCAATGGTCAACTAAAGCAAACCTCGACTATCTTTTGTGTTGTTGTGGTCACCTCTGAAGAGAAAAAGGGAGCTTGGCATGCTGTTGTGTGTGAAAAGTGTTTTGCCTGCCATTGTGTTAATTCTTCTATACAATTCCTCACCAAAATTTATCATATTAATGGAAGTAACAAGAATACAGGGTGTACTGCTTCAAAACTCTCATTACTAGATTGATTTTTCCCTTAATGTGTTTTTCCCTTGTGCACTAAGTTTTCAGTGTTTCTGTTATCTACTATGTCTTAGGCAGTCACAAGAGATGATGAGGTCAAGACATTTGTCCTTTACAGCACTATGATTACAAACTGAAGTATAAAAGGACGTGCATTTGTTTATATTGCAGGTGGAGGCTTTACGTCGAAACGAGGAACATTTGGAAGTACTGGAAAATTGGAAACTATGATGAGCGTTTCATATGGGCGAATAGAAGATTTAGTTTTCTCTGGTGCTGCTACTGGAGACATTTTCATCTGGAAGGATACGCTGTTGCTTAAGACAGTGAAAGCTCATGATGGGCCTGTATTTGCAATGCATGCGTTGGATAAGGTATTTGTCTTCTTTTGTGATCTATTCATCTTCATTATTTTTGTTTCTATATGTACTATCAGTGTGTCTTAGGCAAGCAAGGCTTCAAGTATCCAAAGGTTTTATTTTCCTGAGTTGGTTATTCCAGATATCAGAAGTATTTTTCTTCCGATGCATCAATAAATCTTTAAGAGAAACTGTGGCAAAATATATCATTGATATTACATACATGAGTTTTTTTCTAAAGACTGAGGCTAAATTTTACTACTGGAAATCCACTGGCAATTCGAAGATGTTGATAATGGAATATCCTTTCTCGGATTACCATTTCAGGTCTAAAATTCTAGCATGAGAAAAATGATATTTAGCTATAAACATTTTTATGTGTTAAAGGCAGTTAAGATCCCTCCAGCTCAGTCTGTTCTGGCCCTGATTCATTGCTTCTACTTTTTCCATCAATTTTTCTCTTTGATCATGGTACTTTATCCTCTGAACATTCTCTTCACTTATGTTTGTGTTGGTTAGTGATTTATGCTGTGTTTTGCACTTGGTACAGATGAAGAGAATCTACCAAGGGAATTGATCAAAGAATCAGTCCCTATTCATTATTAGAACAGTTTGAAACATCAGTTAGGTCTGTTGAGTTTGCAATAACTTGAGAAGCTAGTATTATCAATTACTACCTCTTCTAAGGATGAAGCACATGTTTTTTCATAGCTTACTTTCCTGTGCAGAAAAATGTTATGGTCCAGCATTGCATTGCTATTTACAGCAGTATTCACTCTGTGTGGTTTTCAACCTTTACAGGATAGAACCCTAGAAAAGCATCTTGAAAGTTTATTTCTCCTCTTAAATGGTTTCTTCATAGGAGGAGGCTTCAGAAGTTTGAATTGGACAATTTCCAAGCACACAGGAATTTACACTATATTTGGGCATATGTTAATATGAAAGTGCTGATGTTTATGAATGTTTTTTGTACCGTGATCATACAGGGGTTTGTAACTGGTGGAAAAGATGGAATTGTGGCACTTTGGGATGATATGTTTGAAAGATGTCTGAAGACGTATGCTATTAAAAGAACAGCACTATCTGCTAGTTCCAAAGGTATTATTTTTCAGTGTGTTTAATAAGGACTACATGCGTGAAGGCTAGTAAAATGGCAGTAGTAGATGTCAAATCTTACCAGAACACAAAGGAAATATTACTAAACTACTTACTGCTGTGTGCTGGATTTTTTCTATTTTGGTTGAAATAACTTGTATTTCACCCAGTCTTTGTCATTTTATATTTTATTCTGCTATTTCTTCCTCTATTCCTGACATTTGGCTTTGTTTTCACCGAAGAAATTATTTTAAAAAGAAATATCACAAACACGAGTTTGACTGTTCGAAAATCTGTTCTGTGTTTAGCAACTCACTTCCTCAAGTGTCCAGGTTTCACATAGTAGGACTGGGGTCCTGATAAGTTGGAAAGACCTGTTAAATTGTACTTCCCCAAGCATCGGTGTGTAAAGTGGTATTCACAGACAATCATAGAAATAATGTCTATGTTGCTGCAGCATCTGAACCCCTTGTACTCAGTCATTGTTAAATCAGTAAACTACCTTTACAAGGCCACAATATAGACTAGCACAAGCTCCTCTCCTTCAAACTATTAATAAATACATTAGGTAAATGTACCTCTTGTTTCGTGGTTGATTTTAAACAGGTTTTAATTATATAAGCTGTATAAATTTCAGGTGAGATGAGGCTCTTTTTGCTTTCGCAAGAAAAACCTAAAATGAATGTCCTTGTATTCTTCAGGTTTACTTTTAGAAGACAATCCATCTATTCGAGCCATCAGTCTAGGACATGGACATATACTAGTAGGAACTAAAAATGGAGAGATACTTGAAATTGATAAAAGTGGTCCTATGACTCTACTGGTTCAGGTACAATGTGGATCTTCCTATCAAAACATTCCCTGTAGAAGTACAAGACATTATTGGATTTCCCCATTCATTTGCTTTGTTTTCATTAATTTTGGCCATCATTCCTTTCCTTGCCCAGACAAAAGTTGACGCTTTCTTACGTAAATGACTTGGACATTCACTGTGGATTACAGAATTCTGAAGCCAAAACAAAAAGTCCATTAAGTTCAAATGCTTATGAGACTTCTAATGGATGTTTTAGGCTTTTCAATTCAGGACCCAATATAAAAATGGAAAATGAAGAGCAGAGCTAGCACAATGTATTTTTTTTTTTGACAGTATGGATCCATTTATTTGCTTTTATTGAAATAATATAGCGTATTCTGACAGATCTTATATTTGTGAAAAAATGTTTTAGACTTTTAACATCTTTCTACAGTGACATGCGCTTGTCATTGCATGTGTTTTAAAGTATAAAAAGATCTCTTTTTGCAAGACAAAGGATTTGGGAAAGTTAAGTTAATAAATTCTGGACATGCATGTGCCCACTGATACATCTAACATTGCTTTGTTTTAGTCTCTTTAATAAGCATGCTGTCTATATGTAGAAAATTGCATGTTCATTCACTAAATCATAATTTGTTTTTACTTTTTGTTTTCTGTAGCTAACATTGTTTTTTACAAAGTTTCTTATCTTTGATATTTTTCTTTCCAGCTGGTTCTGATCACATAAAGTAATCTTCCAGATTTATACTGTTTGCATGACAGCATTAGTAACCTAAAAGTGAGAAGTTTTATTTTATAAATTATTTTAAACTAGTACAGTAATTTTGAATTACAAACTCATCCTAATATAGTTCCCTTCATGTGAATAGTAAGGGAATATGTGATAGTAAAGGTAAAAGTATAGTAAGGGAGATGTGATAGTAAAATTACCTCAAAATTACCTCTTTGCTGTGAGTTTTATGATAAAGGGAAGTTTTATAATTGTCATCCAGACTAAATTACATGCTTTCATGCATCAAGTTGAGCAGAAATATAAAATACATAGGATGTAATCAAGAGACCATGACACTTCCTTCCTTTTTTGTTTTAATGATATTTTTCTATCTCAGTAAAAAAGCCAGTTACCAAGCTGAAATTCAGACTGAGAACAGTGAGAAATGATTTAACTTTGAAATGCTGTGCCAGCAAGTTGTATGTAACTTGAAGGAAATCTAGAGAATGCAGGAAGAGTGATTAAAACATTTCAGTGAGTTCTGAGGAAAGATTAAAAGAATGAAGTTTTGTGTACATTGGCCAGAGAAGTTCTAAAAAATTACATAAACCTTGTAGACAGATCATCTTGAAATGGGCTAAAGTCCTGTGTTGGGCTTAACTATTTCCTGTTCAATTCAAGTCTGGAAGAGGGAGCATTGGTACAACAGGAATTGCAGCTATCAGTAGTGAAGGAAACTAATATTTCAGGTGGTTATTAGAGGAAGCACAGCAGACAATCAGGTCTCTTTGAATGTGGAAAATGTATGAGAGGAGATGGTGAAGGCCTTATTGTCTGAGACTTGTAAAGGGAAATAAGTCAAGTGCTAGAGCACATTACATAAAGGCAAATGGATTACTTCCTCATATTAAATGTTTTCCTCTAGGGACATATGGAAGGAGAAGTCTGGGGCTTGGCAGCTCATCCTCTCTTGCCTGTCTGTGCAACAGTGAGTGATGATAAAACACTTCGAATCTGGGAACTTTCTTCCCAGCACCGCATGCTGGCAGTGAGGAAACTCAAAAAAGGTAAGCTTCATTTGGTCACATACTGGGATAATAATGACACTTTCTGTGACATCTCCATCTTTGTTCTCAGTGCACATCACAGACATTAATGAGGTAGGAAGAGGACACAATCATCAAAAAATTGGAAGCATTGGAAGTAAATTGTTCTTGGCCTGTGTCCAATCTATGACAAGTATAGAAAGAAAAAGGGTTATAATCCACTGTAATGAATAATAATAAAATTAATTTTAATCTGTTTTACTCTGATTCCAAGGGGGAATGGTTTGACCTCAGAATCATTTTCCTTCCTAAGAATACTTAAGGCCAGCACATTTGCTGACATAAAAAAGTTTCCTTATAAAGATGAATGTAATTTTTTTTGCGTGCTAAGCACAATCAGTCTTCAGTGACAATATGAACTTTATGTTATTACTAGCTTCTCTGAAAATGAACAGTTGTCCTGCCCTATCTTCTGCATAAAAGCAGATGAGGTGTTTTTGAAATGCTGCCTTCTCAAAATTACTCTCATTTCATTTACTCAATTCATAACCTTCAGGAAATTTTATGGTGTAAATTCAACGTGCTTCTTTCTCAGTGACAGATCCAAAGCAGAGAAATTCTAACTAACTGAGGGAAAACAAAGTTGAATGTTTTGGAGAGGTGATCTGAGAGGGGTGGATGAGGATAGCTGTATGAGAGCTGTATGGTCAAAAATAATGCTGGGGGGGGGGAAGTAAGTGGAGAAAATGTAGTACATCTGTTTTAAATGTACTCCACCTGAATGCATAGCTATTATTCAATCATAAAACAAAGAAGCTTCCAATTGTTGTATCTCTGAAAGACTTATGTTACCTGTAATGAGTCTTTGAATTTTTTATCTGAATTTCCTTTCTGTATGTTTTCTTCATATATTTACTTAATTGGTGTGTTTAGAATGAAATGAGATATTTGCAGCTAAACCGATTTCCAGACTGATGAAATCACCGTTGTCAAGTGGGTGATTAAGTGGGCAGGCCACTAGGGAGGACTATAAGGATGTAGCGAGGCTGTGCAGGGACAAAATTAGGAAGGCCAAAGCTCATCTGGAGCTCAATCTGGCTACTGCCGTTAAAGATAACAAAAAACGTTTTTACAAATACATCAACACAAAAAGGAGGACTAAGGAGAATCTCCATCCTTTACTGGATGCAGGGGGAAACTTAGTTACAAGAGATGAGGAAAAGGCGGAGGTGCTCAATGCCTTCTTTGCCTCAGTCTTTAGCGGCAATACCGGTTGTTCTCTGGATACCCAGTACCCTGAGCTGGTGGAAGGGGATGGGGAGCAGGATGTGGCCCTCACCATCCATGAAGAACTGGTTGGTGACCTGCTACGGCACTTGGATGTGCGCAAGTCAATGGGGCCGGATGGGATCCACCCAAGGGTACTGAGAGAACTGGCAGAGGAGCTGGCCAAGCCCCTATCCATCATTTATCAGCAGTCCTGGCTATTGGGGGAGGTCCCAGCTGACTGGCGGCTAGCAAATGTGACGCCCATCTACAGGAAGGGCTGGAGGGCAGACCCGGGGAACTATAGGCCTGTCAGTTTGACCTCAGTGCCAGGGAAGCTCATGGAGCAGATCCTCTTGAGAGTCATCAGGTGGCACTTGAAGGGCAAGCAGGCGATCATGCCCAGTCAGCATGGGTTTATGGAAGGCAGATCCTGCTTGACGAACCTGATCTCCTTCTATGACAAAGTGACGCGCTGGGTGGACGAGGGAAAGGCTGTGGATGTGGTCTACCTTAACTTCAGCAAGGCTTTTGACACCGTCTCCCACAGCATTCTCCTCAAGAAACTGGCTGCTCTTGGCTTGGACTGGCGCACACTTCGTTGGGTTAGAAACTGGCTGGATAGCCGGGCCCAAAGAGTCGTGGTGAATGGAGTCACGTCCAGTTGGAGGCCAGTCACTAGTGGCGTCCCCCAGGGCTCGGTGCTGGGGCTGGTCCTCTTTAATATCTTCATCGATGATCTGGACGAGGGCATTGAGTGCACCCTCAGTAAGTTTGCAGATGACACCAAGTTAGGTGCGTGTGTCAACCTGCTCGAGGGTAGGAAAGCTCTGCAGGAGGATCTGGATAGGCTGCATCGATGGGCTGAGGTTAACTACATGAAGTTCAACAAGGCCAAGTGCCGGGTCCTGCACCTGGGGCGCAATAACCCCAAGCAGAGCTACAGGCTGGGAGATGAGTGGTTGGAGAGCTGCCAGGCAGAGAAGGACCTGGGAGTGATGGTGGACAGTCGGCTGAATATGAGCCAGCAGTGTGCTCAGGTGGCCAAGAAGGCCAACGGCATCCTGGCTTGTATCAGAAACAGTGTGACCAGCAGGGCTAGGGAGGTGATCGTCCCCCTGTACTCGGCTCTGGTGAGGCCGCACCTCGAGTACTGTGTTCAGTTTTGGGCCCCTTGCTACAAGAAGGACATGGAGGTGCTTGAGCGGGTCCAGAGAAGGGCGACGAAGCTGGTGAGGGGCCTGGAGAACAAGTCCTATGAGGAGCGGCTGAAGGAGCTGGGCTTGTTCAGCCTGGAGAAGAGGAGACTCAGGGGCGACCTTATAGCTCTCTACGGATACCTTAAAGGAGGCTGTAGTGAGGTGGGGGTTGGCCTGTTCTCCCACGTGCCTGGTGACAGGACGAGGGGGAATGGGCTTAAGTTGCGCCAGGGGATTTTTAGGTTAGACGTTAGGAAGAACTTCTTTACTGAAAGGGTTGTTAGGCACTGGAACAGGCTGCCCAGGGAGGTGGTGGAGTCACCATCCCTGGAGGTCTTTAAAAGACGTTTAGATGTAGAGCTTAGGGATATGGTTTAGTGGGGACTGTTAGTGTTAGGTTAGAGGTTGGACTCGATGATCTTGAGGTCTCTTCCAACCTAGAAATTCTGTGAAATCTGTCAACTCAAGAACAGCCTATACAAGAGTGTACATTACCATTTAGTAAAATGTTAATCATAGTTCTCCTATCACATGATAAACTTGCTTTAATAAATAACAAATACATTTTAAAAGCATATACTTTATGCAAAAAATCTTTCACTTACAATCTATGATAGGTTTCTCAATCGCAAATTCAAAAACCTTAAGATACTTCTTTTTCATTTTCCTTGATAGGTGGACGATGCTGTGCCTTTTCTCCTGATGGGAAAGCCTTGGCTGTAGGATTGAATGATGGGAGTTTTCTGGTGGTAAATGCTGACACTGTTGAAGATATGGTATCTTTTCACCACAGAAAGGAAATGATCTCAGATATAAAGTTTTCACGAGGTATAATCAGATAGCAAAGTGAAAAGGCAGTGTTTATCTTGGAGTTTATTTTTCTACTCTAGACATAAGTTTGAACATTCAGAAAGTAGATTAACTTTTTGTGTGCTTCATGTCCTTAAATACTTTACAATTCTGTATAGTTGTATGTAGCATTGTATAATGGGGTCCACCCCTGCCTGGGGCCTTTGGGTCAACTGCAGTAATAAAAATGCATAGCGATAATAATTATAGTATGTATCCCCTTCCTAACCTCAATGTCTCTTCTTTACAGAATCAGGAAAATACCTGGCTGTGGCTTCCCATGATAATTTTGTGGATATTTACAATGTGCTTACCAGCAAAAGAGTTGGCATTTGTAAAGGTGCATCTAGCTATATCACACACATTGACTGGGACTCGAGAGGTAAAATGTTTGACCGGAGATTCAGTTTTAAAAGTTCTTGCAAGAGGGAATATCAGAATTGCTCTGGTGGCAGAGCTCAAGGAGGAGGTGGAGAGGTTAAGGGCCATCAGGGAGCGTGAGTGGGAGATAGACTGGTAGAGCAACCCCCTGCAAGGCCTGAAGGAAAGGCACCGGGATGAGACACCCCAAACAGTAGCGGACCTTCTGCCCTGTCGCTGTTGAGCAGAGGGAGGGGGGACCTAGGAGATGAAGAGGAATGGAAGCAGGTCCCTTCTCGGCATTGCAGGCAACCTTCCTCCCTACTGGCCTCGCCTTCCCAGGTGCCCTTACACAACAGGTTTGAGTCTTTGGAGCTTGAGAGACTGGTGAGTGAGGATGAGGTCAAAAGTCTACCCAGGAGGATGCCTAGTGTGAGGAAGTTGACTCCACACCTCAAGACTGCCTCCGCTAATAAAGAAAGAAGGGTAATTGTTGTATGCCACTCCCTTCTCAGGGGAACAGAGGGCCCTATATGTCAGCCTGACCCTACCCATAGAGAAGTCTGCTGCCTCCCTAGGGACAGGATCAGAGACATTGCCAGAAACCTTCCTAACCTGGTTCACCCCTCTGAGTACTATCCTCTTTTGGATAGTAATCCTGCCTCTAGGCCGGCAGTGATGAAACTGCCGTGAGAAGCCTGAAGGCTATCAAATAGGACTTTAGGAGACTAGGATGATTAGTAGATGGAGCAGAGTACAGGTGGTGTTTTCCTCCATCCCTACAGTGCCAGGAAGGGGTACAGAGAGGACAAGGAAAGCCCAGCTGATAAACATGTGGCTCAGAGCTGGTGCCAACACAGAAATTTTGGGTTTTTGACCACAGGGTGCTTTACTCAGCCCTCGGCCTGATAACTGCAGATGGGTCCCACCTGTCTCTAAGGGGAAAATGGATACTAGCCCAGGAGCTGGCAGGGCTCATTGAGAGGGCTTTAAACTAGGTAAGAAGGAGGATGGGGATGAAATGAGGCTCGTTAGAGGTATGCCAGGGGGAACAATGTCAGGGCCAGGGAGAAGGTAATGGCCCGACTGAAGTGCGTCTACACTACTGCACATGGTATGGGCAACAAACGAGGAGCTGGAAACCATTGTGCAGCAGGCAAGCTATGAGTTGCTTGCCATCACTGAAACGTGGTGGGATCACTCCCATGACTGGAGTGCTGCAATTACTGGCTATAAGCTCTTCAGAAGGGACAGTCAACACAGAAGAGGTGGTGGTGTGGCTCTTATATAAGAGAGTGTTTTGATGCTGTGGAACTCGAGACTGGGAATGATAAGGTTGAGCCCCTATGGGTTAGGATCAGTGGGAAGGCCAACAAGGCAAGCATCCTGGTGGGGTTCTGTTGTACACTGCCAAACCAGGATGAGGAGACAGATGAGGAGTTCTACAGGCAGCTGGCAGAAGTGGCGAAATCGCCAGCACTTGTTCTCATGGGGGACTTCAACTTCTCAGACATATCCTGGAAATACAATACAGCTCAGAGGAAGCAGTCAGAGGTTGGACTCGGTGATCTTGGAGGTCTCTTTCAACCTAGACAATTCTGTGATAACCATTCTTGTACCAGTTACTAAGACAAACTGTAACTACTAAGGCAAATACTTTCTCAACATCGATCACTGTATGGGTTCAATACAATTACATTTGCTGAGGAAATCCATCCTCACTTGTAGCACTTGTACCAGAGTACAAGGTAATTCACTAATAACAACATATGACTAAACTGCCACTTACAAACATACTACTGCTTTTCTTTGTCCTGTTCTTCTGTAATTTTGTACTGTATGCCCCATTTTTTTCTACATTTTATGTCCAATTTCTTTTCTTTGCTGAGCATTACACGGCAATCAGTGCAATGAAATTAGAGAGCATTACTGTCACAACTAATTAAGTCTAGCAGGATTGATAATGAGCACATTCAAATAAACCTTCCTGAACATAATATGATTCAGTTCAAAACCACCTATGAGTCTGAGCCCTACTTCCCCTGTTAACACTAGTGTTGTGGAAGTTCACTGACAATGACAGGAGCTAAACCCCCTTCAGAATCTATTCAGATCTTTTTTTGGTGAGAATAAACGTATCAGAAATATAGAGAGTAATTTTGAAAGCATTTTGTGCTTCTTCATGCACAAATGCTGCTAGCATACTATCAATCACATGCAAGATTATCTTCATATTATGACAGTATCTGTATGGGTCTGGTAAACTTCATACTGAAGGTCATTTTCTTGTGTAGCTGGACTACATACTAGTTAGGTAGAACAAAATAGATAAGAGCCTAAAATGTTTTACACTTTTGGCAGAACTGGCTTGTAAAATTTTTATGCAAATTAATAGTCAGGCTTTTTTAAATTCCCACAGTTCTGATTATAAAAACAAATGAAATATTTCTTCTCAAAAGATAGCTGCAAGACTAATTTCTCAAGATTGTTGGATGGTATTTAAAACGCTACCTCTGCAGTGAAATCAAGAGTGTAGAATTCTTACAAGAATGATTCTAAGCATCTGTCTTTACTTTTGCTATGAATAACTCTCTGCAGGATAATTTGTTTGCTTACTTCCAGAAACTTACTCATTCAATAAAAAGAAAGTTCATAATACTCATAATAATGAATAAGATTCACAGTAATTTCTTATTTCATATCCAGGAAAGTTATTGCAAGTCAATTCTGGTGCCAAGGAACAACTGTTTTTTGAAGCACCAAGAGGGAAAAGGCATATCATAAGAATTGCTGAGGTATGAATTATGCTTACTGGATTCCTTTTTTTTTTTTTTTCTTACTGCAAAAGTTAATTTTCTAGACAGCTGAAAGTTAGCATATTTTGTCTTTAAAATGGGACTTCTTTCCTTTTAAAGTACTATATTTACAGTGTTTAGAACTAGAATTACTTACTCATTCTGCGGTGTCTTTCCCGGCATTTGTAAACAGTAGAACTTTTAAAGTTTTTATTTGTATCTCTAAATTTATTTTTGCTTGCTTGATAGCAGTTGTTTCCCCAAATCCTCTTTCCTGAACACTCACCTGTTTTCTATGTAATCAGTGTGCATGCAATTTATAAACCACCTTTAAATGGTATGACCTAGCTTTCAATCCTGTTGATTATTTGTGGTGTATAAATGTTCTACAAAATTGCCAATATTTAGTGCCTCAGAAAATCTTTAAGATTTGTATCCAAATCACGTTTACCTAGAGAAAGTGAGAATGTTTAAAGTTGCTTTTAATTAAGCCTTTTGATAAAGTGTAATTTGTGCTAACTAGATGAAAACAGTGAATGCTTTCTAAAAAAAAAAAAAATAGTTAATATCAGACACAAAAAATACAAGCATTAAAACAGTGTTTATTGGGTGTGTATTAAGATCACTTCTTTGGGTGAAATTTTGATTGCAGATAGAGAAGATTGAGTGGGACACCTGGACATGTGTTCTGGGTCCTACTTGTGAAGGAATTTGGCCCATGCACAGTGATGTCACCGTTGTAAATGCAGCTACTCTTACAAAAGATGGAACACTATTAGCTACGGGAGATGACTTTGGTTTTGTGAAGCTTTTTTCATATCCAGTAAAGGTAATGAGTGTATTTATTTCTCAGATTAGAAACTGTAGTAGAAAAGGAATTAGGGAAGGTGATGCTCATAATACACCAGACTGCTAATACACAAATTCTTTGTACTACAGGGCCAACATGCAAAATTCAAGAAGTATGTGGGTCACAGTGCACAGGTAACCAATGTTCGGTGGTTACACAATGATTCTGTGCTGCTGACTGTAGGTGGTGCTGATACAGCTTTAATGATCTGGACCAGAGAATTTTTGGGCATTCAGGAGAGTAAGCTGGTTGATAGTGAAGAATCAGACACAGATGCAGAAGAAGATGGAGGTAAAAAGGATTATATAACACATGTTTTTAATGGTCTTCATTCCACAGAACTCACACAAATGTTTAGCTTGAAGTGAGCAAAAAAAAAATAAATCACATGCTAAAGTTCAGTATAGGGAGAGTTTGATAGGATTGTTTTCTTCTGTTGGTATAGATCTTCTTTTGTAGTCTTCCACTGTGAAACATTGGTAATTTGTTTTATGTTTTATTTTTCTAAGGGTATGATAGTGATGTTGCAAGAGAAAAAGCAATTGACTATACCACTAAGATATATGCAGTAAGCATCCGAGAAATGGAAGGGACAAAACCACATCAACAGCTGAAGGAAGTTTCAGTCGAAGAGAGGTATGTCACACAAAGGCATTGATTTCCATATGTGGGTTGCATTTTTTTTTTTAATCTCTTTTCATTCAACTAAAACTAGTCTTTAGAAACATGACAGGAATTTTAAAATTCACAAGATAACATTTGAAATGCTGTTCGTAAGCTACAATACGTGTTAGTGTGATGACAAAGGGACTATACATGTAAGCAAAACACCTGTAAGTGTTGTGTTTTCTTCTGTTATTCACATGAGCAGTTACATTCTTTCCTAATTAGTATGTGTAGCTACGCATGTCTTCAACAGGGCATTTGTGAAAGCGTGAGCTCTTAAATACCATTTTATTACTGTTCTTTTTGCTCAGTTAGTTAATGACAAGACAGGGGGAATGATTTGAAATTAAAAGAAGATTTAGATAAGGGTTTAGGAGGAAATACTTCACTCAGAGGGTGGTGAGGCACTGGAACAGGCTATGCAGAGAACTGCAGATGCCCCATCCCTGGAGTTGTTCGAGGCCAGGTTGGACGAGGCCCTGGGCAACCTGATCTAGTGGGTGGCATCCCTGCCCATGGCAGGAGGGTTGGAAACAGGTGATCTTTAAGGTCCCTTCCAACCCAAGCCATTCTATGATTCTATAATTGTATATAGTTAAAGATTTTGATGACATTTTCATTAAAAGATTTTCACTTGCTTATAACTTTGTCAGGTTGCCAGGTTTTGTCAGGTTAAAAGTGAAATTTCACATGGCGCATGTTGGCCTTAGACTAAGTTATAGTGTTAAAAAAAAAAAAAAAGCTGCAAGGACAACAGTAGTGAAGAGGAAAGAGGAAACAGTACAGAGAGAAGAGCTGAGCATAGAGGGTGAGGTCCAGTGAAAGAGAGATCTAGGGGAGTGAGTGAGTCAAAACTCCAACTTATACAGCACTGCTGGGACAGAACAGGAGGATCTATAACCAGTGAATTATGTTCTCCTTTGTAATTTGGAACTGGATATAGGCACAGTAGGTCTGTACAAAGTTTGCTCCATATTGAGCTATGACATTTATTGGTAACGTGGGTGTCTTACTTCTCTTTGGGGTTGGAGTTTTATGAAAGTTTAGGGCCTCTGAATAATGTTAGTTACAATATGAATAAAAACTCGTACACTGAGGCTACCCATGTGTATCCAGCTGATGACTCAAACTATGAATCCATGCAGTTCTTTTCAATGGAATTTCTTTTTATAAGTGATTAATGTTTTATTATGAGTTTTCTTGCTTTTGTATAATGTTGGGACAGAAAATAGTTAATAATTTTGCACTCCGTGTTTGAATAATATGAGAACAAATGTTGGGTCTGGACGATGAGATGAGAAATGTTGCCCCCTGTTTATTTATTTTTATTGTGACATTTTAACAAAAACAAATAGTAGGATGCTTAATGCTTTTTTCCAATGAATGTTGGTCCATAACCATTTATTTCCCTTCTTTTAAAAATATTTATTTCCATTTTCTCATTTACTCATATTGTCTTTGTTCCTTCTCTTTTTTTTTTCTGTAAAAAAGAATATTATCTACCAGATTATCTATATCTACCAGTATTTTGAGATTGAATTTAAAAAGGATTTTTTTTGGGGGGGGCGGGGGGGGGGAAGGGGAGAATACTGCTAAATTGTTATTACACGTGAAATAACAAGTGCCAATGATAGAATGGCCAGAAGTTTTACAACAGAAACCTTTGTACCTGCCAGCTGCTTTATACTGCTTTGATGATGCAAAAGCAAATGTAGAATGAGTTAAATTGACCGATTAAGCCAGGCTTACAATTGTTTTGTACTGGTGAGTTATCTACAATATGAATATAAGCATCATTTTTTTTTTTTTTTTTCATATTAGAACAAAAAAATCACCACAGCCCTCTAGAAAGGTTTCCTGCTCTGAAACCTGGCTGTGGGCCTGCTATCTGATGCAGGCAAGTACCCTGCTTCTCAGAGGAGTAGCTCAGACTGCTACGAACACTTCAGGCTTCCTAACCTTTGAGGCTGTCTACTTTTACAGTCCTACACTGCCTAAGCTGATTCAGCTGAACATGCTTCATTGGTGTGGAGGAAGGCACACCCTGAAACGAACAGGCAGTTTGCCTTTTTCAGTCTTCGTAACAAAACATACAGTAAAGCAGCACATGATGAGACAAATGAAACAGGCTTGTGTGTCACACTGATAATCAAAATGTGCTTCATGGTATCCAAAACCACAAAATAACACCGAAGCAGGAAGCTGCCCTAGTATGACCACGTGTTTCCACACTGCCCACTCTTGTTTATAGCTGGCGGGCCTAATTAAATGCGTAGACACCTCCTCTGCAGTGAGATTGCCTCTGATTTCTGTAATGATTTTTGTAATGATTGTACACAAAAATTCTGTAGCCTATTTGAAGGAATAATCAATCTGATAAGCTCTGGACTGAAGAGAGCAAGAAGGTAGCTTTAAATGTTCTCTGTCTCTTTTTTCTTTGTACTGTTGCTATATAATCAACAGTTTTGTATTTCATTTTTAAATAGCTGGAAAAAAGCCCTCATTACTGTCCTTACCATGTATTCTCCTAAAGGGTCACAATTATTCTTCCCATTTTTTTTTATGTACTCTTTCAGTTTCAGTTACTTTAACATAATGTCATCATCAGTATTTGTAATTTGCTGTTCTGATAAGTTTGTCAAAAGATACCATACTTTTCATATGTAGCTGGTTAGGCAAAAATACATTTGCTTACATTTCTTCATCTGATTCATTTACATTTCTAGAATTTATGACCAAATAATTAGAAGCAGAAATTTTGTGGTGGAACGTAGGCAAACTGCAGTTGCTGAGGGTGTTGTGCTGATATAAGACTTTAAGTTGTGAAAGGTGCTGGGTTTTGGATGCAGAAGGAGGAGGTTAATATGTGGCTACTGCAATTGTCAGACTTCAACTTTTGGCCACTGTTGTACTAATATGTGTGCAATTTATACAGAATCTTGACAGTCCCAATTATGAGTGCATCAGTGTGAAGCTGAATTCTCTCAAAGACAGTTGAATTATGAAGCAAGTTTCACAGCTGTGCCAGATTTCATCTTTTCTGACAATACAAAAGAATGCAGCAGCTAATGAAGGATTTGTCTGACCATGTTCTAAAAGCTTCCCAAAAGCAGTTGGCTGGCTTTTCTTTGTACCTACAAGGGCCTAAAGTGACAGCTGATTGAGCCAGGCAAAATTAAAAGCCTGCAAGTACTCTGTTATCAGAGTCCAGGAAAAGTTCTAAATCGGCAGGTCTTCAGGACATGGAGTCTTGAAATCTCTGTGCACTGGGTTGAGTGAGATGGCAACAAGTAATACTGAAGCCAGTTCGCAAAGCTTTACTTTTTCTGTAAAGGCACTGCTGAAGTAGCCTCTCCCAGTCCCTTCAGATATGAAGAAGGGAACCAAGAGGATGTTTTCTATTCTCTTTCAGGCAGGTACGTGGGAAAACCTGGTAGTCTTGAGGGGGAAGGTTGTCTGGAGAAAATTCTCCAAGTCCCAAATCTTAAATCTTTCTTAGTAATAGTGTTGTATGTCTATATGAAGACCCCAAAATGAACCAAGGATTGTGCATCTGTTGGGATTTGCATACTCTGCAAATAAATGCAACTCCATGCTCTGAGACTGATGACATTACGCAAATTTTGAAAATTATATTAGAAGCTGAAAGGCCATTTAAGTTAGGAGTGAGTTCAACACAAGACCTCAAAAACTGCCAGTTTGCTTAATAGCATAATGCAGAAAGAAGTGTCCTCCTTGCTGTGTTTTCATTATGTGTCTGAGAAAGAAGAAGGGAAAATTGTGAGTTGTTCATAGGTGTGGTGGATAGAAACACAAAATTAAACAAAGTAAGTTTAATTTAAGAAAAGAAAAAAAAAAAAAAAAAAGAAGAGAGAGGCAAAACGAGAGAGTTTCCAGCTCCAACTCCAAAATCAGAGGGGAGTAGCTGGAACTATAGCTTTGAGATGCTTCTTGGGGTCAAGGGCTTTAAGCTCACTCCGTTTCTTTCTGTAAATAGTAATATTTTAATAGAATCATAGAATCATAGAATATCCCGAGTTGGAAGGGACCCATAAGGATCACCAAGTCCAACTCCTAATATTTAGAAGGTGAATTGTTACAAGTTAATTCCCAGCTTATAAGCACAAATAAGCTTCAAATGTGATGTGATACCTAGTAGACCATTTTTGTGCAAGATTGCTGGTTTATTTTCCTTTTTATTGTAGCTACATTTTCATCTTTATAATACGGAATTTTAACTTTGGGCTTTGCTAGGATAACTTGCAGGACTGTAACTTCATAATAAGAATGGCGTATCAGAAAAACGCAAAGTACTTAGCCTCTCTAGAAACAACAATCATTGTACAACTCAAGATGAGTTTGATCAAAAGAACTGTATTGTGTCACCTGCCGAGCTGCAAGCATGTGGTTGAGAACTGACACAGGCAGTGCTAGGTCGTGTAGGAAAATGTTTGCAACAATGCAACAACCACCAGCCTTCTGGAAAGGAATCAGTGATTTACAAATGACTCTCTGTAAATTAATACAAAGACTTACTCTACTGTCTTTTTGTCAAAGAGAGGAGCCAGCAGTTCTTGTCTCTCCCCCGTCATGGGGAGGAGGGTAGAAGGACAGATTTGATGTAATTGACACAAGATAACTGTGACTTTGAGCAGCTGCTGTGCTCTCCGTTTCACTACTTAGCATGTACTCTGTGCTTAACACAATCCTGCAAAATAAAAATGAAATCAGTATGACACTGGCCTTCTCTAGATCTCCAGAGTGCTGGGCCCCAAAGCAAACTGGGAGGAGAAATGTCATTATTATAAAGGGCAAAAAATGACAAACTTGGGGATAATATTAAGGTGCTGCCTTAGAAAAGAAAATGAGAGCCCTTTATCAAATGTACTTGTCCTTTCTTATTTGTTTACATAAGAAAATAATAACCAGTCTGTAGATGTCTTTGAGGAACATAGAAGTTGCATGAAAAATTTTATCTGCAGGATTTTAAATTAACCGTGCTCTGGTATTTTCATGAGGTACCCAAGGTTTATTGTCCATGTCAGCAGTTACAGGAGAGATGAGCCTGAGCAACAGTGTTTAAATGTCTTGCAGTTGTATTAGTTTGTGCGTTTGATTAAGATAATTAATTGATTGTTGTTTCTCTCTCCTCTCCCCAACCTTCTTGTTTTTCTTCTTCTCCCTTTCCATGTCTGTCTTCCTATCCTCCCCCCACCCTTATTTTTCTCTTCCTTTTTTGCTCCTCTGATTGGCATCCTCTTCCTTGCTCTGCCTGTATGATACAGAAGCGGGGTGCCAATGAGAGGTGCTGCAGGAGCAGTCTCACGGTGTGGGAGCTCCAAGAGCAGTGCTCCCACACCGCGGGACCACTTGGTCAATGGTGGGACTGTCTCAGACAATCCAGGACAATTGTAAGCTATTCTGTGTGTTACGTAGGAACCGTGCTTTATTTCAGATAAGGGCTAACTTTTTAACTGGGACCATATTAACTGGCAAAGAATTTATACACTAAGAAGTAAAACAAGCTTGCATAAAGATTGTATTTATGTTACTAATACAAAAGGCAAAGATATATTTGCATTTTGCATTCTACTAACCGCTAACATATGTCCCGTGTTTGCAGCTTTCATTTAGTTTGATTTGCATGACTCTACATAAACTGAGAACTTGTAACATACCTGGTGATGGAGAACCCTTTTAAGCAGGTTGAATGTGTAGAAAACAAAAAGCAACATTAGCATGTTTGTCTAGTTTTCTGTTTTCTTAACATACAGCTTGTCTCACTTTCAGTGAGTTACCTGTCTCAGAGCTTGTTCCGAAGTGTGTTATTGTGCATCATTTGTAACCATATGTTCTGATAAGAAGTAAGAATTTGGATTTTTTTCTCTTCAAACATTATTCCTTTGATTGTTTATTTCTTTACAACAACATGAGCCAAATTATGTAAGCTTCCAAAGTTGCCTCCAAGTGGTACAAACCTTTGTACCATGAAGTGAAATATTAGGCATATGGTTACAAAATTTGCTCGTGCACTTTTACATGCACACTTTTGCGGGTGCAGTGTAAAAGCTTTGAATGTGAATCTGTGTGGTATTTATGTGTAGGTGGGAATGATCCAAAATGAGTCTGGAAAAACACATCTTTGGGGTGGAGAAAATAACTTTTGGCTTATTTCAGCACAAGTCCACTGTTTGAGTAGCATCCTTTGGAATATTCACTTTCACTTTCTCTCAGCATTATGTCAAGTTAATGCATCCTAAATGTTTTTGGCAGCATGCTGATCTCGTCACAGTTGTCCCCAAGGCTTGAGCACATTGTGACTGATATTTTCACAGTTCCTGCTAACGTATTGAATTTGGAGTCAATTTTGCTTCTCCCACAGGTCAGCACAAAGCTGGCCCAGAGGTCTTTTGCATTTGTGTGACACTTGGTGAGTGTGGAACTGCAGGATGCCAATACTGTTGCAGTGCACGTTCCCAACATTTCTCTGTCTGAATGTGAGAAATGCTCTCCACACTGAGGTGGATGTGAAATATTCAGGCGTTTTGAGGGCTTTTTGCTGTGGGGGTTATATTCCAAGAAAGACTGAAAAAGTGTTGTTTCTGATACAGCTTATGTTGTTACACAGGGGAAGGATGCTAATGTGTCTACCTGTTATGTTCTACCTCCAGCCCCAAAGTTCTCCATAAGCTATTGGTTGAATGTTTATACTTATGCAGTGAGCACAGCTGCAAAATGTGTCAGAATTTATGTAAGGAAAAAATGAAACAAATAGAAAAGACCTCAGCTCAGACTTGAATATAAACACTGAGGGAAGCCTGAGAAAAGAGAGACTTCACAGAACATGGTAAAGTTGGGTTGGTGCTGGGGCCTTGGTAGTATATGGAAAGAGATCTCCTGAAGTTCCATGATATGAGGTACTCTAAACTTTTTAGCTCAAAGACAGAAAGTTAGATTTTGCCTAAAGCATGTTACAGTGTGTTCCTTGAAGGCAAACAGGTGGCTGAGGGATCTTCCAGGCCATCCTGTCTATGTGGTGTATGACACATCTCTGCGCACTAGAACCAAACTATCTGCAATAGTTACTTAAAATAACAACTTTACAAGATGTTCAGAACAATGAACTTGTTCAAAAATAAAGGCCTTCAGATTTCATTCAGAACTGATTGTACTTATGAATCTGCTTTTCTGCTTGTTTCACATTTGGAGACTAGAATAACACGAGAATGCAGTGACTAGCCTCCCTTACAAAAACTTGAAAACGGCTATCACCACCATACGTTCTGCAATACCCTTTTTTTTTTTTTTTTTTAAAGAGTGCATCAGCATACATGTGAAATGATAAATATAACCATGCTAAGGCTTTTTCAGTGCTATGCTTTTAAAAATAATTCAGATTACAATTGATATTTCCCTCTAGTTTTGTTTTGATTTTGTTTTTCAGTTTTGTTTTGATTAATTGTATTAAAAAGTAGGATACCTTCATGTTGAATACTGTTCTTTTTTGTTTTCTCATGGTATCTACAAAATGTAAAGGAAAGCAGAAGCAGGAAAAGTTGTATATAAAACTACTGCATATGTTGAGATGGGAAAATCCAAAGGTTTAGAATTCACAGAATCTCTCCTTAAAGCTAGGAGTTTTGCAGCAGTTTTAGAGCTCTTGGGAGGCCCCTTCCTATCAACTGGTGGAAATGTGCTTTCCAAAGCCCTTTTGCATTTTTTTTTTCTGAAATGAAGTTTGTTTTTTTTGAATCTCGGGTTGTTAATTCTCTCATCCGGGCAAATATACTAGTAGATCATCTTACCTCACTTTGACCTTTGCTTTCTCTTCCTGGGAGCAGTCCTTGTTCATTTTTATTTTTGTCTAGCATCCAGATGTGTTCCCTCTCCAGCTAGCAGCCAGCTAAATGCATGCCTTAGCCTCGTAGTTGGGCTTTCTTACACTTCTCCTCTGCCCAGTCCTGCTGGGCCCTGCCTGTCACCTTCTCAGTGTCAGGGTATTTTTGTCCATCTGTCCCTTCTCCAAACCTCAGTGTTAGTTGCTTTCATGCAGCGTTGTTTCTGAAGGTCCAATTCTGTTCCCATTGGCCTCAAAAGGGAATATTTGTTTTCCTTCCAACTTGCTACAGATGCAGGAGGCATCTCCCTTCAGAGAGCAGTTACCCCATGTGCTGTAAAAACATGTTGGTTATCCCTATCCCACTGAATTTATCGTAACAATTTCTTTGGTCTGCTTTTTTTCTCCTATATTTTCTATCTAAATGCATCTAACTTTTTTGTGTGCTTTGACATCCCATTCTCGAAGACTGCGTCTTCCTCAAGGTGCCCCAGTCTTCTAAAAGCCCCTTCCCTGTCCCCTGCCCAGCTTTTGGTACGTCCAACTGTTGTTCTCTGTCCTCGTGCTGCCTGTGCGTCCCACTCAGGATTTAGGCTCCTCTTTCTACTCCCTGGTCTTGGCCACTTCAGATAGCCTTACTTGTCAGGTGAGAGCAAGTGAGTTGTCACTTGCACCTTTTTTGTTTCTTCATTAAGACCTGTAAAGAGACTGGGTAAGATTTGGACAATTTAAATCTGGAGGCAGCTCACCGATTTATAGCCATGCATAGTTGTGTAAGCATATAATCAAGGTAATCATCAGTAACAGAAATTTTATTTGCTGTATTCACAGTATCTTAAGGACTGAAACCCCTCTAATGTCTGACTGTCTCATCTTTCCTGGAACTCATTCATCCCATAACATAACATAAGCACGTTTATTTTACATTACTGGAAAGAAACCGTTAATACTTGTATTATGTTTTAACTTGCTTTCCTTTGGAGGCAGGGAATTGTCAAGTAAGTACTAACAACACACAGCACAGAAAAAGCACAGATTGCTGTGAATGTACAATGCAGATTGTGTAGGCCACAAAGGGTAAATATATGCAATGTCCTATAGTGCAAATTTCTTGTCTTGACACTGCCATCCTAATTATCAAAATAAATCAGGTCTAGTCATAGACTTGTTAAAAACAGAAGTCAAAACGATGCTGCTTTATGTTTCTTTAATTAAGATGATAATAAGGCAATGAATGCATATGTGTGTATACATACATGTGTATGTATATATGAATGCACACAACATTTGTGTTCATGTGTACTGTGAATAGATACATATATAAAAAGTATGTATGTGTATGTTTCCAAATTAAATCTCATGTTTACTATCTAGTGATTATTAGTCATGTCATAGTGGTAGTGTTCTCTTGCTTTCACAAAAATTTTTGGCTTGCTCTTGTCATAAACTTCAACAGATATGCCAAGGTAAAGAAATGTGAAAATTATACATTTTAAAATTACACTAAAACAGAAAAAAAGAGCAGGAGGCATACAGGAAAATAATTTATTATTTTTACAAGAGATGATTCAAAGGCCTTAGTAAATCTGGGTTGAAAGTGCTTTTTCTGTTCTAGCATCACATAGTGTTTTTATTTTGCAATAGAATTAAGTTTTATAATAATTTACTCCATCCCTTCTCTACTGGTGATTGCACTGCTATTCGGTCCAATTACCATTGATGGTTATGTAACACAACTTGATTGACCACTTCCAGAGAAAATAAAGGTACTTGTTTCCCTGTGAACAAAAAGTACAAGCTGTCCCTGTATGTAAGTTGGCCTACCAGAGAACAATTATCAGGCTAAACTGCAAGCTGAACTAGGATAGAAAACAAGCAGCCATTGTGTGGAGCTCTTTAACAGTGCTTGTAAGAATGTTAAGTTCTACCAGTTGCCATTCCTGTTTGGCACCTGAAAATAAAGAAATGCATGGAATCACATTCTCCTTCAGCATAAAGCGTGCAGGAAGCATTTATGTAGCTTCCTTTTTTTCCCCTCCCTGTCCTGTAGGATCTTGAGTTAAGAATACACCCAATAATGCTAGGGAATGATGTTTCTGAATTTGTAGACTGGTGCACTCTTTAATTTCTGTTTTAGTTTTTGCTGGCATGCTTGAATAGCATGTTTTGTGCCACACGGGAATGACTGATCAACTCTAAAAATGCTTGTGCATGAGTAAAGTGGTCAGAAGTACACCTAAACTGTATTAAGTTTCTTACTTGACTTTGTTTGCTGCTTACAAGGGGATCAAGGTAACTAACTCTTTTACTCTTTTAATGTCAAAAGATCTAATAATGTACTTTGCTAGTACTTAGTGAGTTTGTTTGCTTGAGAAGTGGGTTAGTCTGTTTACTTTCAGTTCTGTTGTGTCTTTTTTAGAACTTAGATTTTCATGCTACCTATTCCTGCAATAAGTATTCTAATTGTGTAGCGATGTGTTCTAGTAGCGATATGTTCTAGCTATGCATTTTGTCAAATGTTGTCTCTAACAGCTTTCATAAAAACACAGTTCTAGAAAAATCAGTTCCCACTAAGCAAAAGGTATTTCACTCTTCTGAAATGATTTTTGGGAAAAAAAAAAAAAAAAGAAAAAAAAAAGAATTAGTGGTAGTTACAGTGTAAGGACAAGAACAATCAAAATTTCACAGCATCTATAATGTGTATCAAGTTCATTCCTTTTTGAAATCTTAAACTGCAAAAATACTTTCCAGATTCAAGCCTCAATTAAATAAACTGACTTTAATTGAGGCCAGGTGTTTTGGTTGGTTTGTTTTTACTTACAGAACCCTGTTGTTTAACTCTGTCTCCAGAATCTGCAATTGGAGTTCATGCAGTGATGCTTTTCATATTAATAACAGCAGCCATCAAGTGATGTTTTGAAGCAAGCGTTTAATCATACTTTTTATTCTTTTGCTATCACCATTCCTACTCCAACCTTCTAGCAAGATCCATCTTCTAACTAACAGTTGGTCAAACATGATGAAAAATCTAGGCCAAAACTATATGGGCTAAATTCTCTGATAATCCAGTACAATTTTTATGGGTCTGTTCTGTTGTTGACAGGATTAGAATTTAGCCTCCTGAATTTCTAGTACCAGAAAAGGGTAATGATTATGCTCAAATTAGTGTAATAGTCATCCCAACTGGAGTCAGTGCAGCAGGTGTTTGGTTTTGTTAGGTCATGAACTTCTAGAGGCTGAGCACCCTCTGCTCCTGTTTAGGTTTGTGCCTCTTCTTTTTTCTTGGAAGGATCAAGTCAAATACACCCTTTGCTGCCTCCCATATGATCATTTCTCTGTTAACTGTAGCCTATTGCCTTCCAGTTAGTATATTTCATAGCAGTAGGTGTTATCTGATGTTGTAACAGATGTTGTTTGCACAATTTTTTTCAGTCTGTGTTGCCTTTTTAGTTACTTTCAGCAACTGTAATTATATAAAGATGCTTCGCTGGCCTTAGGCTTTTTAAAATTCACACTGATAAATGACTTACAAAGGCTAAAATGTTATACTTGTATCTTTAATGTGATTTTGAGAAGATTTTAATAATGTCAAGTCAAGGTTTTGTGATGGGGTTTCTCAGAAGAAGCAAGGTTGGAGGAGGGTTAACTTCAGATATAGAAAGTCTTTTAGAGCATTTCTGAAAGCAACAATTTACTCTCTGTTGGTATTCCAGGACTTTCCTATGGATTTAAATCATTAGAATTTAAAAATAAAAACTGGTGTAAGATGGTCTGTTCTGCCACTCATCCACAAAATCTACATGAATGTTATTTCTGCTCCGTCTATCAAAATGCATGTAATGTTTGTTGGTTTATTATGAAACTCTAAAATCCAGGCATTAAACATGTAGTTGCAATTGGCCATTTCTGGTTCACTTGTAAAACATATACTATGTTTTTACAGGATTCGTTTTGCTTTCAAACATACTGATTGTCTTCTTTCTAACATATGTTTGTTTCAGGCCACCAGTTAGCAGAGCTGCTCCTCAACCTGAAAAACTGCAAAAGAACAATATCAACAAAAAAAAGAAACTGGTTGAGGTCAGACTTAGTATTTATTAATTTGCTCTAGAAGTAATATGCGCTGGGTGAAATTCATCCCTATTTTGAGCACAGCTGAAGTTATTTATAGGCAGAAGAAAAGGGAAAGACACTTCTATGTAGTGTTCTCAGCACTGACAGCAAACACCAGAAGATGGGATAGCCAGCAACCTCTGGCAGAAAAAAAAAAAAAAAAAAAAAAAAGAGAAAAAAAAACTTGGATTCAGGGTATTGAAGCTTACCTGTAACAACAGATCTTTCCACACCCAAAATTTGCCTGTTATATTGAAGGACAGGTACAGCTAAGGTGTATGTTCATCCACATCAGAACCCACACTCACTAAATAACCACAATGGAAATCCAGTCAGAAATGGCACTTTTGCCCATACAAAATCACATGCATTATTTGGAATTACAAAAAATGCATGATTTTGAATTATGAACTTTGCTTATTTATCTGGGGACATACCATTTTCCTCAAACTCCCCTCCACTCCCCCCAGCTATTTGGAATGTCCATGAAATGTGCTGAACAAGGAATATTCTCTGGACTCTGTGAACAATTTACGATTGCTTGGTCTGTCACTGTCATTCACATTGTTCAAAGTAAGCTGTAATTGTGTCTGGGACAGATCCATTAAGATCCATTTGCTATAACAGAAAATCTAAGAACAATCCATTGACCAGAAGTGTTTTTCTGTAGGAAATTTCCTTGACAATGCTCGTTGTAAGATGAAATGTCTGAGACACCTCTGATTAACGTTTTAGTTACGGAGTTGATTATAGCCTGACTTTGCTTCTCATAAGGACTTTAATACCAGAATTTGGTCTATTTTGAAGACTTCAATTAGAAGTAAAGATATTGGTAAATAGCAGATATTCTATATAGGTATGAAACTATGATGCAAAGGTTAATAAAATTGGACCCTTTTTAAAGTCGCATGTATTTATCAGGGATAGATAATCATTATTATTATTATTATTATTATTATTATTATTATTATTATTATTATTATTATTTTGCTTTTACAAGATACTTGTGTCTTGTGCAATGACTTCCGGACTTCACTTATGTGATTCAAACTCTCTAACCTCTTTGTTTATTCTTCCTTTTCATTCTTATTCTTTCTTTCTGTTTTATTTGACTAGGAGCTGGCTTTAGACCATGTTTTTGGATACAGAGGATTTGATTGTCGCAACAACCTTCATTACCTAAATGATGGTGCTGATATTATTTTCCACACAGCTGCAGCAGGCATAGTTCAAAATCTTTCTACTGGTAATTCAACTTGAAACAGTACTTTGAGACAAAAATTACTGTAAAAATGAAACATTTCTGTATGAAAGTAATAGTTTTTTAACAGCCCTGCAAGTTTTTCCACATTCTGCATCTTGATAAATAATGCAAAGTAATTTCAATGGCTATTTCTCCATCTGACAAGTTCTGCTACTGAGGTTATCCTGTAGAGCTGTTCTATTCCTTTCAGGAGGCATGAGATTCTGTTCAGAAGCGTGAGGAAAAACTGTCTGATTTCTGCAGTTAGGCCTTGCTAAGATCCACACTGAAGACATAGGAATTGTTTTCTCAGAGGGGAGCGCCTGAGATATGAAGTGTTGAGCATGCTTAAAATTTAAGGAGCAGTAAAATCCACTGTTTGATTCTGAGTTATTTTAGCAAAGGCATACTCCAGGGAAGAATACATTTTGATGCAATGCAATGTGAGTAAGCTGCTCTTTGGAAGGAATTGAAATATTCCCTGACTTTTTGGGTAATGGGAAAACAAACAAACAAACACAAATTAGCTAGCTCTGAGTTGCAGCACCAACAACTCCATATTCTCCATATATCTTAAGAAACAAAGCCAGTAATTCTGGCTTTATTATCTTCCCTCTTGGTGCAACAGTGAACCAAATGGTGACAGCAGCGCACTCAGTGGCTCTGCTGCTGAGGAGAGGCAGAGGCAGAAAAGCTGTCACATCTGCTGACCCTGGGGGACTCTTGCCCTAATGCAGCCTCTGACCCATACAGCTGGGAAGCATGGTTGCTGCTTTTCTTTCTGGGCCGTTCCCCTTGGGAGAACAGTGCAGAGCATAAACTTCCCAGGGCTGTGCTCTCCTCTTTGCTTCCCATTGTCTACTTCAATTAAGCAGGAAACCTGATCTGTGTGTTTCCCAGTTTAGTTTTTTTCTTGCAGTTACAGGTGGCTACATGATGATTCTTGGACTGAGTCCTGGTTTCAAGGACGTAGCTAATTTACTAAATACTGCTTTTACATGTATGTGTTAGTGATTACATTCATAGTGTGTTTGGTAATGGTGCCTGGGAATGAAAGCAAAGCAGCTCTCAACATACTTACTGTTCTTCCTCCAAATGTCCCTTAGAGAGCACAGCATGAGTGTAGCATCAAGCTGCTTAAATGTTCTTGGCTTCAGTTGTGGTTCTTTCTTTGAAACTGTCATGAATAAAACCATGTTTGACTTTTGTTAGGTAGCCAGAGTTTCTACCTGGAGCATACTGATGACATTCTCTGCCTAACTGTGAATCAGCACCCAAAGTATAAAAATATTGTGGCAACCAGCCAGATCGGTAGGTGACTCTCCACATAACAAAGTTTTACTCAAGAATTATCAGGGGCACTGATTTATTTTGGGCTTTTCTGTGTAGGAGTTTTACCAGGACTTGCCACTGTTACTGTCCTCATTTTCTTAAATTTGATTTTAAAGAGATAATAAAGCCTCAGCATTTTCTTGTGAGTTGAGTCTACTTGCAATAGTTTCATCTCTGATTGTGAGTCACTGGATTTTAGAGTTAACTGTAATATAATGCTAGTTCAGAAAGCAAGTTTTATAAACTGCGCTAAATCAACTCATTAGTCTGTAATCATAAGATTTCCAGAATTCCCTCTTTCCTTCTTGTATCCAAGGCACTGTTTAACAGTAAAATGCTTAGCTGTGAAAATACAATAATGAACATTTCCTGTGCAGAACTACAAAAGCTATATAAAAAAGGAAAGAGTGAAATCTCTGCAGAATTTATGACACAAGTAAGGGCTGATCCTAAAACCATAAGGATTGTAGAATTTATTATTTAAATAAGGAGTCCTGTTAAATTCACTAGTCCTTTTCCAGGAGTAAACACTATGCAGAAAAATGCAGGGTCATTTGTCCCAGATAGGATAATTAATTTAATGAAAAATAATGGAGTCATTTTAATTCATTTTACTCTGGAAGGATGCTCAAGTCCATAACTTCTGTAGTAAGTAATTTAACAGTGAGACAGAAAAATGGTAGTAGATGAACACCTTGACAAACCATCTTTGCCACCTGTACTGAGTGCTGTCACTTTCAATCTGATTGTCAAGTAAACACAAAAGTCAAGACATGCAGTCAGAGCTGTGGTTCAAAATACTGATTTCTGTGATGTAGAACAGATGTCTGTTAAAGCCCCTTTTTCTGTCAGTAAGAGCCCATGAAATCAGTGTTTCTGATTTTGGTTGATATCCCGTATAACTGTAGATTCGTTTCAAGTTAGTGAATTTTTAAAACTGCATGCCTTTAATGTTTCTTTGAAATGCCAATTTTAAAATGAAAAGTACTAAATATTGTTGCTATATTTGTGTATAAAAGACAATATACCCAAAAAAGTTCAACAATATTCCTGCTTATTTATTTTGTTGATTTAATCCATATCCATTTCAATTTTTTGATTTTTTTTCCTTCTGGTGCTGATGCTGGTACTTCAGCATTAGAAACATGACTTATTTCACCTATTGTTTTCCCTTGGTGCTTCCTCATTTGCCATTGCTCTCACAATGCAGGTGATATGACAGAATTTACAGGTAAGGCTGATTTGTTTGTGAATCTTGGTCAGCAGAGTTATGTAAAAGTCTCATGTTACCTCATTGTATCTGTGTGAATCGCGGATACAAGTGAAACATCTACAGACAATTTATTTTGCATGATGTTCTTCATAAATGTCATGTTGTTCTTTTAGAGTTTGTCCTTCATGAAATATGGTAATTTCCCCCTGTGTTTTTTGCAAGCTCTTATGATTTTTTTGAGTAGTGTTAATCTTAAATAATAATAAGTGTCTGTTTAGGTTAAATGTTCTTGAGAAAATGCATATTTTGCATTGAAGCTTCTGACATGCTGAATTAATTCCCTTTTAATACATCTTTTTGCATTTAGGGACAACTCCCACAATTCATATATGGGATGCTATGAGTAAGCAAACAATTTCAATGCTACGTTGCTTCCATACCAAAGGGGTCAACTATGTCAACTTCAGTGCAACTGGCAAACTTCTGGTTTCAGTGGGAGTTGATCCAGAACATACTATCACAGTGTGGAGGTGGCAAGAAGGTAACTCTTGAAAACACATTCATTCAGCCTGGCAGATCTGAGTACAATTATTTGGTTTTCCTTTCAAGCCCTTGGCATTGGTGTTCTTACTCCAAGTGTCATGGCTCCCTAAAAGTTAAAAACTCAATGAAATGAGGTAACAGTGTGCTAGAAAATAATAACAAGAAAATAAGTTTTAAATTTCTGTTATGAATAGAAGTAAGTTAAGAACGTTTAACTGGGAGCAGAAAAACTGGATTTAATTTGTGCATGTGGACTTTGAGCTCAGATCTCTGAAAGTGGCCTGACGTAGCCAATGTGCAGGTGCCGAGGTGTTTTCAAAGAGTCAGAGGCATCAATTCTTGAGAGTCAGCTTCCCTGTGAGTTTCACCAGATGGCAACTTACTGATGATACTCTGTATTTCTGTGTTGTTGTTTCAGTGACCAAGGTGACAAGTCATGCTATTATGATCCTAAAACTGTCAAATGTAATGGAATAACCAGGGATCAAGCACATTGCATGAATTAAGATGCTTGATACACAATAATGTTGGGATTTGCTTAGCTTGCAGCATCTTAAACAGTTTTCTAATCCAATATGAGGTCTATTTAATTTATAAAATCATATCAGAGCTTAATTTTGCAGATAAAATTAACTATTTTTATCCTTTCCTAATTAAAACAGGGACTAAAGTTGCTAGCAGGGGAGGACACCTGGAGAGGATATTTGTTGTAGAGTTCCGTCCAGATTCAGACACTCAGTTTGTGTCTGTTGGGGTAAAACACATGAAGTTCTGGACATTAGCTGGCAGTGCTTTGCTTTATAAGAAAGGAGTCATTGGTTCCATGGAAGACGCCAAAATGCAAACCATGCTTTCTGTTGCCTTCGGAGCAGTGAGTTCAAATTATTTGCTACAAAATTTTATAATACCTTTTTGTTAAAACTGCAAGTGTCAATTTCCTTTTGTTGAAATCAAGTGCAAGACTATGACAGTTCTTGCTTAATACTTAAACTTTTAATGTGATACTTGTACACCTTTAGATCTTCATGTAAGTTTTCTAAACAGGTTGGGTTTCTCTGTCAGAGAACGTTTTTTATTAATGACAGTGCATCATATTGTAATTTTGTGTATAGGCTCTGCAACCTTTTTTTTTTTTTTTTCCTGTTGACAGTGTTTGGTATGACATATGCTAGTGATCCCAAATGTTCAGTGAGGAACCGCATTTCTATGGTTTAGATTTCGTCGTTATGGAAACAATGCATATTAACAGTGAAAAAGCAGTGTTACTATGCTACCATGGTCTGAAATAGCTTCTGCTTAATCCAGAAATTCCATAGAAATTACCTTCACAAAAATTAAGCAGAATTACAGAAATCACCAATTCAAAAAAAGAAAAAAAAAAAAATCCTTTCTCCTAACCACCCACCCCCGGACTATGGTACTAATGTGTGAAATGTAAGTGTATACGTTTAGGCTTCCATGATTAGGCATTCTGTGGTTCCAAATCCTCATGCTGGTGCCCAAACAAGTGACTTTGTTGACAAAAAATGCTTAATATTGTGATCCATATTAATCATCTCAAAGAAACACCTTTAGAGTGCAGTCATTAAACTCATTCTTCTCACTACATATGGTTTTAATTCCTACATTGGTTACAGTTGAATTTTCTCAGGAAGTCCAGTAGCTAAAATAATTTTAATTCAAGCTGATCAAAAATGCTGAGATATTTATTATATCACAGATTATTACTATTTGTTGCAGAATAACCTTACATTTACTGGTGCCATAAATGGAGATGTCTACGTCTGGAAGGATCATTTTCTGATTAGACTTGTGGCAAAAGCTCACACCGGGCCAGTGTTTACAATGTACACAACTCTTCGGGATGGACTCATTGTTACAGGAGGCAAGGAGAGACCGTAAGACACATAATCTTCCTAAAGTGCACAACTCTTATCTCTCTTATATTATTTTAACATAAGTAATGCACTAGACATACCAAATGGTTCCGAGCGATAAATCATGTCTGTCCTGTAGAAATTTCAATCTAAATGACATACAGCATGCCCAGGAGTTTTAGTAAGTAAAAGACTATTAGGTAAGACACTTGAGGGTCACAGTAATGCATACATCCATAAAGGATGTACTGAACTTCAGATTAGAAGTGATGTAAACACCTGTGTGATCTCACCGTGGCCTGACCTTCTGCCAGACTGGCAATTTTTTGGTTAATTTTTTTAATTCTATCAACCTACAGACTGCCTCTCCCAGTGGAGACTTTGTGTGTAGTAAGTTCTTCTATTTTACTAAAAGCAGTATCTTTGCAGACCTTATCTCCACAACAGAGATTTGAGATTAAGTGACAAGAGAATAATTTGCTTTTTACATATTAGGTAGGCTACTGTTTAAAACATGAAATGTGAGTGTTATCTACCATATTTTTATTATTTACTTTATATTACAGGTAGCAAGGTGGCCTTACATTGAATCACCTTCTGCTGTATTTATATTATTTAAGTAATCAGAAGAATATTGATAGGATTTACAGATGAGCTTTGTTGTAGCCCATGCAGGAGACATCTGTGTAACACAACATACTCCTTTTCAGCACTAAAGAAGGGGGAGCTGTGAAGCTATGGGATCAAGAGATGAAACGGTGCCGAGCGTTTCAGCTTGAGACAGGCCAGCTCATTGAGTGCGTGCGCTCCGTCTGCAGAGGAAAAGTAAGTGAGCCAACGTGGCAGATTCCACAATTTGGCACGCATTACTGGATATTGTTGTTGGTGAAGATCAGATGGGGAACATCTGGAGGAGACTTTTCTAAGCTGTATGAATATACGCTTTTTCCAAGTTTTTGCTGAGAAAACTCTTTTAGTTTAGACAGTGACAGTATAGCTAGAGTAGATGCTCTCTGTTACAGTCTAACTGAATCTAACACTTCGTTTAGATTTTTGTTACTGCCCCAAAATGATACCAAGTCACCTCAAAGGTATGAAAATCATACTTCACCAACTGGTATGGAAGCACTTTGATCTGAATAAAAACTCTTAATGGCGCAATGTAAGTCCACTGCCATTACTCAGCTGTAACACCCGAACATCGTATCAGGTCTTGAGATGTGAAAGTGTTTTACTCTCTTATTTTTAAGATGCTGCATGGACAAGCAGTGTAGATCAGGATGAGTTATCACAGATGTATCTATAATATGTTGGCATTTCACTGCCAGTGGTACTGTATCTGCTATATTGGCAAACCATCTCTCTCTCTTTTTCTCTTTACCCTATGGACAGGGGAAAATTTTAGTGGGAACAAAAGATGGGGAAATCCTCGAAGTAGGAGAAAAAAATGCTGCTTCAAACTTGTTAATTGACTGTCACATGGAAGGGGAAATTTGGGGCTTAGCAACTCACCCCTCAAAAGACATATTTATCTCTGCAAGTAATGATGGAACAGCAAGAATCTGGGACCTGTGTGACAAAGTGAGTATCACTAATTGAAAAGAACGTGATTAAGAGTGAGAATTTTATATACCCATGCATTTTTCCAACTGTACAATGTGCACTCCTCCAGCCACATGCACCTTTGAGCAGCCACATAAAAAGACCAGTGTTTTTTTTCTATTTTAGTGCTGTTCTTTTCCTTCTATGTGACCATGTGAAAAGGTAAGTTCTTGGTGAACTAGCATGCTGCGCTTTCCAAAAGCAGGCTATTTGCAGAGAAATGCAGTTACATAAAAGCATTTATCAGCAGTGAATTTTAAAAATGACAAAGGGGTTTCTTGTTATGCTAAGCTACATAAACCTTCTCAAAAGCTAGTCACCTAAACTAGTAGGGATAATTTTTAATGTGAAAAATGAATATACTGTTAGTACAATCAGGTAAGTGAAACTGCAAGAACATTTTATTGTTTACATGTAGCAAATAAAATTACATTCCCCCCCCATCCTACTCACCAGTATTGACACTATCAAAACAACCTTTTAAATAGAATAGGAAACTGATTTTTCACCATTTTTTGCTAAACAGTATTCTTTCTGGTGTCAAAATTGAAGTAATCCTGCAACAAGATATTTTGAATTCTGTTTAGCAACATATGCCTCGTGGGATGTGATTTTTATGTGCAATTTCAGATTTATATTTAGAGGAAATGAAACAGAATTTGTTTTTAATATGTGGCTTTTATATGTTTTGCTTGGAACTTTCTATTTACTTGATAGCTTTCTACAGTAAAGGTATGATACCATTGCTTTCGTTAATACAGAAACTGCTAAACAAAGTCAATCTAGGCCATCCAGCAAGATGTGCTGCATATAGTCCTGATGGTGAGATGGTTGCAATCGGCATGAAGAATGGAGAATTTGTTATTTTACTTGTTAACAGCCTTAAGGTTTGGGGCAAAAAGCGAGACAGGAAGTCTGCAATTCAGGATATTAGGTATGTCAAAAACTTGAGTTGAAGTTCTCTAAATACAGAGCCCTTGCTCAGGAAATAGTCCACCCAGTTCAGAGTTGACTTCCATTTTTCTTGCAATTCCGTATTTGCTGAAACTTACATGAAATCACGAAATGCATTTACTGGCTGACTGACAGATACCTTAAGCTTATATATACATACACCTTATATAGCACACTCTTCTTTAAACTGATATAATTCAGTTATATCCACTTGAGTAATTTGTATACTGTGGAGCTATGATTCTGGAAGTTAATGTAACACATTATAAAATTGCAAATCCTGTTTTCTCACGGAGGACTGGTGTTACTCTGTGTATTGTGCTGTGCACTTCCTACAAGTGCAACATTAAGACCAGTTCACTATGTATGACATCCTCAGTCTTTCTCATTAAGCATCTAAGCGTCAGTGTTTGGTTTGGATTTAATCTCGCTATTGATAAAAGGTTTTTCTTGTTTCACAGTAAAGTAAGTTTGTCCCTTTGTGTTATCATAAGAAGCAGAAGAAAACGTTGCACAGAAACTGTAAATTATATCTTCATTCCATATTTCATTGTCTAGGATTAGCCCAGATAACAGGTTTTTGGCCGTGGGTTCACAAGAACATACTGTAGATTTTTATGATCTCACTCAAGGTACAACCCTAAACCGAATAGGCTACTGCAAAGACATTGCAAGTTTTGTCATCCAGATGGATTTTTCTGCAGACAGCAAGTACATACAGGTATGTCTCACATAGGACCATGCGTATTTCTGTTTATTGTGACTTACTTGCTATCAAACATAATAACAAGACAGAGGTAAGAAAGGATAGGGGAGACTTTCTGATGCAGATCAGATGGCTTAGATTGCCCTTAGGATGTTCACAGAGCTATATTTAAAGTTGTCTTTTTCTTTCTAAATAGTTGGGTCTTCCCCTGGGTTCTGCATATCCTGCAGTAACAATATACCTCAGTTCCCTTAAAAAATTAGCAGTGTGCTGAGGGCAAGGTATTCTCTTATCCCCAGTGTCATATGCATTGCCTTAAAATAAAATTGTGGACTATACGCTCAATATAGAAACCTTTCTCTAGGTTGGGATGCATATCATAGCTGAATTCACATGTGAGATTTCCTTCTGAATTTAGTAAAATGGGGTTGAGATAAGCAAAAGAGTAAAAGGAAATTCATCAGCTATGTAGTATGCAAATAAACACCTCATTCAATTATCATCTTGTAACATTACTTTATATTACATATAATTATAGCTAATGAGGAAAAAACCATGGTTACCTGTGATGTTTATTTGCTGATATTACTTGTTAAGACTATTACTGCTGGATTATTTTTTTTAAAGATAAATTGATGCATTTCTGGCAAAATTTCTAGCTTTTTCCTTTCCTGCTTTCAGGTATCAACTGGTGCCTATAAGCGTCAAGTTCATGAGGTACCACTAGGAAAGCAAATAACGGATCCTGCCATGATAGAGAAGATCACATGGGCCACATGGACAAGGTGAGAAATTGAGGAACAAAGTTCTACCTGACTTGGGATGAGCACAGTACTGCATACAATACAGTGCACGAGATCAGACTGTGTAAACCAAATATGTGAAATCTCCCTGGGGTTTGTCAAATCTGAAAGAGAAATTACATACACTCCCCTTTCCTAAAGCTCTTACATGCATTTTTCAGTGGTTGAAGCTGGTTGGTGTCATGCTGTCTCTGTATCACATCATTAATGCTGTCAGGTATCACTGTCTTATATCCACTCTGACTTGTTGCCATTTGTCCCAGCCTTCCACCAGTGAACTGCTTTGCCCCTCATGTTGCTCTGTGCTGTTACAGGTTCACTTTTATTGGCATGCTGGCCTAGGTGCTACCTTATCCCACATCAGCAAGCACCAGCAGCATAGGAGGCATGGAAACATGAGCTGATTGTATAGAAAGGAGTTGTGGGTACCATTAAAATATATTTATTGGCATGGACTTACAGAGGACCCTTTGCACGTGATTACAAAACCACAGTTGTGCACGTACTGTAGAATGTGGAACAGGCCAGAAGCAGCTCTGACAGTAAACAGTGGGATGATTGTACAGGCAGATGTTTAGGAGAAGATAAGTGAGAATGCTCCCACTCTTACTGCTTTGTAATTAGGCATAAAAATTTGGCCCCAAATTACTAATTTCTAAGCTCTTTGCAGCTTTTGGGAAGGAGACAGATGCACCTGACAGTTAACCTGTGGGTAAATAACTATAAAGAAACCTCAGCTAAGGGGAGGGGGGGTGAAGCTATTTTGAGAAAACTCAGATCCAAACAAGATCCATTCAAAAGCTCAGGCTAAGAGAAAAGTATTACTGTTAAAAAAAAAAAAAAATCACCAAGGGGAGTGTACAGTACATGCCCATGTGGAAGTGGAAAAGCCCACAGTTGCTCAAGCTGCTTGTATAAAACAATGGGAGTGGTTTCACAGGAGAAAACCTCAGGATTTATGATTAGAGATGGTTTAGGTGCCATGCAACAAAGATATATTCTTGTGATGCTCTCCATTATGAGAACACAGGCAATGGTTTAGAGGGAAAAGATTTTTAAAGAAGGTAATTAGCAGGCTGTTGCCTCACCATCCTCTCTGGACAAGAGCAGCCGCAAGTCTTATGGTCCAACGTTCTTTTTTTAACTTCCTTTCTGAACAGCATTCTTGGAGACGAAGTCATTGGAATTTGGCCGCGCAATGCAGATAAAGCAGATGTCAATTGTGCATGTGTGACTCATGCTGGCCTAAATATAGTCACAGGCGATGATTTTGGTCTGGTGAAACTGTTTGATTTCCCATGCACAGAAAAATTTGTAAGTAGATATTTTATTTTAATCTAAGCAGCTTGCTTTTCCCCATGTCCAAATTCCTTAGTGTATGTTTCTAAGGAGTCCAAAGGGCACGGCCCAACAGGTCAGCTCCAGGCTGCTCCCGGCCAGTGCTGGTTGCAGGAGCGTGGGAGCCGTGGGGCAGACTGGCTGTCCCTAGGAGAGCCGCTCTCAGGTGGCTCTCAGGTGGCAGGGTCACCACCTTCCAGCTGCTGGGAAGGCCACACCTCCCAGAGCTGGGTGTTGAGTTGGGATTACCGGGAGCGCTGACAGGAGTGCTGCAGGGGGCGCGGTTATGCATACGCTCACAAGTCAGCTGTCACTTTTCAGTGCTGGGCTAGCATACTGAAGTCCTGAACTTCTCTTCCTTTTCCAACAGGCCAAACACAAGCGGTATTTTGGGCATTCTGCACATGTTACCAACATCCGCTTTTCTCATGATGACAAGTACGTGATAAGTACAGGAGGAGATGACTGCAGGTAGCTGCCTATTTATTTTTATGTTGATGGGATTGATTAAAAAATTTGTTGTGTAACTTTCCATGCCAAACTCACAGCAATGCACGTACCATGTTTCTTGGCTCACTCTGCATTCATTGGTACCTGCTGAAGTGTGAACTTTGCTTTTCTTACTCTTGCATTGCTGTATTTTATGCTTACTTGCACCTGATTTGCTCCTGCTACCTTGGCCACATTCATAAAGACATTGGGTCATCATGCAGTCAGGTGTCTGTGCCTCCAGCTTATGTCACCAGAGCACCCAGCATCTGCTTCTAGCTCCCTTGTCTTGCCTTCCTCCTGGAGAGAGGCCAGACCAGGTTGATCTTGCCTATTGCTGCACGGCCTGCAAGGAACACGGAGCCTTTGAGTGACAAGAGGTAGGTGAAGGAGCTCTGGCTGCTGGCACAGGACCCACTCGTGTGTCTGAAGAACATTTAGATGTGATAAAGACAGCTGGTGAGGGTGTCAGTCACACAAAAATAACTGAATATCTCCCACCCAGCAAGGGGGTAGGACAGAAATTCCAGCTGAACAGAAGGATAGACGGATTTAGAAAAACATTTCAAGTAACAGGAGGCTCCTCAAAAGGTGCCTGGAGAAAAAAAAAAGGAAAACAAACCAAAAAAAAAAGGGTGGATGTGGGTGGATGCCTGGACTGTATGCCTCTGTGTGGTTGCGTGCATGTACATGGCCATGTCTCTGGGTGTTGGCTCTCTGGCTGTGTGTATGTGTGTGGCTGCATGTGCGTGACGGTTTGCATGTGCGGCTGCATGCACATCTGCATGTGGCTGTGAGTGTATTTCTGTGGTTGTACATGTGTGGCTGTGACTGGCGGGTTGGGTGGAGTGGCTGTGCATTATTACATTGCTTTAACATGTGCACAACAGAAGGCAGTGCCAGGTAAACCTTTGTTTTATCTGGAGGCTTGCAGTTAAGAGGTATTTATAGACACCAACGTATTTTGAGTCGTCTCTCTATGATATGCTAAAGGTTACCATTAATTTACTTAAAAATAAATGTTACACTATCACTTAATTTCTTTGTAGTGTATTCGTATGGCGATGTCTTTGAAAGGCAACTTTGGCTGCTATTACTGCCACCACCAAATGACAGCTCTGGACTGGCCAGCCATGAATGCCTCTACCCTTCAGCCGCTGGAATTTCCGCACGATGCTGTGTGGATTACGCCTTTTTGGATTACTCGTGACTTTACTGACCCTGAATGCGATCTTGCAATTCGAAGACCAACATCCTTCAGCAGGAAGATGAAGTTTGAAAGCGACATGTTTTGTAAGAGGGGTAAGCTAAAGTGAACAGTTAACACCGTAAGCTGCTTTTGCCTAATACTATATTCTTCAAATCACGTCTGAAAAGGGAGGACACAGAGGGCCCTTTAATTTGCATAATTTCAAAATACATGGCTTAAATGTTCACTCAAATAAGTGTTTTTACCACACCTGCTTGAAACTCAAATTTAGTGCACTAAGTAAAGTCAAAAGCTTTTAACGAGCACACTGGGTTCATGCTTCAGCTTTCAGGAATTGGAGGAACAAAGTATACTTTTTGTTTCAATGTATTTATTTGGCAAAATTTTCTATCCATGAAGTGCCTTTGAACAATATTTCCAGTAGTCTGGGCTACAATCTTGCCTCCCACCACTGTCTGCTTTCAACATATGGTGCTATAATTTTCACATAGAGGAGGGCTAACACTAACACTTTTCCAGACGTGTACTTACGGTATCTGCTAAATCCCTGTTTAGTGCTTTGGTTTTCAATACCATCGGAAATGAATTCCAAAATGTTTCCAAGAGCAGGAACCTATGCATCATTATGAGGACAGAACTGGTGGTGTGACATCTCTTGGTAAGCTACACTCAATTGGTTCAGATGGTAGATGGGCTGCAGCCAGAATTTGAAGCTTAATTCAAAGTGGGGACAGGAGTGGGGGAAGTAGAAAGATTTTTTAAAACCAATAATGAGGAAGTTGTTCCCCAAGGGTTCCTGCAATCTTCCTGTTGACAGGAAAACATGCTTCATATTTAACTGCCATCCCAAGCAGTGACCATCTAGTGCGTTAAAGTATTTTGAAAGCCACCAGGAATCCTTGTTTCCCATTATGCCCTTGGGAGAGAGATCCAAAGTGATCTTTGAAAGCACCTGGTCTCACCCATGAGGGCTGTGAACCCTTCAGTGGGCAGCTAGGCCCCTGCTATTTAGACATAGAAAATAAATCACTCTGGTACCTGACAGTTTACCTACCCCTGAGAAAAGCAAAATCTTTGCTAAATTTGAACTCCCCATCCTTGCTTCTCTTGCACCATGTGCAGCCCCCTGCTCTGTGACTAGGCTGTGGGATAATGGGGCAGGAGGGCAGCAGGCAGCTGAAATGAAATACGAGATCTCTCCCCTTGAAAGTGGAGACTATGAGCAGATGTTCACAAAAAGCAAGAAGAGCTCTTAAGCAGTTGTTACTGAACTTCTTGGCAAGGCCAAAAATGATAGGGACAGTGGAACTGGAGAAAGAAAAAAGAAAGTTCACATTTTCAAATGAAACCTTAGAAAGGAACAGGGAACATGGGCAGTTTCAGAAGATTTTGGAGAGTTCTGACATGGAACGCCTCTGTATTTTGGAATGACTTCTCTTTTAAAAAGACTGGTTTTAATCAAAAGAAATAAAGGCCAAAATAGAACATTTTGACTTATATGTAGTCTTTGAAAAGAAATACTGGATTGTGGTTTAGTCCCAGTTCAGATTAATAAAATTTTTAAATGTGGAACCATCCTGCCAAACCACTTCTGATTCCCACTACGTAAGTGAGACAATAGCTGTTGGACACAGAATAGCATAAAAATGACATGAAACAACTATCCAATTAAAGGAGTGGATCCATGTATATTTAACACACAAAAGTGCTTCAGCAACCTCCAGGAATCACCTTTTTTTAAAAGTGAATTTATTAATGCCTTATATTACTATACAGATCAGTTTGTCAGATACACAATAAGAGTCCCTATGCAGTTTTTTTTTTTTAAAGAAACCTTATCGATCAAATATTGTAATCATGTTAGGTGGTGATGTCAGTGAGCACCTTCTTTGCTTATGTTGTCATGTTTGCCTTTCACATTGATTGTATCCTGAATAAAACCAGTTGTGCAGCAGAAGGAATTATTAAATGGCTATGTTAAAAATATCTTAGAGCAATAGCGTCTGTCAGGATAACACTTATAAATTTGTATGTTTATATGGTTTGGCTTTATGTATAAAATGTTCAGAGGCGATGATGTACTATACTGTAAATTAAAATATTAGTGCATGAATTTATTTTTCAGTGGTCAAAATGCCATTAACTTAAAATCTGTCCCAAATAAACTTGGATACAAGTTTTCAATGTCCAGCTTTCTAAATCAGGCTCAAAAACATCTGAAAAATTATTGGACTTGCTTAACAATTTCCTTCAAATCAGCACATGGCATACATTACTGTCTTCAGAATAAAAGAAGCCAAGGATCTTTACTTCTTTTAGCAGAATCTAAAATTTCATCATTTTCAATAACAATTTTCAACAACCAACCACCTCACAAGACTGACAGTCACCCCTGTCACTGAGCTGTCCGCGCAGCTGGCCATGGTAACAACAGTGGCCTTCAGTATTCAGCATCGAGGCCTCCTCACTGCAGGAAAGCATCTGCTCTACAAGAACTACGCGCCAAACTGAACATCACCCACCAACACAGCTATTCAGGACATCAGATCTGTAACTAGAACTGAACAAACTGCTTCACACTGCACAAAAGGTATCATGAAAAATCCAGCTACTCACATTGCTATAAGTCTGACAAACTATTTCTACCACCATGTACAATGGATATTTAATCACAATGAACTTAAAATAAACACAAATATATTAAACTTACCTCAAGAAAGCAAAATACCGATATTATTTTAAGTCTATAAGCTTTATTGATACTTGGGGTTTTTTTTTTCTTTCTTTTTTTTTTTTTTTTTTACATTTCACAATGCATTCCACAGACTTAGTTCAATACAGCTTAAACTGCAAGTGTATAAATTTTCATTTATAATTTCTTGCATAACAAGGTTTTAAGTTTCCAAACAACATTTGCAGCATTAGATATTCAGTCCACAGATTATCAGAGTTTGAGAGACTGTAGAGTTATTTGCTCAAAATCAACTACTGCATGTTTGCGTAACGAAGTGTATTCTGTAATCTTTTAATATATGTGGAGGTTCCTTTGTTCATTACTTTTTTTTGCTTCTTTTAAACAGCTGCTAGTGTTTACAGAGACATTTTAGTTTTTCAAGCTTGTGTGCTATGGAGCTAGTCCAGAAATCAGTCAATTCTCTGAAGTACGAAGCACTGTGGAGCAGCTGAAAGATCTAAGCTTTGTGAAACACATATATATATATATATATATTGGCAATTGATAAAACAATAAAATCACAATACAGCTATACTCATACCAAAAAGGCAAGATTTTTCAAAACTTGCTAAAATGGTATATTCTTCTAAAACATCTCATTTTAGAAAATCTGCATCAATCTACACAGACCATACACAGTGCACAAACTGGGAAGTGTTATCCTCCGCTCCACCTGCACTACCTCTTCTGGAACGCAGCGGCGCCTACCTCTGATGAAGCAAAATGTACAGCTTTCTCAAATCTTTTTGTATTAGCCAGTGCTGCACACGGGATAAAGAAAGATGATTAGTTTTAAATCCATACATAGCAGCTTACAATATTTAAGATGATGAAACACATGGCAGTCAAAACAGTTATTTTTCCTCAAACACTGCGTTGCTAAAAAATAAAGATCTGTGAAATTGCACTGCAATGTCAAGGGTTTTGCTTATTCCCTGACCCTCCCCATGTAAATCCAAATAAGTATTTTCCCCCTTAAAAGATGAACTTCCTATCGCTAGGTTGCTTCGGACTTTTTATTCAGTTTTGCGCTTCAACCCCGGAATTTTTGCTTGGATCCTGCAAAAAGAACAGGAGAGGAAAAAGAACAGCATTTGAGTAAAGAAAAAAGAGTAGGTAGAAAAGCCTTTAAGACAGCAATGTGTGAAGGTAATTATGGCAAACCAACTATTACACTGAGAAACTGCTAGAGCTGTTAAAGGCCTTCGCTCACCCCACAGCTGCAACTGCTGAGGGCCTACAGTTTCATCAATATATAACTTTCTATTAAAAATAACATTGGATGAACTTAAATGCAACTCCAAGAAAAGAGCTGATTTCATAATTATTCCATTTTAAGCAAAGAACTTTGTCCTCCCACAACTAGTATATATGATGCATTTGTTATATACAGAAGTAGCATGCATGCCAAGAACCTAAGCACTATTTATGTTTAAGTGAAAAACAAACAAAAAACTCACTTAGCCATCGCATCTTTGACATTCTTGTTCACTAGTCCCAAATAATGGTCAATTTGGGCCTGAAATTTAAGGTGAGAGATGTTAGAGACCAAGGCTTACCAACCATTCCTTTGCTGCCTGGCAGGCAGTTACACGCACCAAGACACGCCTTGCAGGAATGACCGCTGATGGAAGGAAGCAGCTCAACAGCGTTATCTCCCAGTTTGATGCTACTCCCAGGCAAGTACGCACAACCAAGGCCCGTGGTGAGGAGCGAGCAGTCAGCTTTTCTTTCTCCTCTGGGCACCACAGAGAAGGAAAGCTGCTTTGCTGTTGAACAGCTTACACCCTCCGAGAGCAGCCTTCAGCTTGTCAGGAGGATCAAGGAGCCCAGGCTAGGCCACACAAACTGTCCATCTTTCCTTTCACTGCACAGTATTTAGCTCATTTCTAGGGTCACACAGAGGTTGGAGAGGAGCCCGAGAAGCTCTCCCATCTTTTTAGAGCATTTCTTCCACCTTTCCTACATCCCAGACTGACCTCTAGGAGCAGAGCTGTTTTGGAAAGACAAGAAGGAACTGCTAAGCCAGGGCTGGCTTCCCCCCCTCCTGTGCTATCACCTGCTGAAGACAGTCCCTGCTCAAGCTCTACTATTATTTAATCACAGTCATTTTACTTTGGCTTCTTCTTACCACCTCTTCCTTTACATTAGTCTGTTGATAGAAGTATTAGACTGTGCCAAGCCTCTCTCTCCTGTTACCTGTTTTAGCTAAATTAGGAATTCTGTGGGACTTCAGGACACAACTCCTGAATACCAGCTCCAAAGTGGTGGTGGGTTTTTTTTGTGTTTGTTTGTTTTTTCAGAAATCGGTTTAAAGGTACTTACATCAAGATTCACACACCCTGCCTACTGCGGCAGCAGGCCTGAACAAATCTGGATTTAATGAACCTTATTGAACACTCACCTGATGTCTCTCATAAATAACAGGAACACTGAAGAGCGAAATCAAAGCTGGAAAAGAATAGATCAAAGGTATAAATATTGACAGAAGGAATGGTGCTCAGTTAAACAAAGACTAGCTTTCACACCTTGACATTTCTTTCAAAAAGGTACAACAAAAATAACTAGGCCACATACAAAATTGTTGGCCGGTAATTTAAATAATCCCTGTTAAGGAGAAGCTGGGCTGGTCTCCAGGTCTCGTTAACGGTACAGTAAGTCTGGTCACAGTTCACTTTTTCACTGTGGGTTAGGCACATTCTTCAGCAAGAATGCTGAATAGGTCAGTGGCACTGCCATCTGCACTGCTCCCGAGTACAAGAAACAAACTATCTTCAGTGGGAGGTGACCAGAGCTGATGTTGTACCTCCACCGAAGTTACAATATAGCGATGACAGTAAAGAAAAGCTAACCCTGACAGGGAGATACAATGTCTAGAAAATGTGCAACTTCACAGAATTTAACACAATTCAAAATTATCCATTCTGCAGGGTTATCAATGTCCTAGAGAAAGGACACACAATTGTATCATCTTAACACACTCTCAAGAACACAGGAATAGCCTGGGAGTATCGCGCAGACTTCATTCCTTTTCCAGGGTTATTTTGTAATGCCAGGTATTTAACACAATTTAAAACACTTACCCAATATCAGTAATGTCAGACCATTAAACAAGGCACCAACATAAGTGAATACCCACATCAACACTGCAAACTGAAAAATAAAAAGCACACGTCAGCCCGTGACTGGTCTTACAAGAACATATTAGTTATACCAGTAAGTGAGATAACTTCTCTAAATGCACATATGAAGCTGGAACACCCCAAACTCCGCCTGTGCGCATCTGATGTAATTATAGATGAGTGACGAGATGGCCGAAGGGCTTAGTAACGGGATATGTGGCCTCTTGTGTCTAGGTCATTGGGCTGAATTCGGCCCAAGTCAGCAGTGACCAAAAGCTGTCAGTACGTGGTGGCTGCTCAAGGCCCTCTGCATGTACACAGCACTTCCAAGACAGCATTTAAGAATGATCGGCCAACAGTTCCTACCTCACACCCTTTGAAGACAGGAACCGGACAGGGAGGGAGGTTAAAGGGCCAGCACATGCCGCAGCCCTTGGGGACAGAGCCAGAAGGAAAGCAGGTCGTTTGGTTGCATGGCAGCCCAGCAGTCAACGTATGAGCACATCAACCCCGGGGCTGCAAAGCCACCGGCGGCACTGCCCCACCACAGCCACACTGCGGCTCAGCAGCGGTCTCCATGAACCGCTGACTGTGCTAGGCAGGGGCTTCTGCCACATGGGGTGAAAAACCTGTCTGGAAGGGAATGCGGCAAGGCTGGCTTGGGTGACTTTTTTTCCCTTAAACAACACAAGGACTTAGAGTACTACAATATTCAGGAAAGAAAGAAGTCTTCAGTGCCATAAAATGGAAGACGGCTGCAGGTCAGAGACAAACTCCAAAGAGAAGACTTTCCATTAACACGCACCCGGCCCTTCCCACTGCCATTCATGGTGGCTGCCCCAGCGCTGGCCTCGCTATTGCTCCCCCTGCCCTGCTGACCCCGCTCTTGCGCAGACCCATCGGGGGGGTCTCGACCCTGCTTCAATGGTTTTGCACGGTTCTGAGGGAGTTAAAGCCCATCAGCTTTCCGCCAGGTGCAGAGTGACCCAAGCACACCTCTGACCTATACCAGGGCAGGAGCGGGCTGCAGGCTGCCAGCTCTATTTCTGTGTAGGATTCCTCCCAAAGGAAAACCAGCCCAATTCTTCTAGTGTTGCACGGCCCATAAGGAATAGAGCAGAAGCCAGGATTCGGATGTCAGATCTAGTGGATTTAGCAGCACTTATTTCTTGCTAAGCAGACAAGACCCCCAGCACTCTCATCAGCTAAGCATGTCTGGTTGTTTTCTGGGCAAGACACTGTAAAACAGTGGAAGGTGGTGCAGAGGCTGCAGATGCATCCAGATCCAAAGATGTGGGCACAGACAGCAACCGATGCTGAAGCACCGCAATGAGGTGCAAAGGCAAAAGATGGGCACAAAGCAATGGAAAATAAAGAACGTACGCTGAAGAACTGTGGGCAAAAGATGCAGACTACAGCTGAGTTACTCAGAAGTTATGCAGCCAGACGTCCATTTTTAGGTTATCGTAAGACGCGAAATGTCCAAACCAAACAATATCAACAGCCTGTGGCAAGGGCAGGACAATAAAGACGGGTCTAGCTGCATGACCCCCATAATGAAAGGAAGTTTACTTCAAGAGCTTTGTTCAAAGCTGATCCCACTCAAAATTCAGCAGGATTAATTGCAAATGATGCAGTTCTTTATCTGTCAGTTCTTTCCAGAGGTGACGCAAGTAGCACTAGAGGCACAAAGCTAACCCTCAGACAAGGTTGCAATGTTACCATCAGCTGCATTTCCACTGAAGGAATTTGGCAGGTTTATCAAGAAAAATAAAGCAGATTTCTCTAACCTCCCTCATGATTCATTCAAACCGTGGCCCAGTTCTGCTCTCTGCAGTGCCAGGGTGAGAGCTGGCTGCCAGCCTCTTTGCACAAGAGCGACTTTACCGAAGCAAATCTCCAGTCTCTGAGCAAGTCTGTCCCTGCAGCATGTCCCCCGCCCCAGCGACAGGCGGAAAGCCAACAACTGTTATACAGCAGAAAAACCCCAAGTCTGTGAACACTCCAAATGACTCTCTCACAAAGGGTGCGTTTGGTATTGTAACTCAGCTGGCTTCAAGCAGACAGTGAACCATTTTGACTGCTCTCCAAGCTCTCCCCTGCATGAGCACAGTTCAAGAAGCAAGGCACCACCCTGCCCAGGTAAACACTGATAACAGAGCTCAAGACTATGCCCATGTCAGAAAACACAGTTCATGTAAGCAGTGGGATAACAGAAACGAAATCAATCCAAAAGTCCAACAACCATCAGAACAATCACTGGAATATCATTTAGTGAGCACTGAGTTTATGGTCTCCCACAAATATAAAAATGCTGAACTTAACATTTGACTGACACTGGCATTGCTGCTCCTAAAGTCTGTGCAAAGCAGTGCCAGGGTCTAATGACAAAGTCTACCGTGTGTGAAGGCTCTGTCCACTTTGCACATTTGTTCCAGGCAGGAGAGGGAACCACCAACCCCAACGAGACCACCTCTTTGCCATATCCTGCTGACTGTCAGTAAATGACAGCCGTTTTCTAAGCTGTGGCCACCAAACCAAACGATGTTCAGCAAAACCCTCCAAAGCCCCCTCCCAAACCACCGCATCTCCCTCCTCACACCTTTCTGACAGTTAAAACCAGGCTCCCAGGAATAAACAGAGTCAATCTCAATCCCTCATTTACTTATGGTCTCTATTTTTTCCTAGAAACGAGACAAACTTACAAAAAGGCTTACCTCAAGCATGCCTAAACACTTAAAGCTCTAAGACTTAAAAAGAAAAAAAAAAAAAGCTGCAAAGCAACCTAGGACTGGCCTACAAAGATAATATTGTTCTTCCTACATGCTCAGAACAGGACAGAAGGAAACCACGTGGCCCAGGCTCAAGCTCACCACCTGCACGTTACAATGATATGTGAACTGGCAACAAAACTGTGTATCTGAAGGACTGGATCCAGTTTTTGCCTACCTCATTCAGTAAGACTCCCTAGTACCCAAAGCATAAGGCAATTTAATGGCAAATCCAGAAAGGCCCATATACCAGTTTCTTTACTATAAACCAGCTCAAATATAGCACAGAGCTCTATTTCTCAAAGTATCAGTTGAGCAATGACAAATTGAAAGCAACTGTGCCCCGACGTCAGAAGAGAGCTGCTACTGATGGCGCAGCGCAGGGTGAACTGCTCCATCACTGGGTGTCAGGACAAGGTGCAGCTCCTCCCGGGACTCTGACCAGGGCTCTGCTGAAATTTCCCCTGAAAAGCTATGAGGAACTTCTCCTTGTGCTGCATAAATATTTAGTACATTTTAAGACTTCCATGACTGAAGCACTGTTTAATAATAATAATAATAAAAAAGAAATAAAAGATCTTAACGAGACAGATTTTACAGCCAGAACTATTACGCACAATAAACTAACCTGCAGACATTTTCTACATCAAAGCTCTTTAACTTTCCTTAGATACAAACATGCTGTTTCCTATGGTGAAGATGTTTAAACTACATGAGCCAGGCTTTTTTTTTTTTTTTAATAAAACCAGAGCTGCTGTATTACATAAAACCTCAGCATCTTAATGTTCTCCTCAAGCACAAACTCTTCAAAATCAGCAACTGTAAATGGTCCTGATATTCACTGGTTTTATAGAGGGCTGCTCCCAACTACCATAAATTAGTCTAATTAACTCACATAAAATGTTTTAAATGCCAGAATAGAGGGGAAGTGAATTACTCCATCTGAATAAAAATGTATTTCCTACATACCATAATATTTTAGAAGCGATTAGAGTGCCTTGAAGACATCTTGCCTGGAATTAATTCTACTACTGGAGGACTTCATTCTTAAAACAGTGCTAAGTAAAACAGCAGTTGGCTGTTTGCTGCTTCCCCTTCCTTACTGCGAGGGACTGTGAACTCTAAGCAAATAGTATGGAAACGCGCATAACTCAGATGAAGGATCATACCACAAAGGGCTTAATTATTGAAGAAATACAAGTGACCTTGTGACTACAAGGTTTTCTGTGATGTATCCAGTTGTTTAATAAGATCCAAATATGACTTCAGCAAAATAACCTTTTTTGAACACTGAAACAATGCCATTAAAAAGCACAATAAACAGAGAATATGTTCCTTTCCTCCCTCACACTCCAAGTTTGTTATCAAAATGCAGTTCTAGTCACATAACAACTCCTTTGACCAAGGCCACACTGCTGAGATGCACCCAAAGCACGCAGTCACTGAAGTGTGATGGCAAGCCAGCCTCTCCCAGGTGGCAGGCAGGGCTGACAAGATTTAGCCATCCAATCCAAGCCCCAAGTGGGAACACCAGCAAGGCACAGACAGAAACAGGCTTATTTATGCCGTGCTGCCATAAAATGGCTGCAGCAATATCAATCGTGTACAGAAAGGTGACCAGCCCTGTACAAGCTCGAAGAATACTGCATAAAACCCTGGGCTAATCCTTCATCTCCTCTTCTTCTGAGAACCTGAATCTTTTCTACGAGCAACAGATCACAGGTGACAAAACCCAACATCTTACACATTTTTTCTTCTTCTCAGAGGGAAAGGACTCTTCCAAGGGGAAGATTTGTACGACATTATTTGCAACACCCACAGTACCAGCTCCTCACTGTGTTTATGTAGGAGCAACTGAATGAGAAATGCATCTATATGAGAAACTGCATCTAGAAACTCTAAGATCCTGAGAACTATCTCCAATCTCTATTTCACAAATAAAACAGGGACTTTCACACCCTTCCTATTTTATTCCAAGTTTTTCTACAAACCCCTTCCCTCATCCTCACAACAACTCAAAGGCCTTTGCAAAAAGCACTTTGTAGGCAAGAGATTTACTGGAGGATAAATGCAACTTTATTTCAAGAAGGTTAGGCAAACTGAAAAGCAAATGGACAACAAGTTGTAATCGGTAAAGGAAACCATTGTTTGAAAGACAAAATATGATAAGCTTGGCAGGAGAGAACATAATTCTCACAGAATAAAAATTAAGGATTTTCAGCCATTTTTTCACCATTTCTGCCACCTCAGTAAAGAGCACCCCAGTTTTGCTCTGCAATGCTCAGGAAACTCTATTCAATACTAATCCAACATATGCTAGATATCTGTTAGGCTGTTTTGCATGTTTTATGCAGAGTTGTTTCCAAAAAAAAACCAAAACATTTCAGTAATTTGTATTGCTAAGAAAAACAACTATTTACACCCAAACCGAGTAACCGAAAGAAGCGTCCACCTTCCTAGTGAAGCACAGGCATTACTCATTCCCCATTCTTTCAGTAAAACAAGGGATTAAAAGCTCCTGCTGTTCAAGGCAAGTAAACGTACATTAATTGACCACTTGCTAGCCTCTGTACAGAAACAAACTGAAAACCAGACTGTGCCAATCTAGCCATAAACAGAGATATTTTTTTTTTTAAAGAGAGTGAGTGAGAGAGGTGGTAGTAATGTATTCTGAATCCCCATACTGGAGCAGTGTCTTGTTTTCTTAAGATTTCTGCTTTTAAGCACCAGCAAGGAGGCGTAACAGTTTAACTGTATGCAGCCAAAGCTTATTTCAGTTTTCCATTCATTTTTACTGTACTGTCAAAATGAAGTACAAATAAAGCTAACCACTCTGTGACTGCATTCAGTACATACTGTGTCTAAGAGAATGCTGCATTTCCTGAAAAACAACAAAAATTGGTACTTCCAGCAAGCAAACTAAAACTCGATACAGAGCCAAAGATGCTATTGTTCATTCACATTTGTAAGGACAAGTGGGCTTCGCTAACTTAAGTCAGCAAGGAATGTATTTACACAAGGCTGTCACATCTACAGCTGAAGTAAACTTACCTTCAGAGAATCAACTAAGTCATCGACTAGGAAGAGACGTCTCAGCTCTTTGACTGTGCCATTAACATGACCAAGCACAACATTGCTGTACTTCTGAATAAGCTCTTCAGACACGGCTACGTCAGACTCCAAGTAAGCCCTGCAAGAAAGAATAGCTTATGAAACTGTATTGTAAGAGTTCTGCCAAACAATATCAACATACAGCATGTTAAAAAGAGAAAAACCTCCCTATATGTGGCATGCTACAAGTATAGGACAGAGCTAACCCAAGTTATTCTTGGAAGGTAAAAGCAAACCTCTAAAGAGGAAAAATACACCCATATCCTCTTAAGGAGAAAAGAATAAAGAGCTGCTCTCTCACTGCTCTGCTGTGCTAGTGTGTTTACAAAGTCACATGCAGTCTTACCCGGAGACCAGGCAAAAAGGCACGCTGGCTAGCACACACGAATGAACAGACAAGGCTAGCGAGTGGCCAAAACAGTTTCCAGCACCTCTGACATGTATACTGCTGTCTATCACGCTAATAAGGCCAACGTACATTTAAAATAAGAGACACAGATGGACAGGCTGGCAGGGGAGGAGGAGATCATTTACTGATTTTGCTACTGCATTAGGAAAAAGGAAGTTCTTAAGGCAACTTAAGACTCCGCTGGACTTGATATTTCTACATTTCTCAAACAGAAACGATGTCCTACAAAATCAACATATCCATTCATGCTGCTAGAAGACACTTGGAAATCAACATCTTGCTGTGACAAATACACTAACAAGGCATGGCAAAATGAGAACTTTTTATTGTTTGCTCAAAAAAACTTCTCACAATTAGTGACAGCAATTCTTTTAACAGAAAGATGGAAAGAAAATGTGTCTGGTTAAGTGTTCTTTCCACTACACCATGACATGTATCTGTAGTTGTTGTGGCGATGACAATTTAGACTCTTTAAATGAAGAGTAATTTATCTGATTTGTGCATTACAGGGAGACGGAGTAATGCAGCACACCTATCACAGGGTGCTCATTTTACAGTCACTGCACCTTAACTATTACTTTCAGTAGGGGACTCTGCTTTGGGGTAGGAGGTTATTTTTGTGGTTCTGATTATCTCCTGTTACGCATAGGACACATATCATGGAGTCTCCCACATATATTAGTAAGGCAAAGCTCAACGTTGCCTTGTGTTAAGTCCAAGCAAATTAAAATACTCTCAACAGTAACTACACAAGGCAGCCATTTCAAGGCTACATTTCTGCTGTCCACATTTGGCTTGAACCTGCACAGCCGTCTCATCTCATCAGCAGGAGGTTTGGTACCTGAACCAAAAGGTACATCGATCTCATGGATGTCTCTTCACTGTCAAACTAAATTCAAGTAAAAGCATCCCTTCTGCAGTTGAAAAGCAACCAGGGATGTTGGAAAAGAATGCCTGGAAGCTTCTTGTGAATATCAGTATTTTTAAAAATAAACTGCATAAAGACCACAGAGCAAACTGGATTTCCACTGGGAATTATTCACCCTAATAAGAAACAAAGGCCTTGATGGTTTTGTTTTACAAAAGATATATATTTCATGCTGTTATTTTGAATATTATTGTCAATTGGCCAGATGTATTTTTTTCTAAGCTTGATCTAAACTTGAAAACAAATACTTTTGCCCTCAGTTCACTGTTGTTTTAGGTAGAAATTGGCTTCTACTGGCTAAATGAGCCACTACATGTAGACAGGGAGAAAAAAAAAACACAACACAACAAAAAACTTAAGAAAATATTTTACTTTGTCTTACTAAAGATGAGAGGAAGAAAAAGAATGACTGGAAACACCACAAAATGAGTAAGAAGGCTGTAAATAGGAGGGCAAGCAGGATTTTCTGAAAGATGCAAGGGAAATTCAGACTGAACCACTTCATTTGTTAAAAAGGGAGAGAAGCAAGAGCAGTGTGGGATACGGCTGGCATGCGCTCTTAGCAATTAGCCTAGCCCACCAATCCATCTATTTCTCTTAAGATGCAGCTCTGCAATAATGGGCACCACCATACTCTACACAAAGTATGATTACCAAGCATGCTGCATTCCCCCCCTTGCAGGGAAGTGCACACATGGTGTACCCCAAGGACTTAGCTCATCACTCAGAACCACTTAAAACCACTTATTCCTACGATTCACCTCCTCAATCCTTAGGAATTTCATCAGAGTCCAGGTTTCTGGATTTCTTATCTGGGCAGGCTGCAATGAACCTGGATTCTGCTGATCACAAGGCAGCCTTGCATATGGATAACACAGCTCTGCTGTTAAGTTTCAAAAAGATACAAGTACCCCCTACTACATTTATTCTATTTTTTTGCTAAATGCTTCAGCATTGGAAGTGCTGAAGTAATATTTACATTTTGTACATCATCTGCCACTGGTTCACATTCTGAAGACTACACCACTCCAAAATGCACAAATGATTCTGTTAGGTTGGAATATGTTTTTTGTTGTTCTGTTTTTAAATGCAAATTAAGACACTCAAGCGCTGCCAGGAAAATCCCCTGTACACCAAGTGCTCAATTCATTTGCTTTTCCACTGTGTTTGTCTCCTGAGAAAAACTGAAAGCAGTGTAGTCATAGGCTGGGTGACAGATTTTTTGGTAGAGGCTATTTACATTATTATGCAACATAGTACGGCGTATGTCATTGCTCATAACAGCACCAACAGTGCTGCACCCCAAAACAACACACTTTTTTTTCTTAATTGTAAGAAAAACCTCACCTAAACGGGTGGCCTTCATCGGACTTTTGGATTGCCTGGATGACTCCCTTGTATATCCTAAAGCTGATGGTCACGGAAAGCAGGGCCAAGGCAATGTAAGCGGTCACGCTCACGATGCTGAACACTGTTAACGAGAGCAGCAGGAACAAGCTGGCACCAAACACCACTCCTGTCTTCTTAATGTCTCGCCAGTAAAGGAGGTCAACAACTAAAAATTAAAAAAGGTAAGAAGTTAGTACAAGATACCTTTGCATCCATATGAAAACAGAAAACGTCATTCACTTGACTGCTGAGAGTCATCAAAAGTGGAACTCACAATCTCACTACCAAACGAGAGCTGAAATTACAACTAGAAATAGGTTATTGTAGTACTGCTTTTACACTGGACTTCAGATTATTGGGATTATTGATGTTAGGATTACCTGAAATGTAATTGCTAAAAATTAAGAACGATTCTGCCCCTAAACCATGTCAGAATTAATCTCTTCAACTGCAGTGCTGTGTTGTGCATAAGAACCACAGCAGCCTGTGCTTCATTTAATTTTATTTTTGTGGAGGCCACTTCCTGAAGAGGTTAATTCTGATTCCCTGTTAGAACAAATGACACAGACATTGACAGATCTCTACACCATGGTATTATTGCAAGTCCAACAGAGGCAAAGGCATCAACAGTTTGTTTTGTTTCCTTTTGACTGAAGAAGTTCCCTCGGGAGTATGTGATGTTGTGACTGAGCCATTAAGAGGGACTAACCTCACTCTAATTTCAATTCAGGACAAATCTGCTGTGCTACAAATGCAAAATACTTCATTTATAAACCAAGTTTATTTTTTCCCTAAGTGACAGTCAGCTGAGAACGCTGTATGGCTCTGCCATTTTCAGCATCACTGTTTAAAGCAAACTATACCCTTGCCTAAGTCATAGGTAATGGCTTAGTACATCAATTGCAGGGTTTTGGGTTGGTTGATTGGTTTTGGTGTGGGTTTTTTTTTT
>CM021733.1:1910684-1965950 GCA_011075105.1 Heteronetta atricapilla
TTTGCCATATAGTTTCCCATATTCTCTTTCAGACTGCACATAGCAAGGTAATGGGCTCTTTGCAGAATTCTGCTAGATAAATGCAGCTATATAGTACCTTCCTAATATAGGACTGTAAACTGGGCAAAAGTTAGCAATGCACCTTCTTTTCTGTATTTCTCAGCGTCAGACAATGCATTTGAGCAATGACTGTTCACTGTTAGGTTATATCATTCTTATAAGTTGTGAGACAGATGTGCATGTAACTCCCAAGCCTGATCCTATATTACCGTGCAAGAAAAATCTTTGCTGATTTCACCTCAGCTTTAACTGTGCAAGAATCAGCACCAGGATCTGAAGAACAGAAATCTAACAGCACCTTTTAGCAAGGTTTTATACAATCACCGGGAACTTCCATTCAAAACAAACAAAGCAACCAACAATTAAAACATAAAAAGTGTGAGAAGTCAACTACACTTAATTTATTTACGTCCTAATAAATATAACATATTTTGTTCTAAGCATCATGAGAGAGCGCTTACTTGTCTTCAAGCTCCTTTGCTCTTTTCCTATAGTATAACAGAACTGTGGACTCAGATTCCAGAGCTTTTAATCTCTCACGAAGAAAGAACGCATTCCTTTGGCCATTCTTAATTCTGGTAATAAATGCCTCATATTCCTGTTTGACTGAAGTCAGGATGTTCTTGTGTGCACTAACATACTCTCTTATCTGTGAAAGTATTTTCAGATGCATTATTTGTGGGAAGAGAATCAACAACAAAATTCTTTCTGGAACTTTCTAATACACATGATAGCTTTAAAAGAAAATGGCTAGACAAATCAGTACTTCTTAGATCAAGCTCTACACCACCACTCTAACATAATAAAAAAGAGTTTCAAAAACAGGCTTGGAAAACCAAAGGTACAGGGGCCACACATTAGTATGTTAAAGTAAGTGAAGATGTAAAAGTAGACAGAGTAACCTTCATTCCTACTTATCCAGAAAGCTAGGTGTGCAAGAGCGTTTTATTTATTTATTCACAGCATCTTCCATTTCTGTCAGAATCTGAAAAAGGCAGATGGAATCAGGCAGGCAGGAGTCCTTCAGAAGCTTCAGCAACAACTTTTCAGCCTAACTGAAGAGCAGTTGATGCTCATACAGGGCACATGGGGTAAATGTCATGGGTCTTTATAGTTAAGTGTTTTTTCTCCTGTTTCCAGGCAGTTTTGTAATGTTTTATAATTTCAAATTTGAAAAAAAAAAAAAAAAAAAAAAAAAAGTTAAGAATGGGGGTTATCAAGCATGAACCCTGCTGTAATATAACTTCTGGTACTATGAATTCATCATAATGGCTTCTATTTGACTGCAGTGTACAAAGTAGGCATAAAAGAAATGGATAAAAATGCACCAACCTTTGATCTGTGTAGCAATAGCTACAGTTCACAATTGGTCTGTTTATGTATTCTTCCTCAGAAAACAAAGCAGCAGCAAAACACTCTTAGTGTGAGCTCTATTAGTCTTGCTCACTTACCTGAGAAATATGTTACCTTGTCAAATGCATTATGGTATATAACATAGTGCTCCTCAGAGGGCCCTTGCTCAGCACAGCCCACTTTTTCAGTTTCTGTCAATATGTTTCCTCGTATGCTCTCCAGAAACCTCCTGTCCTTCTCCAAAAGGAAGGGAGGGTTTCTCTGCTCCCCTTCCATGGCTTAGCATAGCAACCTAGCACCTTTCTGACAGAGAATCTAAACCTCTCTCCTGCTTTATTTAATGTGTGCTTCAGATCAAAACCTGGAAGAAAAGTTGAAATTGTTAAAATTGCATCAGGGATTTCCAAATTAGTGTGACTCTCGGGACTGTTCCGTACCTAACTGACCTAAGATTTTTCTAATTCTAAGGATATTTGCCCAACAAATGCAGGCAGGATTTGTAGGCGTTTAAATAGTCTTCACGGGACTAGAAGGTGGTGAGGGCCCAGATTTCTGGGATTTCGCGCTGCAGCGCCGACTTGTGGAAACGCAGCTACACGGCTACCTGGCGGGAAAGGAAAAACAAAAAAGAAAGAAAAAAAGAAGAAAAAAAAGGCGATCCCTAAAGTGCCGGCAGTGTGTGTGTGCACGGCGCCCCCGTGAGGAGAGCTCGGGGCTCGCACCGCCCCTCAGCCTCCCAACGGCCGCCACGGACTGTTGGCGCGCACAGCGCGAGAGGAGCCGCGGTGCATCATGGGGGCTGCAGTTCCCCTCCCCTCGCAGTCCCGCCTTCTGCCTACGACTCCCATGGCGCACTTCGCGTGCGGGGGTGAGACTACAGCTCCCAGCAGGCCGCAGCGCGGCTGGCGGCGGCGAGGCACGCCGGGAGCCGTAGTCCCGCCGCACCGCCCGCCCTTCCTGCGGCGCGGGTGGAAACCCCGTGCGAGGCGGCGCGGAGCTCTTTCGGGGCGCCGCCATTCCGCGAGCAGGTCGGGGAACCGCGCGGCGCGGCCGGGCTCGCCATGCAGATCTTCGTGAAGACCCTCACGGGGAAAACCATCACCCTCGAGGTGAGGCTGCGCCCGGCCGCACCGCCCCGGCTCCGGGCCGACCGCGGCTCGCCGCATCCCGGCCTCCACGCTGCCCCTCGCTGCCTTGCCGGGCTGGGCCTCAGGGGAGCCGGTGCCCGGCGTTGCCCGGCACTGGACGCGGAACGGGCGGAACGAAAGGCGCGGCTGCACGGCGGAGGCCGCGCTGGAGCTGCGAAGGGCTAAATGGCCGCGGCAGGGCCCGCGGCGTGCCCGAAATGGCTCCTGCTTCCTCTGCAGCCCTGCGCTAATTGCATGGCAAAGCGTGAGTATAAACCTGCCTTACACCCCGCGCTGCTTTGTTTCCTAACAGGTTGAGCCTTCTGATACCATAGAAAATGTAAAAGCTAAGATCCAGGATAAGGAAGGTAAGGTTGAGATGCGCGTTTTGCTTTCTTCTCAGTTAGGGTGGGTCACGTTTCACATTCCTCACATGTTCCTCCTTTCTACTATTATCAGGGATTCCTCCTGATCAGCAGCGACTGATTTTTGCTGGTAAGCAGTTAGAGGATGGACGCACACTGTCGGACTACAACATTCAAAAAGTGAGTAGGAAATACTGAGAGGAGCATGGTAGCACCTGATGCTATAGGAGCAGACTGGCTGTAGGGTGCGAGCTTAAAAAATGCTTCAAATAGATTGAAACAAATTGATGGGGGGGGGTGGGTAGCACTTCTAGCTCGGGAAGTACTGATGCTAAGACCAGAGCTGGCAGTCGCTGCAGTGGAGGTTGTATCTTCAGATCAGAAGGAAACATTTTTGAGAGCTGCTTCATTGCTTCTCTTTTGTCAGCTCTGTAAGTTGGCAGTTTCTAGTGAGTGATTTTAGGGGGCTAATGAGGAAAATGCTGCTGACTTCTGTCAGACAAGCAGTAATGCCACTAGAAAACAGAAGATTATTTTTACAGTAACAAATCGGTGATAGATTGGCTTAGTCACATCATGAAACTGTATTCTGCAATTTTAGTTAAAACTGAGGAATACAATCACAATATTTTTAATAGTATTTGAACCTTTAGGGCTTTGGGATGTGACAGCACACAATTTTCTGGTGCCTGCTAAGGAGTGGAAAATCCTTTAAGAGTTTTCCTACTTGGCTGGAGGTTGAAATTCTGCTATTTAAGTATTTGCTGTAGATAAAATAAAAGGTCTGCTTAAATACTACTCTTGGCTTGTAAAAGCATTTTGAGTTTTTCAAGTTGTATTCAAATTTTCTTATTTTACAAATAGGAATCAACCCTTCACCTTGTGTTGAGACTTCGTGGTGGTGCTAAGAAAAGAAAGAAGAAGTCTTACACAACTCCCAAGAAGAACAAGCATAAGAGGAAGAAGGTTAAACTTGCAGTGCTCAAGTACTACAAGGTATGTAGAACCAATTAGATGAAGCTTGGCACATGCTTTGCTCTCACCAGGAAGGGACTAGTTACAGCACACGAAGCCTGTAACGAGTCTTCACGTCACCCAGCACATTTAAATTCTGTTTGTAAATACCCCATCTGTTAAATGAAACAGAAGGTTGTTGCAGTCAGGCACTTCAGAACTTTGTTTCTGTGTCAGATTTCTGAAAGCAATCCCAAAAGCTGCTTTGTCAAAGAAAAGTACTTGAAAATAATTTGTGTTAAAAGCTGGTATGTATGAGATGTTGCCTCTTGCCCTTGACAGGTGGATGAGAATGGCAAGATCAGTCGTCTGCGCCGAGAGTGCCCCTCTGAGGAGTGTGGAGCAGGAGTCTTCATGGCTAGCCACTTTGACAGACACTATTGTGGCAAGTGCTGTCTGACATACTGCTTCAATAAACCAGAGGACAAGTAAATGTACTAGACAATAAAAATCTGAAGATCTGTACTGTTTAGAGATTTATTTCTGCACTGTTTTTCTTCTTCACGGGTAAGAAGAAGTTTTGTTAACTTCAACAAGCACCATTCTTAATTTTTTTTTCAAAAATATTCTGTTCCCCCAGTTAGGGTCAGACATGAAAGTCTGATGTTGACCTGCTTTCACAGCATTAGCCTGTCTTGAACAAATATTCCTAGAAATGAATTTGAAGCAAGCAGGGTGTATTTGCATTTTCTTTTTTGTTGTTTTTGTTCTGCCATAGCTAACTCTTAACTGTAAGTGGTCTATTTAACCATGAGTAGCTAGCGCTGCAATTCTAGTCAGGAAACCTGGGAGACCAAGAAGTCTGAAATCAAGCGCAAAATCAGTACTAGAGCAAAGGGCAGTCCCCACCATGAAGATCATACACTGGAAAAATAGTACCAGCACCCTTGAAGGGGAAGGAAAAAGAGGGCTCAGCTATTTTGAAATCAATAGAGTCAGAAGTATTTACACCTTGATGGCTTTACACACAAAAAGTGCTTGCAGTTAGGGTTGTTCATCTGGTACTCCAGTGAGGTACGCTGATTGCTTGATGAGGTTTAAACATAGAATACAGAAGCAAAGAGAGAGGTGCACATAAGCTTCTTCATAAGTTCATTTAATGTTAAGAGTTCAAGGCCAGGAATAGTGCATGTGCTTGCTGGAGATTCAGATGTATTTTAAAATCCTGGATCCCACGACGTCGTCTGTTGAACTTCTTTTTCTTCATAACAGATAATTTCATCTCCAATATTGAATTCTATATGCTTGTCCAAACTTAATCCACAATCCATACCTGTTTTTATTACCTGGACATCATCTTTATGATGCTTCAGTGATGATAAAGATCCTACAGAGGAGAAAGAAAGACCACTGACATCAGAGTATAGATGTGTTTTGGTTTCCCCTTCTCCAATAATTCAGGTTTCACCACATAGCTACAAAACAAAAGCAAGACAACCTGGGGATTGCAAGCGCTTGCAGCTGATGGAAGTCAGGCATCAGTCCTTTTCCATAGGCAAAGCTTGTGATACTACAAGTGGTTGTTAGAAAGAGGCCTGGATAAAGAGTATGGTGATATTTCACAGCTGTCTCTGCTTTGAACAATTCCACCCTAAACAGCACATGTAACTGCCTTATGATTAGATGCATACCTTTTGCATTAATTTCACAGGGAACTAACCAGGCATGTCGTAACACGGAGCACAAACGCTAGTTTTGTAGCCAGTTACTTACCTTTCCAAATAACTTCCCCTTTACGGATTAACTTAAATTTCATCTTTTTGTCTAGTTGCCCCTTCTGTACTCTGCACCCAGCTACTGGAATTTTGTTTTTTCCTGCTGTTACAGAGAAGATGTCAAGAACAGAAGCTGTCCCTAAAAGAAAAAAAAAATGTAGAGTTTTAAGAAGTACAGGGGAATAACAAACACATAATAAGAAAAACCAAGCCCTGTTCTTCCACTTACTAAGCTTTATAACAAAATTGAAGGGCAGCTACAGAGGAGCATTGTTTGATACAGCAGGAACACATCATTGGAGCACAAACGTAAAGCCATGCAGCACAGCAAAAACGTTAATTTAATTCTCCCTGAAAACTCACCTACTGTGTTTTCCACTACAGATGGAGGCAGTCTGCTATTTAGCTCATCTTGCAAGTCTTCAATAAGTTTGTAGATGACGTTGTGAAGTTTAATTTTTATTCCCTTTTTAGCAGCCAGCTTTTTAATAGTTTCATTGGCTTTCACGCTGAATCCATAAACAACACCTGGCAAATATAATAATCAGCAACTGGTAACAAGAGAAATTCTTAAAACAATCAGTGAATTTTCTTCTGAAATGATGAACTTGCAGCACAGGTTTAAATTAGCATTAGCAGTCAGCAATACAAGAAACACCATTTCATGACTTCCCTTTTAATAAGGGACCATTTACCCCTCCCCATTATTGTTGCAGTCAGCACACCCACTACTACGAGCCGCCTCGTATCAGAACCAGTGGGCTCAAAACACTCCTCACAGAAAGTTTCCTCATGACAGATGAAGTTATCAAAGCAGAAATTACTGCATACACAGAGCCCACCAGAGCAGATGGCAGCACCACATTCCCCCATTTGGGGGCTGGGAAAACAATTTGGTTGCCCAGTATAAACTGGAAATGAACTTTTAATATTCTCATCCACCCATGGAGTGTGTTAGGTCCAGTGACATCCCCCGCACTCTAGAGCTGGAGAGAATCATGGAGCAAAAAGGGGAACAACTATTGATACAGGTCCTTCTTTTCAGTGACCTCCCCAAGCAAAAGGAAATTCTGTTGTGTGCTACTTTTCTGGCATTGCCTTGCTCAACATCACAAAGCAACTTAAGTGAGAAGCTGAGATCTGACCATTATCTGCCATAAATAATTCAGTTACTGGCAATGGCCTGTCTCAGTCCTACTTCTGTGAGATTTCTAGCCTTCCCTACCTGCATTAGTATTTGATGTTAACTTGATACTATTAAATATACATGTGTTTACATTATTGATGCTGTTAATTATTACAAAAAAAATAGTATGAGATCTACCGATTTCAATGGAGAAAAATTTCTACTAATTGTAAATTAATTTTTAAACACCCACTCACCATTAAATGCTTCAGCAAGATTTATGTCAGTTTCGCTGATATCTCCCATTCCAAAATGGATGATATCCAATCTACATTCATCATCAGCATCATAGCTGTCCAGAATGTTCAGAATAGCTTCGACAGATCCATCCACATCACCTGGGTATATAAATGGTAGTGCTGTTGACTTTGTATGAATCAAAGTGATACTGAAGAAGAAGAATTAGGGGAATGAAAATTCCACATAATGCAATATAATCAAAAGCTTTGGATGTTTAGCATTCTTTTTATATTTCCAGCAGTATATCAGAACACATCTGAAAAGTCTTTCTATTACAACAGTGAATAAAGAAAACAGGACCAGAACCTCCACATCTGCTGCCATTTCTAGGTCAAGTCTGCATAGTTTTTCACTTACTATTTCCACTGCACGTATACCACTGAATGTAAGGTCAAACCGAGTTCCTCCTGCCCCACTTTAAGTAATACACAGTTGTTCTTTTCCTCCATTCCGCTAATGCAGTACTGCTGCTCATATAACTTACACACATGCACTTGTATGGCTTTTATTCATGAGTTCCTGGGTAAGGGTTTGGGCCCCTAAGATTTCTGCTTGCTCTGACCCTTCTGGAAGCACATTCTTCTGACCACAGGATGATTTCTGACGACCCTCCCCTTCCTGAGAGGCATTCAATAATTTGTTCAGTTTTAAACTGATCAAACTTCTGCTAACAAAATTTTTGTTAATTATTTAGAACTATGCTGCAGACTGAGCATTTGAGAAGTATGGAAACATTGCAGCAGTAAACAGAACAGAACAGTACCTTTAACAATTACTGATAGCACGTTTTTGTCCACTTCTGTTCTCTCTTTAGGCTTTGAGAACATTAGATGCTTGTTGGTCTTGTAGAGCAAGGTCTTTCTCTGTCTCCAGGTCAGATGGGCTAGCTTCTGTTGCTTCTTCTCATATTCCACCCTGTGTTCCTTTTGCTTTGCTTCAATAACTTCCCCATCTCTTCTCATCTTCTCTTGCTGTTCAACATAGGTTCTCCAAGCCACAACTTCATGTGCCCTTTGCTGGTCAGGAAAAAAGAAACAATCTTTCAAAGTACTGCAATGGAAAAGTCCACATTAACTCTCTTTTATCCTTTTGTTTCTTCTCTACCATCCTACTCATTTTCTTTAGCATTTATCAATAGATTTTGCTGCTATGATGACTAAGAATCAGCACAATGGCTTCCTCCCCGTGCTACAACAGCACAACTGAAGGCACCTCTGCACCAGAGAAAAGAATTATTTTTCATTTTTTCATGTGGTATTTGCCCAGCCCCCACAACACCTATTTCAACCTAAATTTTAAGCACCATCTTCTGTCAGAAATTAGTTCTCTCATAAAACTACAATGCTGACACTACTAAGTACTGCATTGTTCTCCAGGTAGGGTCGCAGTGTGGTTATATGAAAGTGAAAACAGCTTTGTGTGCCTTTAGAAAGGAAATACATTAGAATGCATCCTAGGTTATCCCCGAAGCAGCCATTTCAAACTACATTCATTGCAAACATAGCATAAAGGGAGGCATGATGACCATGAGAAGTAAAAGGCATGAACCAAAGGTGACTCTTTATCTCCCATGGCAGCCTGCTTCCTTCACGTGATTGTAAAGTAGATTAATTTGGATGCGAGGAGAGGGAGAGGACGTAACAGTCCAGCAGGAGAGAAGTGGGGGCAGTGGAAGAGAAAGAAAGAAAGAGGCAACATGCAAATTCTCATTCCTCTTACAGAACACCTAGCTCAGGCATCTTAATACCCATGCTCAGCCTTCATCTTTCATCAGTTTACCTTGGTTACCTAGAATGAAATGCAATTTTATTTTATTGATTTACTTACTATTTTTTAAACTTAGCTCCTTCCTTCCTACCTTTCTGCAGTATGAATTTTCCATTAAACAGTTCTTTCTGTACCTCAGATTCTACTTCAAGGATTTCATCTCCTGCTGAAGGGACTTCCTTCCAGCCCATGATTTCCACAGGGATGCTGGGAGAGGCTGCATCTACAGCTTTTCCATTCTCATCAAACATGAAACGCACTTTTGCCCAAGTCTTCCCTGCAACCAGAACACAGCCTTTCCTCAGGGTTCCTCTCTGGACAATGGCTGTGGTAACTGGACTAGCAAAAAGCAGAGAGGAAAATAACAAAATTAAAGTGACCATTTTCAGGCTTAGCGTAAGTAAGGAAACACAAAACATAATGTACTTGCAATCAATCTCAGGCACAATATTCCAGTGACTCATTCTTATCAGCATGCAAAGAAAATTTTAAAGTGCAAAAAGGCAACAAGCCCCAAACCTGTACCGTACTCTTCTTTTCTGCAGATTAATACAAAATTTGGCATCTTGAATCTCTCAGCAACAGACTGATTTCACATGTTAAGTGAACCCCCATTCCCTCCTCCCCACCAAAATTTCCAGGCTTCAGTCCATTTTTAAAGAGGGCACAACATGCCTTCTTCACAGAAGTCATACAAAAGGGGTAAAATACTTTGAGGTATAAAATGTCATACAGTTTTTGACAAATTGTGACGTATCTATTTATTGTATTATGACTAGGAACTTCATCATCCTTACTTTTAAATGACGTTTACAAAATACATCTGTTCTCACAATTTAGAGTATTTCCTGAGCTTACAGGATTTCATTTCAGTGATATGATAACTTGTGTTGTATCAGTTTATAACCTGTTTTTCTGTACGTCATGCTGTAAAATGATGTTTTAATGCTTTAGTTACAAGTGCTGCAAAGAAGCTGCTGGTTTTTATCTAATTTCCAACAAAAAAGTACAATATTAAACCTAAGTACTAAAGTACAAACCCCCTGAACAGTATTGCTGCGTTATTACAAATTGCTTCTTTGAAGTTGTAAAAACAACAAATAGCTTACCCTTTTCCTTTGTCTTTGCGAGACTCAATTACAGTCCCCTCTACCAGACCTGTGTAGTCTGCCTTCAGTTCTAACATCTCTGCTAAAGCAACAGTTGCTTCTGCCAAAACAAGCAGGTTTTCACCCTGTATAAAACCATAGCAAAAAAAAAAAGAGTAAAGGAAGTGCCAATTAAAAAAAGATCAGAAGGTGAAATCTTAGTGCCAAGGTTTCCCATTGAATTCAGTACTTCTAACAATGCAATACCATCCAACACCATGGATTCCTTCACCTTTCAAGGCAAGATAGTACTAAAGTAATGAAATACTACAACTGGTGGTCCAGAATACAAGGTACATTATCAAGGACAGTTTCCTTACTTTCCTGTTCACAGCATCAGTTCAGGATGCAAATTGCAATATTCTGCCATGGAGAAACCATTTTTATGCATGATTATTTTGAAAAAGTGTAAGGGAACAACTTCAAAAGGTCTTGAACTTGGCTGAAATTTTAGAATATGACTTGGAATGCATTTAGAAGGACAGCAATAAGCCTAAGATACTGCTGCATTAGTTTGGCCACCATAAAACTATAAGCAGTTTATTTTTTAAGCTATCAGTTGTTCACATGATTTACCATCTTATCCTTGCAAGTTCACTACCAAACCACATTCCTGTGATAAGGCATGTGTTATAACAACATTTATTTACCTTTGAATGTCTCTCTTCATACATGCCACTATCACTGACCTTGATTTTGCACAAATAAACAAGCAGGGAATATACGAGGAAACAAAAACTAGGATTAACCTGAAAATCATCCACTAGATTTCCCAAAGAAAAATAGTTTTTAGTGCTCACTGAAGGGCTGAGCCTCGAAATATGACAGGATTATGTTTCAAATGATCCTGGCGAGAGGCAGCAGCACTTAGCTCATGGTAAGGTGTGAAATACCAGAAAGATAAGCATTCGTATTCCAATCACCAAACAAAAATGTGGGTGTATGCACATCTTAGACATCCACGATGACAATCATTTGTTTCAAAACTTTACCTTGAGTGCTGAAATATTTACTGCTTGAACATCCCCTCCAAACTCTTCACAGATCACATCGTGACCCATCAATTCCTTCTTCACTCTTTCAGGATCAGCTTCAGGTTTGTCACATTTGTTAATGGCAAGGATAAGAGGAACTAAAAGCAGAGAACAAACACATTACTGACCTAACAAGAACTTGCTGCTCTTAGCACAGCTGCAATAAGATGTTAGAATAGCTCGTGACCACTTAGAACACATCAGCTCTCTTGGCAACCTTAAGTAGAAACTTGGAGGAGTTATTTTAAAATACAAGAAAAAATAGAACAAATCTATGTACGCACTACTCATGCTTTTCTGACAAAACTTCAAATCCTGCAAAAATTTCTTAATATTTTTATGTACTAATATAATATTTGGTATATATTTTCAGACACCTTCCCGAGGGAGGAGGAAGCAGGATAGGACAATAACTTCACAAAATCCATGGACTTTAATTCAAGGAGTTTCCTTTGAGAGGCAGATGAACAATTGCAAGGTGCTCCATATTTGAGCTGCACAGTAACACACATCTCGTGGATTAACTTTATGCACAGGGCTTGCCACTCTCTTCCAAACGTCATGTTAAGTCAAACACTGTACCTCCTGCATTTTTAGCATGTTGAATGGATTCTACAGTTTGTTGCATCACTCCATCTTCTGCCGCTACAACCAGTATAACGATGTCAGTTACGGAGGTACCTCTTGCTCGCATGGCTGAAAAAGCTGCATGTCCAGGAGTATCAAGAAAAGTTATCTTTTCCCCAGAAGGCAGATGCACTGTGAACAAAACATTTCACACAGCTTTATTTGACTTATTGTAAATGGAGCAATCAGTCATTTGATGACTTTTTTTTAATATATAAAACACAGATTTTTTTAAGGCAGATAACTGGCATGCAGGTTAAAGGTACTTCTTCTTCTCAGGGAAGAAAATAGCACACTAGAATCTTTCATAATCCAAAATAGTCTAAAATTATTTCAGTTGTACAATCTACTTAAAAGTTCCATCCACACAGTTGTAGAAGTTTGTCTAGTTTGGAGAAAAGGAGACTAATTGGGAACCTCACTGCTCTACAACTTCCAGAGGGGAAATGGAGGAGGCACTGGTCTCCTCCCCCTGGGAACCGATAACAGAACACGTGCGAACAGCACAAAGCTGCACTAGGGCAGGTTCAGACTGGACATTAGAAAAAAATTCTGGAGAGCAGTCCAAACACTCAACAGCCTTCCTTGTGAGGTGCTTGATATTCCTTAATAACATGCTCTACTTTTTGGTTAGCCCTGAAACAGTCAGGCAGTTGGACCTGATGATCTTGGTAGGTCCCTTCCAAGTGAACTATTCCGTTCTAGTTAGCACAAGTTAGGCTTTCCTTTTTCACTGCTTACATATAAACGGTGTATGCTGCAACATTCTCCCCAATAAACTGTCAGCAAGTCAGCTCATTGTGTAAGATAGAGAAAATTTCTTTACACACGCACGTACACTTGGGTCATACCAAGAAAAGCGCCGATGTGCTGTGTAATGCCTCCTGCTTCCATTGATGCCACTTGAGTTTTTCGTAGGCTGTCAAGTAAAGTCGTTTTCCCATGATCAACGTGGCCCATTATAGTAACAACTGGGGGCCGCGGGGTTAATAGTGCTGGGTCTGCAGGGGGTCTGCAATCAAAACAAAAACACCTTTCATAAATACTAAAAAAGTTCACCAAGCCACCATCATGCCCAGCATGGCTAACAAAAAGCCATTTACCAGAACTCAGTTATGAAGAGCTAAGCCTAGCTTCTCTCCACAGTAACTACAAATCCTAGCTACATCACAGTTTGCCCTCTTAGTGTTCAGTCTTCCTGCTGCATCAAAAAATAAAGTTGATTTTCTTCAGAAAAGCACATAAAAAAACCTCACCTAAAACAAATCATACCTGAACATCAGTTTAATGCACAAAGAAATCAAAACAGTAAACTCTACCTTTTAAATATTACAATTTATGACCTTATCAGGTATCATCAACATACCGTTAGAAGACAGAAAACACGGCATATCAACAACTCTTGCAGAAACAGGATAAAAAACAGCAAAAAAGAATAGTTCACAATTTACCGTTTTACAGCATCTGTATTTTCTCTTTCTTTCTCTTCTTTCAGTTTTGCTGACTTATACTTCATTCCTGATTTTTTAACAATTAGCTTGATATAGTCCTCATTTAAAATGGAATCTGGTTCTAGGGAACCAAGATCAATATCTGTGTACAGCAGGGCTTCATAAACATGATCTAAGGAAGAGACAAAGATATTTAACAGCTCATCAAAAAAACACAAGGGACAGAAAGACAGTTTGATAATTGCTAAATATAATTTAAGGTTTTGGGTTAGTAGTTTATATTGTAATGGTAAGTTTCATTCACAAAGCATTTTTGATTTTGGTAGATTTATGTAGAAGTTGCTACAATCTTATTTTCCACTCAGATTTTCACAGCTTACTCTCCTGCTTGAAACTCATCTAAACTAAATAGCTAAGAACTGATTCAAGGAGGAAGAACGTGATAAATCTGTTCATTTGCAACTTTATCTGGCAGAAGAAATGTGGGACATACTGCAGTAGTCAAAGATTGTTCCACACTGACTTCAGCACCATTACCAATCTCCCTCTGAAACACATATAGAGATGTGACAGATTCTCGTTTCTCTCTTTGCTAATGAGAAATAAGTTTGCAAGAAAAAGTACATGGTTGAGAGAAAACTGGCAATAGGACCATTTTAATGGAACACAAATTGCTCCTGAACCCAACATGCTGCTCTCAGACAAATATTTCAGGCTGAAGCTCTTTTGTGCCTTTTCTTTAGCCCCGAATTCTTTACGTAGCAGCTCTCACCCAGCTTCAACAAACCAGGGTGCAATGTTTCTCCTTCCTCAATATAATTTAGCATTTTGGGAGCAGTCATAGTGTCCTGCCCAATAATTTGGATGGCCTAAAATTTTTTCTCCTTAGACTGGCATCGTGCCTACCCACATGTTCTTTTTCTCCAGATAAATATCTTTGATGAAAGGAGTTACTTTGGTAATGGGTACAATCTACCGTGCCAAGGGAAGGATTAGGAACAATTAGTACCATCTCAGAACATCTTTGCTTTGACCACACATGGAAGTGTCGCAACTGACTAAAACACAGCAGTTAAAATACATCTCAAGTAAGAGAGCAGGCTCTCACCTATGTCCTTGCCCATTGCTTGTGCAAGTTCCTCAACAGTCATCTGCTGCCTTATCTCCACTTCACCTTTGGTCAGCGGCAATTTCTTTTTGTTCCTTTTCTTCTCCTATAGGGAATTAGACATGTACATAGGAACATATAGCTGGCATAAACTAAGAAAAAATAAAAACAATATTAAAGAGACAATGGTCTCAAGCCACATCTTTTTGTCTATGACTGAACTAACAATAAATTAATGACTTAAAACATCACACTGAATATTTAAAATGTACAAGCATTTTGCCCTTATTTTTTTTCCATATTCAATTGTTCAAAACAAGGGAAAAAAAATTATCCTGCCTCCTCAAGATTTATGATGCTACTGATCTAAGTACTTCAAGTCAGTATTTGAGAGGAGTGACAATGTAGTCTTAAATAAGTACATTTTGGCTCATAAACTTAGAATAGCTTCTGTAAAGTTCTCCTTTTTTGTCATAAAGCACTCAAACTGATTTTTGTACTTTGAAATTTCACATAGAATCAGAGACTGGATTTTGTTAATTACCTCCTTTGTAGCTAGGTGTCTGTACTGAGATAAGGCAACACTGATTGATTTGTCTTTTTGCCAGAACTGTGGATACAGATGAACGGACTGTACGGGATATGCAGACGACTGCACAGGCTTCCATTGTGCTCTGTTGACTTTCCTGTAGGAAACAGTACGCAGCTGTCGGCAAGCACCACGTAACTGGACCAGATTTTCAAACTTCACTATCAACCCTCGATTCATTTCTTCACTGAAAATACAAAGGACACATTGAAATCAGTCTCAAGGCTGGAAGTTGTTCTTTGCTATGACAATATGCACAGGAAAACAAGGCATAAATGCTACAACGCTTCAAAGGAGGCTTTTGGACACTGATGATGCTGAACTACTTAGTAGATCTGCTCATTTTTTATTTTCCTGAAGCACTTCACCTTCTGCCACTGTCACTACTCCAGTTCAGACACACAGATCTACTAATGTTACCACAACTTACAAGTCTTTCACCTGTCTTTGCTGACTTTTAACGTAAATTACTAAAATCCTAACTCAAGGTTCTTTGATATTACCTCAAAAAAGTGACATTTGTACCGTACTGACAGATACCCTAGTGCAACCTACCTCTCCCACCAGTAAAACAAATTTCCAAAATGACACTTACAGGAGCATAGACCTCCACTAAAAGACTGCAGCATTGTAATGATACTGTTATAATGATATGATTCTATGGTAACAATGTTATTGCATGCATGGCGATCTCTTCCTAATCTAAGGCTTGGCTTAGCAATTAAGCTTTTCAAGATACCTCCGTCAGATCCTCCTGCATCTTCTTTTAACCCCGTTAACTGTGTTTTGAGTCATATTGCTACCTACCCTGTAAAGCAGTCTCCTATTCAAGCTACTCTTCTTGTTCAGTTCGCTATTTGTAGCTCCTGTCTGCGCTCACCGGCCCATTCTCAATACCTTCAGTTTGCCCTCACAGGCAGCGCTGTACCACCGGCCAAGCAGCTCCGAGGGCAAGGCGCTATCCTCAATCCCTCTCAGCACGCCCAGGGTCGCTTTAAAACCTCTCCCGTACCAAAGTACCTACAGGGAGCGAGCAGAGGACAAAGTGACCAACCAACACCTCCTTTTTTCCCCTTAAAGAGCACTGTAAGGGGCAGAAACAGCAGATCCGAGCAGCAGCCAGGAGCTGTTCGAGGCAATGCCGGACACGCTCACAGAGGACAGACGCCCTGGCGGTAATTTCGGGAACCGCCTCCCCGCGGCCGGGAGGGCGCCGGGCTCCCCTCACACCCCGCGGCGGCCCCGGGGCCCCTCACCCTCACGGCCGATCCCGCTCCCGAGCCCCCCGCCGGCACCCGACCGCCCCCGCGGCCCGCACCGCCGTGCGCAGGCGCCACATGCGCGGGCCCGGCGCCTGCGCGGTGCCGCTGCCGGAGCGGGGCGGCCCCGTGGCGGCCATGGCGGCGGCGGGGCTGCGGGCTGCGCTGGAGCAGCGGCTGCGGGAGCTGGGCATCGCGGCGCTCACCGCCGAGCACCCCGAGGTGCGGGCCCCGGGCCCCGCGGGGGGTTTTCTTGCGTTTTCGAGCGAGCGCGGATGCGTGAGAAACGAACGAGGAAGGGTGCAGGAGCAGCGAGTCGCGTTTTATTGGGGTTCTTTTGAAATTTCTTCACAGAAGGGTACAGGTTTTCGGCTGAGCTTCGGCGTTTTCTCCGTATTTTAAAAAAGGCTGCCGGGAAGGCTGCCGGGGCCAGCCTCACGCTATACTTTTTGTACTCCGCAGGTGTTCACGGTTGAGGAAATGATGCCCCACGTCCAACACCTGAAAGGAGGGCACAGCAAAAACCTGTTCCTTAGAGACAAAAAGAAAGGCTTGTGGCTGGTGACCGTCCTGCACGACAGGCAGATCAACTTGAACGAGCTTGCCAAAAAACTGGGTGTTGGAAGCGGAAACCTAAGGTTTGCTGATGAAAACACCATGCTGGAAAAATTAAAAGTGGGCCAAGGCTGCGCGACACCTCTGGCCCTCTTCTGTGACCAAGGAGACGTGAAGTTCGTGCTGGATGCCGGCTTTCTGGAGGGGGGCCATGAGAAGGTCTATTTCCATCCCATGACAAACTCTGCAACCATGGGCCTAAGCCCTGAAGACTTTATGAAGTTTGTGAAGTCGACAGGACACGATCCAATAATCATACATTTTGATAAAGACATCAAATAGGAGAAGTTACATTTTTATTACTCGGCAAAGATTTTATAGAGCAAGACTGGTGAAATTTTTGTTACAAATACAATCTGAAAAAATAGGCATCCTCCTTCTTATGTTGTATAATCTGGTGAGAAAAAATACTGTATTTCAGCCATTAAAAACTTTAACAGAATATTCTTACAAAGAAAAGATGCGATATACCTGTAAGTAAGCAACAAATAGAAATGGCTTTATATGTTGTAGTGTTTATTAATAAAACGGATGAACTGGAACTTCTTGTGTGTGGTACTGAGCTTGAAGATCTAAATGAACAAATGAGTTAACAGGTCTAAACTATTGGTCAGCACATAGGAGAGAAGTGTCTTTTTTTAAAAAAAACCTATATCCATTTATGCCCTACTATTTTACCTTTTATTCTTTTCCTTATTTTTAATCTAGAAAAAAGTAACTTAGTTGCACTACAGCAAATGTACTTGATTGTCTACATTTTTAGCTGCATTTTCACTCTCACAGTATCCTCCCTTCAGGAACTAACTACTAAGTCTTCTGGTAATTCCCAGGTGACGTGACTACTAATGAACGGCTGCGTGACTACTAATGAACGGCTGCATTAGGGCAGCACGCCTCTACAAACTGGCAGAACGAGAAGATGTCTGAAAGCAGAGAGGGGTGCAAATTCCCAGGAAAAGAGCTCTAAGGAATAATGCTATTGCAGGTTCCTGCAGTTGCAGTGTTACCTGGTGATTCCTGAGAGCAACGCAAATACAGCCTGGCACTGTGTTCACTTTTGTGTGCAATTTCTACTGGTTCATGTGGAAGGTGTGCATATTCTCTGCTCCACTGTACCCTTTTAACCAGGTGCCTGTAGAAGTGGAAATAACAGTATGACAGCAGACATACTTGAGTTTCTCCCTTCAGGAGAAGGGGACTCAACATACAAATATCCCTATGTTTAAAAGGTGGTGGGGAGGCTAATTTTGTTTTAAATACATGATATATTTAGTACAGAAGAGTATCTACTATCACAAGAACAAGACCAGCACATTCTCAACACTGAATTTCTAATCTTTCTCCTCTCTCCTGCCTAAACAAATAGAAACCCCTTCAAAAGACTTTCTTTGTATTGAGAGAAGCAGCAGAAACTCCATTGAGTTCAGCAGAAATATTGTGGTAACGAGTACCTACGAAAAACCAAGGACACAGGAGTTGTGAAAGTGTGAAATTTGAAGATGATAGGGGAAAAAGGGCTTTTAAACACAGCCTAATGAAAGTGTCTGTTGGGCAAGAACAATGCCTAAAAGGGTGAGCACAAAGGAAAAAAAACAACCAACCAACCATATAAAAGGACTATTTGCTACCACATCATGCTAAAAGATGCAATACTAACAGTGATCAAGGGAAACATTTTAAATAAACAAAAAGCAAAAATCACCCAATTTGACTCAGTTTCAGTATATATGGCCAAGGCAATTCTAGGAGCTGACAACATCACCAGTTCTTCCACACCCCAGTGAAATCTTGAAAATGAGTAACTTCCATTAACTGAGTTAATTAAACAAACAAAAAAGCTTCTTCTAGGACAAGACAAGGTGTTTCAAACATTGTTAACATGTTTCCCTTTATTTCAGCAAGATGTGGCACCTGTTCTCACAAACGTGAACAGAACTACAGCATACTTCACGATATAGCAGTTCAAGTTCTCCTCGTCTACTTTGGAAAGACAGAAACTGATCCCATCTATAATGGCAGTTGGCTCAAATGAGAAAGCAGTGACCTAAAAATGCCGAACAGGTAGAAACCTGTGTAAGAGTCACAAAAAGATGTCCAGATACACATGGCTGTAGACTTTTTGTTAAATGAAAGACTGAAAGGAACATCTGTTGTTTGGGAATACTGGGTTGATTAATGGACTGCCCAGGGAACTTTGGGTTGACAGATGTGTTACTGAAATACCTAGATATTAAGATACAGTCTTAGGCATCTTTAAAAGTGAAATTTATCTTACCCTCTGCCTGCCACTCACTCTCTTTTAGGGTTTCTTCTTTGTGCTACCCCCAAAATCCTTTATCACTTCCAAAAAGAAAAAAAATATAGAGTAAATGCAACTTGCCAAGTTTTTTTTTTAAAAGAGAATTTAAATGTGAAAGATGAGCTTAAAAGACATGCACAATAGCAGTTTACTATGCTTCAAGAATCTTAAAATCTGTACAACTCAAACGTTAACTACCTTCATCTTCAGAAGAGATTCTGAGACTTGTTTCAGCAAGAATAATGACCAAGCCAAACTAAAGCATCAAACACTGCACTTGGCAAATATGCAATGAGTTCTTATTGTATTTACCATGAAATTAATGTGTTTTTTAAATAATATTAAAATAACATATAGTTAAAAGCTACACAGATTTTTACAAATAAGCAACACGAAAACAGACTACACACTGTCCAGAAAATTTCTGCTACAGTTTTATAGGTTTCCTTCCAGGAGAAACAGTCATTAAACACATTACTGTCAACAACACCATTACTTAACACCAATATTCTTCCAGTAACATCAGTTTCCAGAAAAAGTGTGTATAAATGTACACACAAAATCAGAATAAAAATTATTTGGTTCGGCATTTTAATAACATCATTAATAAATGTATACAATGGCAAACATTAAAAAAATCAGTATGTAAAGGAAATTACAGTTTTAAATAAGAGCTTTTTCAGTTTTGTTTCACACCTAGGTACATTCCTTTAAGGCAGTTTTATTAATATCAAAGCATTATTTACATATACATTATCATCTACCTCTAAGAATTGTGCATGAGCTCCTTCATTGAGGCTGCATCATGTCTTGGAAAAAGTTTTAACATAATACGCGTTGGGAATGTTACTAAATCCTCAGCAGACTACCAGCAAAGCAAATGCAAATTATACACTGTACGGTATTAAAACATCTTTTGTAAACTTGAACTAACAGTGACACATTTGGCAACTCTTAACTCTTGCTGAAAACAGCTATGTACTCTTGTTGTAGGCTGCCCAACAGCTGCTGTGTTACTCCTCTGGGAGTCTGTGCTTCCAAAAAAGGGGCTGTGGCTCCCAAATTACATCGATGTTTTTGGTTTTTGATTTTATGGGCACAGACTGGAAAGATTAAGCGCGTTATCTGAGTTTTGTACCAATTCAGAAAGAAACAAAATCATCATCATCAACAGAGCACAGAGAACATCCACACAGACCTCCTGCTCTGAAACTTCTCTGCAAAAGAAGGTGCTGGGAATGTAACCCTGGTGCTGCTTTTGGATTATTCAGGCAATACAAACCAAAATCCCACTCTGGCCTCTGCACTGATGCAGCCTGCTCGCGATGGCACAGATGGACACCAGCCAGGCCCTGGCATGCAGATGCACCTAGGCTAGGCTGACCTGGAGGGATGCATCCTTTAACCTCGCCCTCAAATTCCTTCTGATTCTCTCAGGCAAGGAAGATTTGCTGAGGTTATTGGATAAGGGCATTTCATTTCCAATACATGTCATCAGTTGAATTCTAGCTGTAATGTTTGTGACTAAACATCCTGGTTGTGACTGCACAGCCATTCTTTAAGATGTGATAATAAACAAAAAGCAAGCATAGGAAGCTGTGATGGGGTATCTTGGACAACTTCAGGAATGTGAAAAAGAGCTAATAAATGAAGAGTCAGGAGATGCCCCTGTGAAGGAAATGGCACAGCCACATGTGAGCCCAACAATGTTCCCTGCAGAGAAGCGTGCCATGCATCAGTCATGGCAACACACCATTCTCTCACACATTCCCAGGGTCTTCGAGTACATGGTATACCTAAGCACATACAACTGCACAGATTCTGTGAATACAAACGACATTTGGCACTAGAGGTTAAATCTGTTAATTCAAGATGCATATTCTAAAAATAGTGATGCTACTTCAGTCAGGGTTTAATAGTTTGAAATGCCTCAGTCCTCTGTTGTTGAGGAGAGCTTCTGGAAGAATCCACCAACAGTCAGGCCCTGAAGTGAGCCTGAAAAGCATCAACATTTACAATTGGAGATGCTTTCCTAATGTTTACCATATTTCAGAAAGAGCTGCGCTCTTGGTAAGGGCTACTGACATTACCAATTTCATGTCTACGAAATGATGTAAAGGCAAGTGTCCCTTCAGAATCTATGGCTGTGCCACTACTGCAGTACAAGAATGGCGCAGAGATCAGGCTTGAGACCAAGTTCTTATTGCTTAAAGTCATTTTCTCCTAGAGCACACCATGGCTCTGCCTGGCTCACTTGGTACTGTGGGAGAAACTCGGCCATGCCCTGAGCTATGAGTGCATGCAGGAACCCCCAAGTTACCTGCAGTACAGACGTGCCATGACACACCATGCCTGTTCTGGCCACTGCCATACATCCCACCTGCCCCCCTGGTGACATCTGGTAGCTGTCATCGCACATTTTGGAGTGCTCTGAAACCTTCCGCAAAAGGTCGTATTGCCAATTACAGCATGGGAAATTACTCCATATGCAACTGAGCTCAGCCTGCCTACAAAAACATTGTGGAACTGGATTTCAGGAATACTCTGGGCTTCTGATCACCCCTGGAGCTGCTGAACACTGTTCATACTCTACAATTCATAATGCTTCCACTGATGTCAGTGAACATCTGGACATGGAGAATAAGGGGACCCAAAATAGATGCTAGTATGAGTTGGTAACCAAAGTAAACTAATTAATTTAATAAAACACCAAAAACGTCTTTAGAGGAAGAATGGAAATTCTATATGGTGGAAAGCTGCTAAATTCATCCTATTTTCACTTGGTGGGGGGGTTGGGGAATAAAATTCTCTGTGGAAACAATCTCAGGCTGAACAAAGTGTTTATACTGCAAAACCAATGTTTTGATCTAGACCTTTTAACACTGTCATAAAAGAAGTATTTCAGAAGGAAGTCATTTAAAGGAAAAAAGACAATTTCCCATTCTAAAGCTTATTGACCCCTCCCCCCCTGCTTTTGACATAATTTCAGTAAAATCAAAAAATGACTTTCCAATATGCTTTTAAACCTGTTGAACTGCATTCTCTCTCCAGTGGAAAATAGTTTGTTTTCAATTGTCCCTGAAAGCCTGAGACTTGGTAAATGATAAAACCTGTAAGCCTCAAGAAAAAAAGATATTAAGTTAAAGAAGTTGCAGTGGCTGGATCACGCCTTCTAAGCAGCAGCGCGATCAATCTCCAAGCAGTCTGCAACTCAAGTTCTGGGAATATTCAAGTCACGCTTACTGTAAGCGAACAGAGAACGTTGGAGGTGAACGTTTTCTACGTGCCTGTTTGGAAGACCTGGCACTAGGAGGTTACACAGTTAACTTAACCCATTAGAACATGACTATGAATGTACCTACTGATTTGTAATGTAATAGAATTACACTGGTTTTGTATCTAAGTTCATGTAGGCTTCCTTTGAGCTCCCTGCAAATGCTTTCAAGACAACAAATGTATACAACCATTGAATGTACCACTTACATTTGCTGACTTTAATATGAATCAATAATGAACAAAAAGTATCTTACTAATAAAAGATAACCTTAAAGGGAGGTGATTGTAAAATGCATGATATTATTATTATTATTTTGCCATCAAGAAACCTCCTAAGCCACAAACAGCTCATGTCAAAAGATGAACAAAAGAAGAAAAAAATCAGTCAATACATAAACATTGTAAGACAGTCTTATCCTGGAAATGCCATTTGTTGAAAACAGCCTTACGTTAAAATAAAAGTTACAGAAAAGTCATACCTGACAATTTCCTGTCAAGAAATCTGAACATACATAGGCAGAATAACTTGGGAATGTGAAAAACACAAATGACAAACAATTTCAATATAATATGATTATCCCATGACTCCCACTTTTGTTAGTTATCAAATGTTTTCAGGTATGTAAACAAATTTTTCTCTTGCAGTATGCAACAAAAAAAAAATCAGCATAAACTTTTTAAAGAGCAATTTCATGCAGATTATGCTAACCAAATAAGGCAGTGAAGTGCCAGTAAGCTGTGAGGTTTTTGTATCTGTATATACAGTCACTTTCAACAAAATACTACAGCATTTATTTTAAATTTACAGAAGTAAATATAAACTGCAAGTTATGTTTTTTTGGCTAAGTATTAGCAGAAGCTTAAGCAAATCAGCGGCTAATTTCATGAACAGAAGATTAAAAGTTTGTTTTGTTTTGTTTTTTCTGGAGTAATTCTTGAGACCTTAAAATTCTTGGTCCTTAGGGAGATGAGAACTGTCCTTTTTTCAGTAGATCTTAACAGTGCAATGTGCAATAATTCCTAAGACCATCTACAAATTTTCGGCAGTAGACTCCAGTAGAGCTCCTTGATTCAAGGAAGGAAGGAAGGTAGGTAGGTTTTTATGTCTTGCCTGCTCTAGTCACGAAGAATGTAAAAAATTCCCTTAATTTTTATTAATGATTCCTACAGTCGCTGTCTTGTTTACTTCAGAAATAAAGGCTTCATACTGAGATACTGAAGGACACTTTTCTCTCTGTGTTCAGTTAAAAGGTAGAAAGAGAAAAGAACATAAGAAAAGCTTAAAGTGTAGAAGTATAAAATACAGAGTTAAGTCACTAACAGAACTAACAGCACTAACAGCATGCATCAAAGATGTTTTAATGAAGTTAAGAGAAGGACAGAATGCCAAAGACAAGCTTTATAAAAAGGCAGTTTCCTCATACTACTGAATGCTTTATGAAACAAAAATGTTTTGTTCAACTATTCTTTTAGATTTAAATAAGAATTGATTTCAGTATTAATTCTTCATCTGCTTTTGTTGAACTTTCTTCAAGAGAAATTTGAAAAATAAAAATAAATGGCATTTTTACAAGCAAAAGGATAAAAGGGCTGAAGCTCCCTATCTAGATAGGCAAAATAACTGCTCTAAAACAACCTGTTCTGGCTTAACTAATAAGCAAAATAGATGCCAGTTAAGCAAGCAGTATTTACATCTGGTTAATGCCATGTGCACTTTTTCTTATATGTAATGCTGTTAGTTTGTTGTAAATGAAATTAATCTCATTTACATATGGGCAGTAAACTCACCACTTGGCCCACACCTCATGTAGTGGGTAATAGAATTAGGAGCTTTGTTGCTCCCTAGACCTGCATTTTGAATTTCTGCTTTCTGGGATAGCTTCCACATCTGCAGAGAAAAGCATTTCATATTATTCATTGTGTTTATCAGCACATGATAAAACCCTCATGCATTAAAATACATTCTACTTATTAGTAGAGCTAAAGGATATACAAACACTTTTTTTTTTTTTGGTAAGAGGAAAGGACAGACAAGAGGGACAGAAGAATAATTCAAAGCACCTACTCAATTATACTCATTAAAATTCATCTTCATTTAGAACAATCAGGTATTATTTTCAAAGCCAGAATCAGATATACTTAACTGTGATATATGCTAACCCTATATTTCTGCCAGTATGAAAAGGAAAAACATCATATTTAATCAAGACTGACTGAACTTAGCTGAGAACTGAACTCTTCTTCACCTTTTTTATCTGCTAAACTTTTACAGAAATGCTCACATTCAATTCAGAAAAGCCATAAATTATCTTTGCATGCAACAGCTGAACATGCAAGATGCAGTATCTCCGTTTACTTAAAGCAAAGCATCAAGCAAACATTTCACTGCAAGCAAATTACTGAACCTGAACAACAAAACCTTCTTTGACTGGCAGCCACTATTTAGTGTTTATAATTACCATGCAAAGTCCTAACATCATTTTCAAAGGCAACAGGGACCAAGAAATGAGCAAGTGCATTTGGGTTTTACAATTAGCCACTTGAATGGCCAAGGAACAGCAGAGACCAGATCTGAAAGCAACTTCACAGACCCTTCCACTACCTGGGCACGAACCAACAGAGACATCCATGATGTATGTATGCATTGTTAATGTGTAAAGACCAAAAAAATTGACAAAAAATAACCCTTTGATACATGAGAATATTTCTTTCCTATATAATAAATAAAAGCTGACTTTTTTTTTTTCAGAGACATTAAAAAAATCTCATATTTTTGGTGCTGCAGTGGTGCAAGTATGAGAGCACAAAAAATATAATCCTCAGAACTGAAACGTAATTCATTACAACTTTATCAAACAATTCCAAACAGTAGCTTGAGTTGGACAAGATTATCAAGAACTCCTGTAAGAGGACACGAGGCACTAGTGTTCAATGACACTAGCAGTCAGTTATACTGAAGCCCTTTGTATTAGCGAAAGCAGCTGTCCTAATGCTGCTGTTTGTCTAACGCTGCTCCCTCCTTCCCTGGCATAATGCAAGGCACAGGCTTTAAAGGCATTCACAATCAGGTGTAAATATACACTGACAGACTCGGTTTGTGTGTGGAACTTTAGCGCTGTGAAAAGAGATGAAACAACACAAACAAAAACAAACTTTTTTGGTGCCCTCAAAACAAGCTTTTAAGCATTCTCCCTGTGAAGTTAAATTTCTCTTTAGATTGGCCTTGCTCATTACAATTGGGGACCAGAGCTTGTGCTGGAAAATTAATAAACACAATATCTGGAGATGATATTGTAATTTTTTGTAGCTGTGATAGTCTAAGGACCTAAGGCAAGGTAAGCCTTGCACACAAGAGAGAACAGCGTGTCTGAAATCTTAGTGATTTCTCAAACAGCAGCAACTGATTTAAATAGAAGATACTGTCTCTGGCTACAAACCTTGTTCTGATCATCATGAGAAGTTTTGCTGCAAGGCACAACCTTGCAATCAGTTAAGGCAAAAAAAAATAAGTACTGAAAGCATGAGTTCATAGCATGTACTGTAAGAGCTAAAAAGATTTTCTCTAATTTGTCAACTTACAAAATGTAGTATGAACGTGTCACTTCAGAAAACAGCACTATTCATCTCAAAACTAATTCAAACACATCTGATTAACAGAAATGAAGATGAATGATGTGACCCAAGATCAGAGTCAAATGCATGTGAAATTAAGATTCTGCTTCAGATTTTGGATCTTTTTTTTTTTTTTTTTTTTTTTGAAAAGGTGAAATAATTTCAGAGGCAATGATACAGCAATGATTAGCAGCACATGGTGGACGATGATGAACTGGAAAATTTCTCAGCCCAGTAATAACGGATGTCTGCAAACATAATTAAGGATAGCTGTCGTATTTTGAAATGAGTTTGCCCTCCACAGAACGTGTTTAAAACATCCAATTTTTTTCCCCATCTTGAAAACTAGTTGAAGCTCAGGGAAGAGTTACCTCTGCATTTTGTTAACAATTCTGCTGTATGAAATGGATATGCTAGAGACTAACAACATGTACAATGCCTGCTGCTTTCCCTGAACGAACTGGATTTCTGCAGTACTTCTACCCCACCATAGTTAAATGTGAAGGAATTGAAGTGCAACTCATGCAGCAGTACCATGACTGCCACAAAACTGCTGGCAAAATAAATTCAATTGGAAAAATCAGAGTAGGATATTTATTTCCAATTAAGTATTTTTCCTTTAGAGATATATATATATTTTCATAGGCCATGTAATTTTGAACTGCAACTGTCAGTAACTATTTCCCCTCAAAAAAAGCGCTGATGTCTAAAACCTCATGGAATTACAGCTTGAGTATGGCACGATTTTAATCTGTTGTTTATATTTATCATTGCAAAGTTTCAAGCAATTACTTGAAATAGTGGCTTATTAAGTAATTACTTTTCAACATTAAATTCCAGATGACCAGCTAAACGGTAATGAGTTACTTACTTAAGCATTCTTATATTCATTCTTGTAATTTGGTAAGCAAATTTTAAATTACTTGGCTTCTGCAGCACTAATATTTAACAGTTTTTGTTATTGTTGCACCTTGTTTTCTGTTACATGAGTGTTACTTAGAGTACAAAGAAAAAATGAATTTCCACCATAATCAGTACAAGTTTTTATTACCATACATCACCCGGAGTCTCAGATAACTTTGTTGCTTGACTCCTGCTGAACAGCAGACCTCACCACATTTGTACACCAGATGTGGAAAAAAAAATGCATATGAAAGGGAAACGGTGGAAAGGGTCACTTTTTCATTGCAAGTGCTGCACACTGTTTACCTCTTAAGAATTATCATTTATGTTTAGGATTATGAATGTTAATTGTAGTTACTTATTAAAATACTTGAATGTTAATCTGAACGAGGACGCCTATCTGTTGTGCTAGTTAAGTCACTGAATTACTGGGCTAGAACGTGTTCCATGTGCAGAGTGACACACTGGATGTGGCAGAAATATTGAGATACTGAGATCTCTCTAAATGAAATGCTAATGAAAAGAAGCATTTTTGAAAGAAGGAAAAAAAATGTGTTTCTACTCCAAGTACATGATCAACATATTACTGATGCATCTGAAAGCACAAACACAACTGAAATGTACTGTCTTGGACCAAAAATTACATAATTCACTGTGTTGCTTTTGGCAATGCAGCATGCAACTGGTTTAACATGCATTCAGTTACGTACAGAAGAAAAAAAAATATTTGTAATGGATGACAAATTAAATATAGCTTGTATTATAAAGAATTTTAAATGCATGCAAAATATACACAGTGCAATTAACGTTTCATGCAAACTTTGGTGAAATTACAATTTTACATTCGAATACATGCTAGAGTACACAGCTGAACTCTGTGTCATTGTTCTCAGGAAAAACACCAACCCACAGATCTAAAAGCAAATCACTTTTTCATTGTAGTGAAATTCTCTATAAATCCAGTGGACATTGAAAAGAAATTCTACATGCCATATATGATTATGTATTTAAAAATACAATTTTCTTTTCATACACAACCATACTCATACCACACAGTTTTATTATCTTCAGAAACAAGCAGCAGGGGTTCAGCCTCACTAGTGTTTACATAGGTGGTAGGAGCAAATTCACTAGTTAGAGCTGACTGTAGGTCACTATGATCAGATTTCTGATTAGCTGAAGGCTGTTCTTGACTTTTCATTACAGATCTAAATGTTGACAGGTTCGCCTGATCAGTTTTTGATGCAGACCGTGGAGGCAATCCACTTATATTACTAACTAATTCAGTGTTAAGGGATAAAAATGGATGAGCCACAGTAAATAATCTTGTGCTATCACTGCCAGATACACTGACTTTATCATTAAACACATTTGTGCTTAAAGTTTTCTCAGGAAAATTTGACCTTTCCATCCTTGAAGTCTTAGGCACATCAAAGTTACATCCTAAATTACGTGCTTTAACTGTATTAGTTGCATCACTTTGTGGAACACAATCTACCCTGTAAGCCGCACAGTGCAAAACATTAGGGGATAACTGGTGTGCTGAGTACTCACTAGATGTTGCTGGAATGCTTCTGTCAGCGGCGGATGGCGCAGGATCAACTGAAACAGGTTGCCTAATATCCTTAGACAAAAAATCATGAATGCTTGTCCTTCGAGTAGTTCCTTCTGCTGTAGAAATTACGCTGCTTGCACGAGGTAAGGTAGCATAAGGATTGCAATCTCTTGATTGTCGCTGTGATACAGTTGCTTGCATCTTTTCTTTAACTGATTTGGTCTTCCCTTGAGTGCCTGATGTAAATTTTATTGGAGAGCTAGTAAAGTAGGCATCTTCAGTTTTACGTAAGCTGGGCCTTACAAGTTGTTCTGGTTTAATGGATCGTCCATCTGAGAAATCAACTGTATTTTTTACACTTAACGACCTCACAATACCACAACCAGCAGATGCCTGTTTTCTTAGCTTTTCCTTTCCTGTCAGCTCAGCAGACTCAGATAAACTTTTCATTACTTCATCTAAAAGATTCTCTTCACTTGCAGATTTCATCTGTCAAAAATATGAAATGTCTTATAAATTTGTAATTTCTAATTTTGACCTTTCCTTAAGCAACCTTCATGGCCATTAAAAAAAGTCTTCTAAAATATTTTTTAAAATTCTCAGAACTGTAAGTGGTATTATAACGTAAATGTTTAGAGTACACGTTGATGAGTTTTCCGTACAGGTTACCTACAAGCAAGTACTTGGAAAACTAGGTGTCAGAGATATCACAAGTGCCTGGAATTAGCTCCCATAATACTGAATAATCCAGTAAATCGGAAGTTGAAAACTTCAAGTTCATCTTCTCACCCACTTTCCCTCCGCCATCACCAATCAATAATTCGCTAAGCAAATTCACATGCGCTGTTATTTTAACTTACACCGATAATATGAAGCTAAAAGTTTACATTCTCTACATATTCAAATAATAAAGACAAGAATCTTAGAAAGTAATACAAAGCACATAACCTTGGTGCCTGAATTTGGATCAGCTGGCTTTCAAACTTCTCTTTTTGGAGAAAAGACTTCAGAAATCGAAAAATAAGTTTTCAATGAATACTATTCACAGACTCAGAGACAGACTTCAGTCTTATTCAAAATGGTAAAGGTGACAATTTGGAAAAAAAAATTAAACTAAGATTATTAAGGAAAGGCTTTAGCAGAAGGATGAAGAGAGATCTCTTGAAGGCCTTCCAGCCTGAATTATTCTGCGATGCTATGAAAGGGATTTTGTGATTCCTGAACAGCGGTGGACTGACTTGATGACTCAGGTCGTTTCTTTCAGTTCTGCTTCTAGAACTGTCTAACGCTAAAGGATAACAAAAGTAGTAATAGTAATTCTCTTGCCAGAGAAATCACAAGCAATACATAATTTGAAGTAGCTAACAAAAAATCCAGTGACCTGTTCCAGATTCAAGTCACAGACTATGCTAATCAATTCAGCTATGAATATGTATGTTTCCATTATAATTGGGTAGTTAAAAATAGCTGGAGTCTGATCCTTATTCTCAATAGGCCCTAGCCACAGTAACTAGTTTGCTTTACCCTAGTGGACATCTAGGCTTAGGACAGATCTGCTTGAGAACTAGTGATGAAATTAGAATACTGGCAGAGACACAATTGATTCTGAGCTTCTAGCAAACCATCAGTGATTTAGAGAAACATTGTCTTATTCCTTCCAGATCTCAATCAGCTTGATGGTCAGGCGTTTAGGTGTTTTGCCCAACAGAGTTTAAAAAAAATCTTTGTATCTGTACATATATCTGTTTGTATCTGTGTATCTTCCTTTCTGTTAATGTAAGACAAATCTGACAATAACTAGTACTGAAGTCAATGGCTGAATTGGAAGGTGAAAAGTAAATATCATTTGAGTTTATGGTCTTCCATCTAAACTCTGGGAGCGTACCATGCATCAGTACACTGGATAATTTTGTGCAGTGGAGATTGACTTTCTCACCGAATTCAGCATCCTAGAAAAAGTGAAGCTGCAAAATCCCAAACTGACATTTATGTAATGCAACAAATAGAGCTTATTAGGGTACAGTTCGCACTACTACTAAATGAAGGCATAATCAGAATCTCTACAAAGTTTTAAAGCAATTCTACTCACTTTAAGTACTCTATTAATTCTGTAGCCATATGTGGTGTAGGAAGTAGTTTTTAAACTAACCTCACTTGAGGTACTTTTGTTGCTTTCTTCTAAAAACTGCTGCAGGGTAACAACTTCACTTCCAGGAGAACCGTTTTTGATCTGTTTTCCACGACTATCCAGTGTTTCGGGTGTTCTTTGCTGGAGCACAGGACTAGACCTTGCATGACCTTTCAAATACTGAATAGGACTGCTGCTGCTGCTAGACCAAGCCTCGTGTTCATGTAGCAGACTAAATTCTCCACTGCTGTGACTTTGCGGCCTGCTTTGATTGTTAACCACACCTGCTTTTGGAGTAAACAGTATTAAATATCCCGTAACAAAAATGAAAGCTGTTAGTATAACCTTACCCAATTTGAACACTTTCACACTCAGTTAAAGGTAATTCCATTTAGAATACTAAAAAAAAAGAAGAAATCTAATTGTTTTATATTGCTCAAATCAAATATGAGTACAATTTCACTCCTCTGATTTACCTCTTACAGCTTTTTCAACGTGATGTAATAGCTTTTGAACAAAAACTACCTTTCACTTACAATGTGAACCACTATCTACGTAACATTGTACTATGTGAGGCCAAATGTATGCCTCCCATTCTTGTTCGGCATGACTGTGAAGTACACATTTTAATGTATTATAAATGAGTTTTACATTAAATGAAATACAAAAGATGGAATGTAAAACAAGTATTGGCTTCAACATAGTTCTTCAACAAGAACAGTTTTAGAATGTTCCTTCTCCAACAGTTTCTGCCATTACTTTTAGTTTATTAGAGCTGTTACCTGAAGGAGGCATGTGGCATTAAACACACAATAAATTCTACGACACCATTTCTGCTTATTTTTCAATAATTGCAAACTGCTTAGAAAATGCTGATGAAAAAATCAAGTATATCCTACTTCATGTTACTCCTAGGAAATAAAATAAAGTTTGAAGAACGATAAGTTATTTACAGAAGAAATTTCTAATACTTTATATGAACTAGGGCATGGACTACCTCAAAGAATTCTTTGCAAAAGGAATTAATCAAACAGGCAGAGAAAATAAATGACTTAAAATCTTAAGCTAGCATTAGAAAATAAATGACTTAAAATCTTAAGCTAGCATTCACCTCTCAATTTCCAAACAGATATTGTTTAAACCATTTAAGTCACAAACATTAAATGGATCTCAAATTGGCCGTGTTTCACATACAATGGTGTCCAACTAATAGTGATTTTTAAAAAACCTTGTTGAATGTCTATTACAAAAAGATATGTCAAGGCTAACAATAAATAGATTTTAGAAAATATTGCTAAATCAATGAATGTTATTAATCTTTTAAAATTAAAACATAACCATTTACATAGACCATTTGTGTGTTTTGTGTTGTATACCATACAACTTTACAGCAGCAGTGCACAGATGTTTGGATGCTAGGAGAAAAAGCAGAGTAACTTCTCTGTTCAGAAATAAAAGATTGTAACATAATTGGGGGGGGGGTGTCTTATTCTGTAAGATTGTTACTTGGTAAGCTTTGGCTTGAAATAGTTTGAAACTCACATGTCAGTATCATCATTGAAAATCTATTAAAAATCTAAGTTATAATACTTGTATCCTTTCCTAATTTGGGGAACAAAGGCTGTGGTATAAAAATGCCTAAACAAAAAAACATGCTATGTTTTTTTTTTTTTTCATTTTTGTTTTTTTTATTTTTAACCCATATAGACAATCCTACAAAAAGTAATGGAAATGAAGCATGTATGTAAATTCACCTACAGCATACCTTTGACTTCATGGAGTGAAGCATTGTTATTGCTATTGCTAGTGGATGTTCTGCCACTATCAAGGCTGGCTGGTCTGGAAGCTAAATGGAAAATTAGGAGACACCATGATGAACAAAATTTTAGCATATGACACGGTACCTTTACATTCTGATCACAGAATGCTCTGAGGCAGGAATCATGCACTATTTCACAGGCTGAGCATGCCCATTGTCAACAAAGTGGTTTCTTACAGGTCAGAAAGCGAAGGGATTTCCAGGCAGTCCAAGAGGACACTTTAGAAAAGGGCACTAAAGGAATAGTAAGGTACAAGGGAGAGGAAGAGAGAAATAGAGTGTACATTTAGAATTGAAACAGATTGGTTAGTGGGAAACCAGGATTTTACAGATGAAAGGACTGGCATGCAGAAAGCTGCTTGTGATTAGGTCACTTACAACAGATTTGACAAGGAACCTTGCACATTGTTGAAATGCCACGAACAGGAGGAGCAAGAGCATCTGCACAGTTTATGTCCTGCACTCCTATCCAATACAAGGGAAATGCACTGTTATTATCTTCAAAAATGTTTACTGCTCATACTAATTCCAAGTGTTTTTAGAAGAGTTAAAACTTCACTTATTACAGCTTTCACTTCATAGCTTTGCTTGAAGGAACATGTCATGATTTTATAAAATACAGTACATGATAAATTTACATTTCACTGAACAATAAATGTTGGAAAAGCTGGCCAGATTTCAATTTTTTGTTATTTTTTTTAAAGATTGGAATTGTAATGATTATATTTTACTATCAACTCCAAATACATTTTTAAAAGGCAAAAAAATTTGATCCTGTTCAGATGCACTTCATAGATACTTTCTACTAGAGAGATAGAATATCTGATAGTGCTTAAGAAGAAGAAAAGATAGTACAAGCAATAATCTGAAGAAATGATGCTATACATTCAAGAGGTATGCAAATCACAGAAAACATGCTCACTCATAATTATACCATTCACGTTTTTTTAGACCTTATTCACATTCACATAATATATCCTTAAGTCATTTAATTGAAATTCACATCTTACCATGAACTCTTGATCCTGTACTAGAATCATCACTAATACCTTGTGGACTTACATCTTCAAATGATGTAGTATCTATACACAGAGACATAAAAGCAGATGTAAAATAAAATAGATTATAGGTGCATTTATTTCACTGTCTATAAAATGTATTAAAATAATTGTCAAAGAGTTTTATTTATGTAACATTCTGTAGGAATAATCCTGAAACATTTTGTAATTGCAGTTAATAAACCTGTTCAGTATCTTATCACTGTAACTCAATTATTCAGGTTGCCTTTTTTTAAAAAATATATTTTCATTTTGTAGAAAATAAGTAAGTAAAATGAAGATTTATAGGAAATTGCTGTTACACATAGACACATCATGGTGCAAAAAGCTTCTACCTATACCTTTATTATTTAGCAACTGCTTGGTTCTGAAGCCTGTAGAAGAGTTGACAGCTGCAAAGTTGATAGCTGTAGTAGAGAAGGCCATAGCTCCCAATTCTTTTCTCCTTTTACCCGCAGATATATCATCAGGACCCTCCAGATGCTCAGAACTACCTGTCCATTGTCCTCCTGATAGGACCATGGACTGCACCAGGTCATTCATGGCTGGGATGTAAATGAAAGCAAATGATCAGCATGGTCAATGTATTTGCTTCTGTTCTTATCTTGTATTGCAAAATGTCTGACAGTTTTCTAAGCATTATAGCGTATAGAATACTGCAAGGTACAAGCGCAAGATCATCCATGTTATAACATGCAACCAGCTCAATGAATGAGAAGTGTTGTAAGTCAGAGACTTCTCTGAATTCAGTATGCTTCCTTAAACTGATTTTATTAGGTATAGTCATCATGCTTGTGCTGCAATGATCTGCAATATATGTATGTTAGAAGCCTTGATATACTGTTTGCAATGATAAGATGGAATCAATAAGGATAAAACAGGCAAGGTGCTAACACAGCTATGTCAACAATGACACGGGATCCTTGAACAGTGCAGGTTACTGCAGGGATATTGTATTTTACATAACAAATAAAAAGCTCTGAAAAAGATGACTTCTGATTATATTCACCTTTACTTCGCAAAGACAGAGAAAATTATCCACTACTCTTGACAAAATAAAATAAAGTAAAACAAATCAATACAACATTTTGGCAACAACAACTGATGAATACTTGAAGAGTGACAGACCACCATACAGCCTTGCACCACTTTTTCTACACTTTCTTTAAACAAAAAAAATGCAGCAATTTCTGAAGGCTTATGAAATGTGTAATTTAGAACTACTCATGTTAACACAGTGCACTGTAAATTTATATACACAAATGTGTATATAGTCAAATATGTATACAAATACATGTAATCACAATGCACTGAATATATATATGTATATGTGTGTGCTTGTGCATGTGAATTTGTCGGTACATGTGTGTGCACATATGCACATATATAAGGTATTCAGTGCCAAGGTTTAAAAAAAGAAAAAGCTCCAGCTCCTTGTATAGTAGCAGGACTTGCACATTGCAAAATAGGAGGAAAAATAAAGCGCAGTCCAGGGAGAGGTTAGTGAAAAATTAGTAATGGAAGCCAGTGTAGCCATTTAAAAGAAGCTGAACTGTCATAAAGTCTTACACATGGAGCGACGGTAGAAGGCCTTCATTTTGTCTTTTTCCTTCGGTCTGTTCCTCAAAAAGGGCAGTCTTTTCAGTGCAACCACTTTTATGTCATAGCATGAGGAAAAACGGAAACAGGGAAATGAAAGAAAAAAAGGGAGAAGAACAGATGGAAGTTAAATGTTGAAACTAAGGACAGAAATGAATGTCTGAGTTTAAGCTATGTATGCTATGCTAAAAACTATCACTCTCATGCTTCTGTGTGACAATGAAATATGAAAACTACACCAAAATATGAAAACTACACTATGAAAACTTTAATATATTCAGAAACGCACTGAAAATAATGGTGAAGAGTTCAACACAGTTTGAAAGTCCTAACTACCATCATGAAAAACTAAACACAAGTGCTTTGCAGGTTATAAAAATTGACTATATATTTTTTTACTGTGAAAAATGTATTTCTTGAACATAAAGAAAAATGTGAAGCAGAAAAAGTTCAAAATGAAAGTAATCAAGTATAAAATATACTTTAAAATATGAACATATCATTATTTTTTGAGACTAACTTTTGTAATTTTTTGCCCATTATCTACAGCAGGAAACAATCTTCCTTTGTTGTATTTTTTGCTCATTACTAATTTTGATCACTTACTGTCTTCTTGAAAAATTACATGGACCTTACACTCAAATAACTATGTTTACTTGCACACTGATTTTAGTGTTTTACTGAAATATCTGTAAATCAAATCAAACCTGTCATTAGAAAAATAAAAATGTATTGGCTGGAATGATATACACCAAATTTTTGACTTAAAAAATACCAAAGATTTTTTAAAAATAGCAAAAGAAAATCCAAATGTGAGTGTTACTGTTATATTTTAGGAAGGATAAAGGAAAGTTAAAACAACATATAATTACAGGAGTTAAAATTTCAAGTAGTAATAAAAGACGGGGAGTGGGAAATCATAAGTTAATCTTGTCCTTAGGTTCAGCTGTTCTCCATTAGTAACTGATTACTGGCAGACACCTGCATCTGGAAGCATCAGATAAACGTGTCAGCTGACTGTGAAGTATACAGGAGCCACATGCAAAAAACTGGGACATAAAGACCCAGGAAGAAACAAAAAATGGAATTATTGAGAAATTCTTATATATGCAAATGTGAAAGCAGTGTAGAACAATCCATCAGCCCAGGAGATGCTTATTTTACCTCCCTGAAGTGACTTTTCAGGACACATGCTTTGTCATTTGCTTTTGTTTTCTGCTCAGCCAACAGCTTGTTATACAGCCATTTCTATTTTATACAGGAGTACATATATACATATACATTTACAAGTGCACATGAACTACCTTGAAACAAATACCCTTCTCCATCACATTATTCTGTGTTAGCACTTAGAACAAGTAGTCTACAATGCTATGTAGTCTCCAAGCAACATCCAGCAGTCCAAGTCAAACCACAGCAATGCCACGCTGGGCAGCCCAATATATTTCTGTTACTTACACGAGGATGCAATGTGTCTGCTACTGGTACTATTAAAAGACGACAGGCTTAGTAACAGCCTTAATTCCTTGAAATGCTGTTGACAATCTGAAACACCTGAAGTGGAAGCTCACAAAAGTGATCCGTTTTTCTCCACAAAAAATAAAAAATAATAATTCCACTTGCTTGCCTTGAGTTTTCTAAGCAAAAGCTCAGAATGGTATCGTATCCATCCCCTCCAAGAGGAAATGCTTTACAGGAACCAGATGTCAGAGCCACAGCACTCACCTGATTCAATCACTGAATATAGATGTGAAAAACAAAGGTGAAGCTGTGCAGTGAGGAGCATCCAGCATTCACACTGGCTGCAGGATTTTACTAGTGGTGCAAATGTTCCCAGCCATACAGGCAGCCCCTCATTTCAGAGTACCTCTGGAAACAAAAAGCTTCGAGCACTCTGTGAGCAGATGAAAACAATCTCAGGTGCTGTCTTCCTTTTTCAACAGCATAACTTGATCTTTGCACCAGGATCACCTGTCTTTCTAAGACAACAGGTCTCTTGAAAACATCTGTATGAGAGTGTCCTGTATTAAGGAAACATTCTGTCTCCACTACCTTCAAAAGAAAAAAATCTACAGATTTCACATAGCTAATTATTTATCAGTCATGGTAGCACAGTAATACATTTGGACATCCGTATCTCCTCACCTCTTCTGACAGAGAATAAGGGATAGGAAACCTGTATGTCACAAAGATCATTAGAGGACAGAGAATAACAGCTTTTGAGAGCACCACTGATTTGTGTCACTAGCTGCAGTCTGTGGAATGAAAATTACCTCCTCTCGCTTCCTGAAGGATACAGGAGGATTTTCCGTCTCAGCAGTTCCTGCTGGGACCACCTCCATTTGCAGACACAGGTGATCAGTGTAGACCAGAACCTGTCCCTTCCCTTGGTGCAGACTACCTTCAGTCAGTGTGAAGAGCTACAACGCCTGAGTAGTTGCTTAGACAGGAGGCAACTTCCTGATTTCCTTTTTTCCTTTCTTAGTTTTTTTTTCTTTTTTTTCCCTCCCCACTGTGGAGGCCACTACTTAGAGAACAGGAAGTAGCCACAGCATCATGGTATTTAGGATTTACAATCATTCTAGAAGAAGAAATAGACTGCAAAATGTGTACCACTACTGGTTTCACAACGATATATTCTAGTCCTAACTCTGTGAGACAGACTGTCTCAGTAACATAGTCAACATTGAACTGGCACCTAATTTATCCAAATTCTATCCAAAAATATGGTTTCCATGGTGACGTGTAATGGAGGAAAGTTGGGATTCAGAATTAGATCAGCCCTTCCAGTTTGTGCATAAATACACTGGGATTAAAAGGAACATGAACAAGGCCCATATAGTACAAAATTAATGAGGTCTGAACAACTTCAAACTTCTTTTGAGGGTTAGCCATCGTTAACTTCAACCTTGGCTCTATCAAGAGGAAAAGTGCTTTGAGTGTAGCAGCAGCATGCTCAGCTGCACTCTACAAGGTCCCAAGTATCAAAGAATATTGTCACATAAAACAGCCTTTGCAGACCATAAAATCGCTGATGTACCTGACCGAAGCATGCACACTGTTGATTCAAACACACTTGTAAACATCCGCTATAGCTTCACTCAGTCCTGAACTCCATAAAACTTCCAATTTACATTCCAAAAGCCACAGTTGTGTTTCTTTATTTAGAAGTGCCTGTTTTGAATCTTTACAGACCACCCTTGGACTGAAAAATGCTAAGCTCCCCAAAATTGACAAGTTAACAATGAAACCAATAGTTTACCCTCAAACTTAAATTTTATTATTTAAAACAAATCACCAATCTGATTTAAAGTTTTCCTGAAATAGCACTTTTAGATGCCTTAAAGTTTATGTAGTAACCTTAAAAGAAAAAAAACACCATAATAGCTTTAACCTTTTTTAATGCAATAAATTCATAGATGGCTCAAAAATATTGATCTGATGTCTTGTGAAACCCAAGACATAAAACTTCTAAATACTTCTTTAAGTGAATGTTAATGTAAATGTATTCTGATGCTTTTAAATGCACAGCCAAAATGCTTTTGGTATTTAATTATTAAATATAATTATTACAGCTTGATAACTTAGCTGTAATATTATCTCTCGAGTTGCTAGAAACTGGACAGTTCACGATTCATGCCAGTAGTGGGTAACATAAGACATAGATATATGGGCATCCACAAATGGTGGCTGTCAGCCTCTTTCAATATTTGCAAATGGTCTGGAATATCTGATCTATCCACATCTTTGTAATGCTCTTCAGCGTCCCCCTTTATCTTTGCGATCGGTAGCAACTTGCATTTTTCTAACAGGTTACGTCTCTATGTAACACTTCCTATTGCATATTCAATATCAAAAAAATTCATCACTAATTTTTTGTGATGCTGGAGAAACATCTTCAGACAAAAGATCTGTTTAGAGTCTGAGGGATGTTAGCACAGCCATGGCTTGGAAAGCACTTTCAAAGACAAGGGGAAGTTTTCATGCTGGGACAAGAGGGAGAAACAAAATAAGGTGCTTGCGGTGGTATCTGACAATCTATACAAAATTCTGTTCACCTGACGCAGTAACACTACCTACTTCATCTTACCTAAGTAAACAGATTTTGACATCTTTATTTATAGCTGCAGAAATGCTAAAAAAATCTAGATGCAAGAATCTGCCCATACACTCAAGTCTGCATGAAGTCAGTATAAATTTGTCACTAATGAGAAAATCCAGGCTCATTTCCTAAAGACTTTCAGAATTATCTGTAAAAAAAAAACTTGAGAACTCATAGGTTTTCTCAGCACTTTTTATTTTTAAATATATAAAGAAAACGTTTAGCTGAGAAGTATTAAAAGAGACGAAATATTTTCCAGTACTCACTGCTACTCTTTTTGGTTCCCAGGGTCTGGCCATCTTCAAGAGAATTTGAGCCGACTGAAGAACTATCTTGACTGTCCTGGTGGGGCAGCTGAAGAAATCCTTCACTGGATTCTGAACGGGTAGGCGTATGGGTCACAGATTTCAAACGTTCTCGATTAGCATCCTTCTTGGATTTTATCAGCTTCTTCATCTTCAGAGCAATCCAGTTACCCCTTCTGTTATCAATAAGACAGTACATTTATTGCATTTGTAATACATTAATTAGGTCTTCATATTTTTCCTAATTTGTATGCAAGAACAGACATCATTCTGCTCCTCTGAAGTTGAACAAAATCTTGTCTTTCTGCCAGAACAGAATGGGTAATTGTGTTTTAGATTTGTGTTTATTTTTATACAATATTCATCACTACCTTCTTGGTGGAGATGGCTCATAAAATTTATACTGATCCATTATCTTCTCTTCCAATTTCTCCTTCTGTCGCCTTAATTCATTTAGCTTGTCACTGTAAACAGAAATTAATGATAATGTATGCTTGGAAAATGTATATATAACATGTGAGTAACATGATCCTCTGGATATGTTATCCGAAAGCTGTAGGTTTTCAAGAAAAATTCTTATGTAACAGCTGTTTCTTATTGGAAGAATCAAGAAAGTGAGATAAAGAAAACAAGCACTCTTCTGTTTAACACCACGATATATCATTATAAATATTTCCACTAGCTTTGTTTATTATACAACAGAAGTTTGCTTTTTTTTTTTTTTTAGTAAAAACGTGCACATAGGCTTTACCAGAATCATTTACACAAGCATATTTTCTCTCCTCTCAAATTCACTAAAAGGGTTACAGTTTTCAAACAAATCCATCATCTCTGAATGGGGAATAAATAACATTTTTATTAGATATTTCACCAATAATGAATGCAGTTGCACTCATCTTTCAGATCTAAAAATAAAATGTTCTTTGTTTTAATTATCTGCTTTTCACACTTAATTTGTTATTTTAATAAGAGAAACACATGCTACTTCTGAAACATTAATTTCTATATACAATGAAAGTTTTTTTTATTATTATGTAACTGTCCTAATCACAGTAATTTAACTGTTTTTAAAACTCACATGTACTGCCTTTGCTCTACATGGAAGAGATCCTTGCTTTCCATATTCTGCTCAAGTAATGTTCTATTTTGTAGCATTAATGTCTGAATTTGATCTAGTAGATGTCTGTTTTCCTCCTCCAGATTTCCTTTAAGCTGGCTAAGCAGCTGTTAAAATAAATGAAATGGTACGTACATAAATATATGTGAACGTATTTCATACACAGATGACATTATCAGGAAAACTTAGGCCTACAATGTATTTAGACAGTCAAATCAAACAGAAAACTTAACAAAATCATGACTCAATGGGTAAAATCTTCTTTGATGCTTTAAATTACTTACAGTTTACCTAACACAAACTGCAGTTTTTCTATGGTACATACAACACACAAAATAATTTGTCTTCAGACTCACGACATTATCTGTAATCCAGATGTCAAATTCTCAAAAGCACTTCATAAGATTTTATGAATCTATAAATAAGCTTATACAAACATTGCAACAATTACCAGTCCTAAGAACAGGATGATTGTCACATACCTCACATTGATTATTTAATTTGGTAGATGTAATATCCAGTTGTTGGTATTGTTCTCTAAGTTTAGAAAACTCAGCTTCTAATCGCGTTTGTTCTAGTTTGGAATTGTTCAATAAAGTTTTCAGATTCTTATGATCAGTTTGCAGAACTTCATTTTCTCTCAAGAGTTGACTGTATGTATGAGCAAGCCTGGAATTAAAAGAGAACATAAAAGAATACATGAATGTAAAAGGAAATGTATTCATGACCCACACTCCCCCTGAAACAGGAAACTTCCAGACTTTGAAGCTACTTCACTAAATATATCTAACAATTTCTCGGTATCACATGCTGTAGGTAAGTTATCTGTAAACCTATAATTCCCAGGTATACATCATGTTTTTACATAGTCTGGGTTCTCCAGATTTTTAAAAATAATTAGGATTTCTAAATGTGGACATAAAAACTGTTTTTAAGACGCCACTTTTCAAAATACGAAAATCTCACAAAAGCTAAGATTTCTTGCCAACACAAAATAGTAAGTAAATAGGAATGGTACAAACCTTGGTAACTGCATAAGCTGTGTATGGACTCTTAGGCTCCCTTTGCTCCTACCCAGCTCTGCCACGTCCCTTTCTAAAAACAATTTCTAGTTCCCACTAATTCTTCTCATACAACACCACAGGCAGAAGGCATTTCACTGCAAACTTCTCTGCCAGATGAACAACTCTTAATGTCTCTTCTTGAGGTGGGTAAGTATTGTACTACGTAAATAATAATATTAATTTCAGCCAGACTATTTAGGGCAAGCTGTACCTCAGTAGTAGGGATCAAACTGGCCTTCACCACCCACAATGCTGAATTTCTACTCCTACCAGTCATTCTGCCTCTTAAGCAACTCACAGAGAATGGCTTGCTCCCTCTACAGCCCACATCCACACAGCACAGTGCATGGCCTGGCATTCTTAAGATGCTATGTGGAATTCAGTATAGTCAGCATGCAATAATTACACTTTATGGTTTGTTTGTTTCTTTAAAACTGTTCCCTCTTCAGTTTTCCTAAAGCAATTATACCACAGAACAACAGAGTGTGTTTCTGTAAGGTATGTATCGTTAATATTCTGGGGCACAGCATCAGGTGTCAAGATACATTAGAGGATGCAACGCCTGTTTAGACTGCACCAGTGTTTTGCTTTACCTATCATTTTCATCACGAAGTTTCTTATATTCTACTGCTACAGTTTCGTGTTTTTCATTTTGCTGAAGCATTTTCTCCTGTTCTATCTTGAGCACTTTCTCCAACTCTTCCAACTGCACTTTCTGTTTCAGCAACTGATTGTACCTGCAAACAAGAATTGTATTTAAGTTTCTTTTTTTTTTTGCAACAAGAAAACAGATTTATTTTTTTTTGAAAGTGTGATCTTTCAAAGTTTTAAGATCCTAGTATTATATTTCAGGAATAGGAATTTTATTCATCCTAGGTATACAGCATTTCTTGCTGTTGAGTCGGGATCAGTCTTCTAATTACAGTCATGCATATTAGTATTTACCTATCTTCTAAGTCCTTGTGCTCCATCTCCAGATTTTTGTGTGCAGATTTAAGACTTCCATGTTTAGCAATCAGCGATTCATACTCAGAAGCTTGGCGTTCATGTAGGTGTTCCAGTTTTTCATGATCTTTTAAAAGTGAATCGTACAAGGATTTCAGATCCTCACGATCCTTGAGCACACATTCATTTTCATTTTCTAGAGCAGACTGTTGGATCAACAGTTGAGCATTCTGATTCATAAGAGATGTGCTTTGAGAATTAAGGGTGGAATTTTCAACCTGCAGTCATAAACATTTGACAAGAGTTGCACATTAATTTCATAGACCGGATCATCTTGTCTGTATCGTTCTATTGAAGGATTTCTTGAATGTTCAATTCCTTATCTCAGCAACCTTCTAGTTACTCCATTACCTGAAAGCCTTGAATGGTAACACTTTTATTTCTTATATCCTAACAGACAACTCCAATCTGTACATGTTGTTAGATCTGATGGAAAGCATTCCTGTGGAAGAGTACCATTTCTCTAAGAATTATGTCACAACAGTATTTACATCCATTAACACATTCAAGCTTTCAAAATAGGACATATAAAAATCTTTACTTGTGTGCTTCTAAAAAAGATTAACCTCATCTAATCCTTGCGTATCTTAAGGAATTAAGGATACCTGACATGTTTGTCATCTGACCTGTAATAGTCTAGTTTCCTCCTCTTTCCGATTCAAAAAAAAGGAAAAAAAAAATCAACTACTAAGGCTTCTAATACCCTCAGGGTATCTGCTAAGGAAAAAAAAAAAAAACTATCACTGCAATGCATGCTGTTACTAAGGAACAAATCCCTTTCTGTTGAAACTGCAGCACTCTTTGCTACAATGACAGAGCTGAATGTTTCACTGGAAATGAAGTAATGTCTGATGGCATGTGTATACTGTAAAACTTCAGACTGAATTCCAAGTTCCCTTTAGTATAGAATTCCCAGTCACCCTTTAAGACATCCTTTCTCTTGTTCTTTATGGGTATCAGGAAGAATACTAGTATTACAGTTACCTAAGAACAGCCTTGACATAGTCTATATAGACTTCAGTCTTAGTTCACACTTCAGATTTAGTTAACAGTCACTCTCATTTTCATGAGCATACTTTACCTTTCATTTTGATTTAGAGTTAGAGTTGCAAGTGGAACTCCCTTTCTTGGACTGCTGGGTGCAACATCCTCCTGTCATCCCCAGCAATTAAAATTATATTGCTTGGTGAGATTCACCACAAAAAAAAAAAAAGGCAGAAAATGCTTCCCCTTCTAACTCATTGTGCCAGTACTTTGACTTATCTATGGTTGTTTTATTCTCCAGCTTTATCAGACAGGAAAGGCCTGTGCTGTTATGCAATCCATGAGGCAAAAAACAAACTGCCTAAGATATTCCTGCTATTTTGACAAATATAGTTACAAAATACTCAAAGAGTTCTGAACCCCAGATACATACCCTCATCTGTCTAGAACAGTCAAGGATGCCAATGTCCACTAATTTTTTAACAACTAGATGAGACACACTCTGTGCACAAATGTTCTGTTTTGTTCACAGGCTTGCCAGACACAAAAGGGAGTACTGTGCACTAATTAGATTTCAATGTAGTAGATAGAAAGTGCATCTGTGGTACAACTGGATTCTGCTTTCCAGCAAGAGACAGAAAGATGACTTGAGGCATTTACGAAATGCATTATTTGTTCACTATTTTAAAGGTTCCCTCACCCAAGGATTTCTGTCTTTCATAATTTTTGGCATTTTGTTTACTATGTGTGTTGAACTGTGGATTTTGTATCTCCCCTTTAAGTATTCTTACAGCTCCAAAAAGGATTTGATTCATTAACAAGAATATTTCATTTATCAGAGGAAAAAAAAAAACATATGCATTTGACAACACTGTTGAAGCATGAAGGATGATATATGAATTTTGGCCACAATGGCTGGAGGACTCTGCAGGCAAACATTTTTATAATTTCCACTGCTGCTCATTACCTTTTTTTCTACCTCTGCATTATCTGAATTACATCTTTGCATATTTATTTTTATGCAATTTTCAAACCTTTTTGCAAATGCTCTGTATTTACTAACATCTTGATTTTCTTTTAGGTATGACTTTTACTTATTTATTTATTATTGTGTTTATAAAAGTAGACAAAATAGATTTATTAGTCTCTTTGGAAATGGTAACTGCTTTCCTGACCTAATCTAGAAGTAAAAAAGAAAATTAAAAAAAAAAATCTTACAAAACTGGGTAACAGTCTTCTTTACTCCTGAGTATGAAGTCAAGGGTTTAAATATTGGTAGGGCAGGGTAAACAAAAAGGATTAAAAGCAACGTCTAGAGATTTTATTCTTTATCAGCCATCACAAAGTATTATTTGACTACTCCTAGCACAGATTATTTGTATGTTACTTCCTCTTCCATGTCTGTACCAGAATCGAAACATGATTTATAGCATTTCTGTTAGCTTTAAAACTTTCACTTGAAAAAACTTTAATTCTGTATTTAAAAATAAAATATTATAGTATTACCTGAAGCTTGGCATTTTGAGTTTGTAGAGTTGTATTTTGTTCTTGTAGAGAAACAGTCTGTCTCTGAAGTGCAAGAATCTGAGCCTGCAGATTACTATTCTGTGTTTCAAGCTGCTTTAATTGCGTTTTCAGTGCTTGTTTCTCTGCCTGCAGTGTAGCATTCTTTGAACAAAAATAAAAAGAGGAAAGGAAAATTTGAGTTCATGACTGTTACTGAACTTCTAGTCGAACTGTTTTTCCAGAACAAATAAAGCAGCATGACTTATACTACTATGATTCTTTATGCTTCAGCCTCAGTAGAGAGAAAGGATTTAAAATATTCACAGGTATTTCCAGAGGAGAACAAACTGTGTCACCTTATATAACAAAGCAACATATACTGATACTGCTATAGATTAAGATTTTAAAAATGCATAAATAACATTAGACCTATGTAGAAAGAGTAAAGAAATCTCAATGACTAATGTAAACAAAGATTATATAAGAGAGATTCACGAGGTATCTGTGGATTCAAAAAGTCAAATCTAGGTTTATATTTTTTGCTTTTAAATACCGGTCAAGTGCTTTATGGCATCTGTCAGTGCAGAATCCAGCTGTATCATACACTGTATTTTACACAGATTATGCTTAGTCTATAAACTAGGTCATAAATTGCACACCTCCTTAAGAATATTCTCATTCGTCTTACTGGAGCAGCTTACAACAAATACTTAAAATCAGAATAACAGAAAAAGCACATCTTACATTCCTTTCCACTTCAATTAATCGATCTTTAACTTTCAGTAATTCCCTAGTAGTTTCTTGGTTTTCTTTCTCCCACTTATTGACAGACTGATTTTCTTCTCCACTTCTTGGAGGAGAATTCTGAATCATCCTTTCCTCTTCTTGTCTTTGTTTGAGGGCTTCGTAGTTCTTTTTCACCTAAAATTATTTAGAATAATTTACATTAGGTTTAAAATTTTCCATTTTCAACATCCTATTACATGACCATACCACTTTTCAGAGAACAGAAAAGTGCAATATGTACATACCTTACTGTACTTGTAAATTTGCTTTCTGTATATCGTTGATGAGATGATGTACAAATAACATATGAATACTTGTAGGTTAACTGTAATAAACACTTAAGACATGCATGACTACAAGACCAACAAAGAGACCTCTACTCTGTATTTTACTTCAGTGCTTTCAACTGTAAGCCCCCCAACTTTCATAAAGTCCAACAAATCAAGAAGATTGTTTTCTTTTTTGTTGTTGTTGTTGTTTTAACCACTCCACTCAGGCTGTTCAAGGCAGACCAGAAAACATAACTTACTAAAAATGACTATTTTTGACATTCCCCAATCAAATAAACTTCAGATTATTAATCTACCTGACACATTCGATGACCACTGAATCAACTCTGCCACACCTTTTCATGTGATTTCAACACCAGGCCTGTATTACTGAGGTTTTAAAAAGCAGTCATACTTTTGTCCTCTAAAAACACCCCCGTCCCTTTCTTTTTTCTCTTCCCTTTCCTTTCTTAAAATAAAAGGTCAAGCAAAGTATAGAAACAACAATAGCTGATATATGGATCATCTAATCTTACAAAAAATATGTCATTCTCCTTACTGTTTTAAGCTCTTGACGGAGTTGCTGGTTTAAATTTGTTGATTCTTCTAAACGAGCCTCCAAAGCAGCAATTTTTTCTTCTTTTATTTCAAGAGACTTCTTAAGTGTGGATTCTAATTTTGACTCCAGAAGCTTGTACCTACTGATCAATGACATCCCAGAAAGAAAGAAAAATTGTATTTTGGAAAATTATTTCAGGTATTTAAATTTTAAAGCGTTCTGAAACAGCAGTCCTGTAGCTACACGTTCAAAAACACATGAATGCTGACTATTCAAAAGCATGAAGACACCTTGGTATCAATACCAAGTTCTTTTTCTAAAGCAAACAGAAGGCAGCAATCCAACACATTTTTTAATCCTTCATTCTTTGAAAACATTAGATATATAAAAAGCAACATTCAACTACAGCACTAGTCTGCTAGCTTTATTTGGATCATTTAGCGCGTGTGTGATGACAGCACTCTTCCTTCTGGCTCCACTCCAGTGAATCCTGCAGGGACCTGAACTAAATTCAAATATGAAGTATTCAGAGAGCAAGATTTTAATCAATTTCCATTTCCTGCCTGCTTAAATAGAGGAGGCACTAGGGAAGGAGAAGAACACAGTTTTTTGCAGGTGCATACTCATTTGATGCATAAGTGTGCGAATTGCTCACTCAGCCCAGCTGCTGGGATTTTAAGACTGTTACCACTCCTGATGTGTATGATTCCCATTTTTTTTTTTTACCATATTTACAATATTGTAGGGTACATAGAAAACCTAAACCACGTATCTGGGAGAGAAGCGATAAGGATTTAGAATATATTATTTCAAAACATTGTCTCCTGAAACTGTCAATGTACAATATTCTAATGCATTATTAGTCTTTTTTAAAAAAATTCCTTCAGAATGCTACACTCATCAATCACTTTTCAACAGTTCCATCACTGTACATGTGTTCAAAATTTGGAAAACATCCCACTTTTGCCCGTGCTAGGATAAAATAAAACAAGCCATAAATATTCCCCTTCTTAATCTCAATTGCCAAAGAATCTATCAGCTAAGACTCCTGAACTGACAATATCATTAAATCTAGGCTGGAACTGGAGCAGAAGACCAATGGTAAATAGAAAGATGTCCAAAAACATTATGTAATAGTATGAGAATTCTAGATTTTAGGGAATGAAAAATAATTTTCAGGGATTTAAGAAATACAGGCATTCTACAACCAGTAGGACAGACACCATTTTATCTTATTGAGCTGAAGCATATATTCAGGTGGAAATGAGAAGTTTCATTACTGCAAAGTTATACACTTATGCAGAAAAGGAGAGACTAATAGGGGAGAGCCATTCTCCACCTTCCTTTTGAACACCTGATTACGAAAAATGGTTAAACTTTCTAATCCCATTAAGACTTGCCATTTCAAATTCAGGGTCAGAATCCACAAATCTGTTTGTCTGAAGACAACAGCCATTTGAAAAATAAGACAAAATGGAAAAAACCTTGAAGGTAATTCACCAAAAGTGGTTGGCTTAAGCCCCAGCAAAGAGGAGATTTTTCTCAATTTTATTTCTCTCAGAGAGAGAGAAATGGTGCTTTTTAAATTTGTCACCAAAACGAGAGACACAGACCAAAAATACACCAAGAAGTGATTTTGGCCATATCGAACTTAGCTTTCTACAGACCTGATCAAATAATTGCTAATGTCTCACCTTTTGGACATATGGAAAGTTGAGAATACTGGAAAGGCAAGATAGTCACAGAGCACAATTTCAAACCAATCAATCCTTCCACTTTTCAAACAAGTACTTCCTACTCACAATCCTCCAGCTCTACATGCAGTTGTTAAAGGTCAGTCTACATTTTGATTGTAGAAGTCTCAAGACAGTAGCTTAGCCCAAATTCCTTCACATCTAAAACTATTTGTCACAAGTCTGAGCTCAGAAGCGGGCTTTAGATAATGTTCTGGGCAAGTAAGGTTCAAGACACAAATCTTACTGTACGCCTTCCCACCAATCAGCCTGACCAACCACAGCATGCTCAGTCTGACATCCAAATATCCTGTATCATCGAATATTACATCAGCTTCTGTGGTGCTTTCACATGGTCGGTGCTGGACAATCAAATCTGATATGAATTATTTTCAAGAGAGGCATTATCTACTACTGCAAAGCAATCTGCAAATAATTGAGCATGAGATGTTCTTAACAGGAGTGCAGCTGAGCAGTACCAAGTTACAAGTGAACTAAGGCCAGCAGAAAACAGGCCAAGAACAGGTAATATTCAATATATACACAGGAAAAAAAAATGGAACTGACTCCTTGGAGAGAAAAAGCACCAAAAGGAGTGAGGCAATTGAAAACTGTTTACTTGTGTTATTCCCACTCCTGACTAACATGGATTCACACACAGAAGTGTAAGAGGTCACAACAGGTGCCAGAACTATGGTAGAAGTTCATTTCCAGATTATGTTTAAATTAAACCTGAATAAAACTCCCAATTCCATGGAGATATGCCCACTCCAAATTTTATTCTGAATTACAATTTATAGATCCAATAATTTCATTCTGTAAAATGTGATGGAAACACTAGCATTACATGACCCAAAGTTGTAATTAATGTAACATCCCAAAGCAACTAACCAATGAGAAGTGAATCCACAACATCTGAATCTTTAGAAGTATAAACACTTGCAAGAGACTAACGGCATTGCCTGAAATGTAGACGCAGATTCATAAATCATAGTTTCTAAAAGCACTTTTATAGATTATTTTTTCCCCAGAAGAAGTCATACTAGTCAAAGCTCTGAGGGCTTTTTCTGAACTCCTCATCTGTGAGCTGAGGAAGGTATACTGAAGACCCCTGCAGAAAACAAGAGGTGTCAATAGATTATCCATACGGGATTTTGGCACCACCTCACTAACATAGCTCTGGCAACAAGAAAAGGAAAATGAAGGAAAAAAAATGTAATCTGGTTTTCTTTTGATATAGAAGGCCCCAAATCAATCTACATGTCATGACAATCAGTGGTAATAACAGATCATGACGCCAGTTTTTTTTTTCCCTTCTCCTTTTTAAAAAGGGCACAACTGAATAGCATCATGAAAGATTGGCTAGAAGCCCATACTAATCTGCTTTTCTCCAGTCACATTTTTTCCCTAAATCCCTGCACGATAAGACAGAACACAACGTACAGTAAAGCAAACAGATGTCAGGATGGCAGCTGCTTTATACCGGCAGGTGTGGCAGAACGATAGAGCCAGTATGAAGTTTTGGAGACAATCAAGAATTGGATATGTCCCAGCGTGTATAAGAAGGGAATACAAGCAGTTTCTTTTTTGGTAGAAAAAAATAGAAGAAAATAGCATCAAGGAAAGAGTGAGAGTTTAAGCTAACCATTATGTGACAAAAGTGTAAATAACATTTCTGTCAGTCAAAAAGAAATAAGCCTCACTACAGGCCTGTTTTCTTTTACTGCTACTGTTCCATTGCTAACTAGAACATATTAAGTTTTAATTATATATAAACTATATCTACTGACATACTCCAAGAAAATTCTTCGTAGTAAGAAGTGGTAATTCATTTCCAGAGACAGAACACGAAAGCACATCAGCTACTTTATTAATTTAAAAGAATTTCAAGTTCCATTTTGGGCTTTTTACTGTGTATTAAAACCAAAGCATATACACAGTAAGAGTCTGTAAAACTGTTTTATCTTTATGAATATAAAAGACCTCAATTCAAATACTGTTCCTTGAGTAGACAAGCCTTGACATTCTCACCTGTCATCAGTAGTCTGTTCATCATGCAAGAGACGCTCCTTGTTTAAGCCTATTTTTTCAAGTTCATGGGCAAGCTTTTCTAGATCATTGTTCATTTGTTGGGTCTTCAATTTTTCACTCACCAAGTCCTTACACAGAAAAAAAAGGCAATGTTATTATACAAATATAACAATGCAGTCTTAATTTTCTTTGCCTATGTACACGTCTTCTATTACTATCTAAATTTTAACTGTCATTAACTCTCCTTTCCTTCCAAGCGTTAGCTTTTAGCTAGCATCAGGCATTATGTTGTCACCCTAAGTATGATTTCACCGTAGCAATTTAGTCCTTTCCATTCTGAAGAATTTCCCTAATTTGGTCTTGATCATTAGGATCAAGGGGCAACATTGCAGCCAAAACAAATACTAAGATGAAGAATATGAAAAACATGAATTTAACAAAGGCTTCATGACTGCCTGTATGCAACCTTACAGATTTAAATGTAATGTGACTGCATTTATTATGTATTTGTTATTATGTAACTCCATCCCTACTGTAACCACTGAAGACACTAACAGCATACACAGATGAATGAATAATACCTTTTTCACCCCAAAATACAGATTACATTAAGAATGGTAACTACTTTCCATTTACCTCTCGTAAAGTGACAAGGGTTTTCTTATCAATAGTAGCTCTTTTCACAAGTTCTTTATTTTCCTTTTCTAATTCTTTCAGGCGAATGCATGACTCCTTATATACAACTATTTCTTTAAGTAGAGACTTATTTTCCTTTTCCAGATTGCTTATTTTTACATTGTTTTCTTCTAAAGTACTATCTTTAATTTCTGCTTGTTGTCGAAGTCTTTTATTTTCTTTTTCTAACTGTTTCTTATCTTTTTCCAGTTGAGAAGTCTCTTGTTCTAACAATTTATTCTCCTTTTCCAATTGCTCTAGGCGCTTACTAGAGATTTTCAACTCTTCTAAGTTTTTCTGCAGAGTCTGATTTTCAGACTCTAAATCTTGTAATTCACTTTCTAGTTGCTGAATTTTCTTATTGCTGTTTTCAAGGGCTTTCTGTAACCTTTGGTTTTCTGTGTCTAGACCTTGGTAGCTGACTTCTAAGCGTTCACTTTTCTTAAATGAGGCTTTCATGAGTTCAAGGCTTTTTTTAAGTTGTTCCTTTTCACTCTCCAGTTCCTTATTTTCTAATTGTAGTTGTGCCACTTTAATGCTTGTACACTTCAAAGATTCAATTGTTCTTCTTAATTCTAAGTTTTCTTCATCAAGTTGTGAATTTTCCTTTTCCAAGGATTCTAATTGAAAAGAGAGATTTTTTAGGCTGTCCAAAGTCTTTTTCAGCTTTCTGTTTTCCGTCTCCAGATCTGAGTTTTCTTGTTCTAAGGCCTCTATCTTCTCACAAGTAATTTTTAAATTAGTAATTTTTTTCTGTAATAATTCATTTTCCTTCTCCAGATGATGCAGCTCATTCTCGAGTTCTTCTGCTCTCTCCCCTTTCTCTTTATAATGTTCCAGTTCTTTTCTCACTTGTTTTTTCTCAAATTCAATCTTATTTAACTTACTACTGGTTTCTTTAATAGACTCATGAAGAATTTTGTTTTCTTTTTCAATTTCCTTCATTCTCGCTTCAGCACTGATTTGTGAGCGTTGTCTTAGAGAAGCTACTGTTTGATTCAAATGTTCATTTTCTTGTTCTAATAGCTTTATCTAATTTGGGGGAAAAAATGTAAACTCTGGTAAGCAACATGCCAACAAATAACCAATTCCATATATAAACCGAAAGCTACTAAGATACTAAGATTACAACGTATTTCCCTTTTACTGTAGGGCTTTTAATAGGATTTTCTCTTCTTACGCTACCGATATTTGCAGCCTTACAAACATTTCATATGAACCCAGGTGAGAGTTTGACAGTAAAATCCTAAGTCACTGTGACTCGTCAAACACCCTCCTCTTGGACAGAAGACAACACAGAAATAAAACTAACAAAACAAAATAAAGCTGTATCTATTTCTTAGCTTCATCTCCTTTTCATTTTCATTTATTCAGATCTAGTTTATTTTCCTTAAACTCCGTCATTTCCAGAGAGCTCTCTCCTAGAAACATATAAACAAAAAACAAAACCACAGTCAAGTTCTAAACCAAACTTGAGATGAAAGGAGGTGAGAGAACTCCAGAAATATTATTTTTATTTCACTTGGAAAAAAAATGCTGATCTGTGGGATATGAAGGCATCCTGAACATAGTAAACCACATTTTGGGAACAAACACAAAGCTACACTCATCTTTCAGTTAAAAAGGGACATACTGCTTCAAATTCATGGGGCACTTTGCTCAGCACCCGGCCTGATGGCTGTAGACGGGTCCCTATCCTTTAGGGGAAAAAGGGTCCTGGGCCAGGAGCTGGCGGGGCTCATTGATAGGGCTTTAAACTAGGTAAGAAGGGGGATGGGGCTGAAGCATGGATTGTTGGGGCTGTGCCAGGGGGAACAATGGCAAGGCCGGAGGATAAGGTAAAGGCCCAGCTGAAGTGCATCTACACCAATGCACGCAGCATGGGTAACAAACAGGAGGAGCTGGAAGCCATCGTGCAGCAGGCAGGCTACGACTTGGTTGCCATCACGGAGACGTGGTGGGACCACTCTCATGACTGGAGTGCTGCGATGCCTGGCTATAAGCTCTTCAGAAGGGACAGGCAGCACAGAAGGGGTGGCGGTGTAGCTCTCTATATTAGAGAGTCTTTCGATGTTGTAGAACTTGAGGCTCGGAATGACAAGGTCGAGTCCCTTTGGGTTAGGATCGGCGGGGTCAACAAGGCTAGTGTTCTGGTCGGGGTCTGCTATAGACCACCGAACCAGGATGATGAGACAGATGAGGAATTCTACAGGCAGCTGACAGAAGTTGCGAAATCTTCAGCGCTTGTACTCGTGGGGGACTTCAACTTCCCTGACATATCCTGGAAACACAACATAGCCCAGAGAAAGCAGTCTAGGAGGTTTCTGGAGAGCGTGGAAGATAGATTCCTGACGCAGCTGATTAGTGAACCTACCAGGGGTGGTGCCCCGCTAGACCTTCTCTTCACAAACAGAGAAGGACTGGTGGAGGATGTGATTGTCGGGAGCTGTCTTGGGCAGAGTGACCACGAAATGGTGGAGTTCACTATTCTTGGCGAGGCCAGGAAGGGGACCAGTAAAACCACTGTATTGGACTTTCGGAGGGCTGACTTTGGGCTGCTCAGGACACTAGTTGGTGGAGTTCCTTGGGAGGCGGTTCTAAAGGGCAGAGGAGTCCAGGAAGGCTGGGAGCTCTTCAAGAGGGAAATCCTAATGGCGCAAGAGCGGTCTGTCCCCATGTGCCCAAAGATGAGCCAGCGGGGAAGAAGACCAGCCTGGCTCAACAGAGAATTGTGGCTTGAGCTCAGGAGAAAAAAGAGGGTTTATAATCTTTGGAAAAGTGGGCAGGCCACTAGGGAGGACTATAAGGATGTAGCGAGGCTGTGCAGGGACAAAATTAGGAAGGCCAAAGCTCATCTGGAGCTCAATCTGGCTACTGCCGTTAAAGATAACAAAAAACGTTTTTACAAATACATCAACACAAAAAGGAGGACTAAGGAGAATCTCCATCCTTTACTGGATGCAGGGGGAAACTTAGTCACAAGAGATGAGGAAAAGGCGGAGGTGCTCAATGCCTTCTTTGCCTCAGTCTTTAGCGGCAATACCAGTTGTTCTCTGGATACCCAGTACCCTGAGCTGGTGGAAGGGGATGGGGAGCAGGAGGTGGCCCTCTCCATCCATGAAGAACTGGTTGGTGACCTGCTACGGCACTTGGATGTGCGCAAGTCGATGGGGCCAGATGGGATCCACCCAACGGTACTGAGAGAACTGGCAGAGGAGCTGGCCAAGCCCCTATCCATCATTTATCAGCAGTCCTGGCTATCGGGGGAGGTCCCAGCTGACTGGCGGCTAGCAAATGTGACGCCCATCTACAGGAAGGGCTGGAGGGCAGACCCGGGGAACTATAGGCCTGTCAGTTTGACCTCAGTGCCAGGGAAGCTCATGGAGCAGATCCTCTTGAGAGTCATCAGGCGGCACTTGAAGGGCAAGCAGGCGATCATGCCCAGTCAGCATGGGTTTATGGAAGGCAGATCCTGCTTGACGAACCTGATCTCCTTCTATGACAAAGTGACGCGCTGGGTAGATGAGGGAAAGGCTGTGGATGTGGTCTACCTTGACTTCAGCAAGGCTTTTGACACCATCTCCCATAGCATTCTCCTCAAGAAACTGGCTGCTCTTGGCTTGGACTGGCGCACGCTTCGTTGGGTTAGAAACTGGCTGAATAGCCGGGCCCAAAGAGTCGTGGTGAATGGCGTCAAGTCCAGTTGGAGGCCAGTCACTAGTGGCGTCCCCCAGGGCTCGGTGCTGGGGCCGATCCTCTTTAATATCTTCATCAATGATCTGGACGAGGGCATTGAGTGCACCCTCAGTAAGTTTGCAGATGACACCAAGTTAGGTGCGTGTGTCGATCTGCTCGAGGGTAGGAAGGCTCTGCAGGAGGATCTGGATAGGCTGCACCGATGGGCTGCAGGACCCGGCCAAGTGCCGGGTCCTGCACCCGGGGCACAATAACCCCAAGCAGAGCTACAGGCTGGGAGATGAGTGGTTGGAGAGCTGCCAGGCAGAGAAGGACCTGGGAGTGATGGTGGACAGTCGGCTGAATATGAGTCAGCAGTGTGCCCAGGTGGCCAAGAAGGCCAACGGCATCCTGGCTTGTATCAGAAACAGTGTGACCAGCAGGGCTAGGGAAGTGATCGTCCCCCTGTACTCGGCTCTGGTGAGGCCGCACCTCGAGTATTGTGTTCAGTTTTGGGCCCCTCGCTACAAGAAGGACATGGAGGTGCT
>CM021733.1:1965960-2017827 GCA_011075105.1 Heteronetta atricapilla
ACGTTTAGATGTAGAGCTTAGGGATATGGTTTAGTGGGGACTGTTAGGGTTAGGTTAGAGGTTGGACTCAATGATCTTGAGGTCTCTTCCAACCTAGAAATTCTGTGTGATTCTGTGTGAAATTAGCCTCCAAAGAAAGTAGATCATTGATAGGACTGAATTATTTTCTTAGGAAACATATTTCCAGATCTACTTTAAGGACAAATGTAGCTTTTGTATCTTGCTTTTTTATTTTATTTTTATTGAGTTACTTCATATCAATTTGAATTACTTAGATTTGAGTATTGAATGGCAGACTACGAATTCCAGAAAACTGTTTAGATCAATATTTAGGAAAACATGAATCACATAAGGGGCATTTCAACAATACACTGCTTTGGAGAAAAGCGAAAGTGCTAGCTGCAATTAAAAACAGTGACTGAGAAAATTATAGACTGTTCTTTCAAATTTAAGTCTGAACGTAGCTATTAATAACAGGATTTGCAACTTGGATCCTGGAAACAGCTATCTGCTCTAAAATTGTTTAAAAGTGTCTACACCCGCTTTTTTTTTTTTAACAGTTCTTTACCTAAATTTCTATCTTACTGAACACACATAATTACTTAACAAACTTAACAAAAAATCATGATCAATGCCTCCATGTTTTTTGACAAAAATCAAATGTACTTCCGAGAGCCCCTCCCAAGGAGTTTCAGCATAGGATTTGTAAAAGACACAAAAGATGCTGCTAACTCAGCACAGCTCCTAAGAACCTAATTTTAAAATAGAAATAGCCCCACTGAAGTGTCAGTCCTACTTCAACACATTTAAAACACAGCGATTTACAACCTATTACAGTTTTCTAGAAAGTTTTAGTCCCTTTTTCCCTGGAATACACTTCAAATACAATGTCTAAACCAATTATTGTAATAACGAACATCTAAACAAGACAAGCTAGTTTTGCTTTCAAGTTATTCCCACTTGTCTTTAAATGAAAGTAAAGCTTCAATAATGAGCATTTTTTTGTTGGTGTTAGGGCTGGAATTTGATTTTCTGATTAAATTGGTCCTGCACAAATTTTCAGAATTTTTACCATGTTCTGTATTCCAAAATAGTGTACTTTTAAATTTTCAGTTAAGCCAAAAACTGTTGATCTGATCAAGAAATATCAGTAGAATTCATAAAGAGATAAATATACTTCTAATCTGAAAAAGCTCTGAAAGTATGTTTGTTATGTAATGAGTGCAGATATCAGTGGCATTTAGTACCTCCCAAATACAGCTTGATCTTTCACAAAGACACAAATTCCTATTTCAGACAATCAAAATAACAAATTCCATCATCTACCTGCAAGTCTCACCTAGCAAATACTCTTAATGTAAGGGACTGTCAGGCAGCTGCCTCAGATAATTTTTAAGGTAAGTGGCACAGCAGCGAACAGACAAACCAGCTTGGATACACTGGTCATTGTCAGGTCCCTTCAAGGGACAGGCTGCTGTAGATCTCAGTAGTATTCCAGCATTAGTTCAAGCATTGACCAGCTGCCTGGAACTTGTTTTCCTCCACTGAGAGGTGTTTGGCCTAGCTTCAAAGTTCCCAATTTTCTGTTCTGGCTGTGCTACAACCTCCAAGCAACTACAGCAAATGCATAGCCCATGAAAACCACGGAAGCATTACTAAACACTAAAAAGTCATAAAACTAACAGTAAAGCCTCAGCTTAAAATGAGTCATGACTCTCCCTGGCTGCAGGTCTTACGCAAACTATTTTAGTGCAGGCAGGTATGTCCTTTTGGCAAATCTGCTACATTTGCAATCCTCTTATGCCTATAGAGAACTACAAAAGGAGAACAATACAATGCTGCATTAACACTTAATTCTGTTACTCACTTGTCGCTCTGTGTTTTCTCGAAGTGCCTCAAGTGTCTTTTCAAGCTGTGTTTTTTCCTTCATCAAATCTTTACTCAAATTTTGACTGTTCTGCAGACTTTGTTTCTCTTGGCTAATTTCATTCTCTAGCCCTTCAAGCTAGAGGAAAAGAAATATTTTTTTTTTTAAATCTACTTGAAAATGATCATAGCGTTGCGTTACTCTTAGCTAGGTTGAAGGGAGTCTTACAAAAACGAGTAAAGCAAGTGAAAGGAATGAATAACTTGAAACCTTCTATTCTCTGAAACAGTTCATCTCTTTTAGGAAAAAAGATACTTCTAACAGCATTTTCTCTTCTGGTTTAGAAAAAATGTATCAATAAGCGATTTTTTCATTTTTTAAAAATGGTCAGATTTTATTAGGTTTTGGATATTTCCCAAGCATCCTTTTGAAAAAGAAAAAATAAATATTTCAGTGAGGCTTATACTGCTACTCCACCTCCCTTTCAATTTAAAGGGGCTGAGCTGAATGTTATTCCATCTTAAACACTTCAAGAGATACTTATGATTATTTATGACTTTTTTGATGATTATTTATATTGTATTATATATATATATATATATACATATGATACATATGTATATATATATATATATAAAATATTATATTATGACTTTGATGATTATTTATACATAGGTTTGTTTTGTCAAATGGTTACAACTCCTGTAATGTCACCGGACAGCAAAATTGTTTACAGGCAAAAGTCACCAAGTGTGATTTTTCTGTAACATCCAAGTCAAAATTAGTAACTTAGAAGCAACATACACATTAAACAATCATCTGCTGGAAAGTTTATATTTTATGTCAACCCACGCTCCACATTTCGCAATGCTAGAGGAGTCCAGATGTAAATTAGACAACAAGCAGGGCACAAAATTTCTAGAAAGAAATTATCTGAGTTATACCTTAACTTGCTGTTAAACAATTGTGAGAAATAAAAATCACAGAAAGATGGCAGAATAGGATTTGTTATTCCACAGAATAATTTATTGGTTGCAACTATGCAAAAAGCATGACATCAGTTAAGTCAGAACCTGAATAGTTTTGCTTAGGATGAGAACACTGAAGTTTGACCAGTCTTGCACTTCCCTCGCCCTCCAAAATTAAGATTGTCCTGATCCCTTGCTTAACAGAGCAATGCATCTTTTACAGGGATACTGGCACTTCTGTTGATTTTTTTGCAAAGGAGAAGGAACTGGCTCAATTGCCTAGGCAGAGATGCAATCAGACACCCTGTGGGAACCAAATTTATCCACAGCATGCCCGACTGTCTCAATTGGTCTGTCTGCTAACTGGACACTTGGAGTAGAGATCCTGCGGTCACTGCGTCTAGCTCATTTTAGTGTAGCGTAGGCTTTCTATTAACAGTTTGCTTGAAGAGAAAGCATGTCCAGATAGAAACAGACTATGTACAGTAAAGTAAAATACTGTAGACCAGCACGGATATGTCTGAGTAATTTTCTTCATTCACTTGCTCATCAATTGCTTGGCTCATCTTCTCTCTTTTCTCAGTAATGAACAACGACATGACCAAATTTTCTGCATAGGTGAATACTAGCTGCTATCTCTATGTAAACATACTTTCCCCTGCTTAATAATTACAAAGTTAAAAATAATTTTATCAAGCATCATAAAATATTTTCATTATTCACTGCCCCTACATTAACACATTGATTTTCTTCCTTACTGATGCAAGCACTTTCTGAATAAAGTGATCATATATTAATAAAAAATAATTAAAAATAGAAAGAAAAATCCTGCAGAAGTTGTATTCTTTTTTACTCTAAGTTTATAAGCACCATAATACTAATTAGATACTAGCAATATTTGCTTTATTCAAAATAATGGCAATTTATAAAGTTATCTGTTAGAAACCATAGAATGACAGAATATCACAAGTTGGAAGGGACCCGTAAGGATCATCAAGTCCAACAGCAAGCAACATTAGGCAACTAATACCTGATAATTCAAACATACACTGGTGAGTACCTTTTTGTTAAGTCTTTGGTTTTCCTTTTCCATTTTCAGAATCCTTGAACTACTGTCTTCTACAGAACCCACTGCATTTTGTAATTCTTCCACTGTCTTAAGCAAACTTTGGTTTTCCATTTCCAACTTCAGTAATCTGCTTGATGTCAGTTCGTTTACTTCATGACCAAGTGATTTCTGTGGCACTATTAAAACACCATTAAAAAAAAAAGGTAATCTAAATTTATTAATACCTGGAGTTCTTCACAGACAGACTGCATTTTTAGAGCAAGGGGATTTAGAAGCCTATGATGATTCTCCAGTGTCTTCTATTGAGTAAGGCTAGTTAGGATCAATGACCCATTTTCCTTAACCAACAGATAACACTACACTTGCATAGAAATAAATGTCCTACACATCCTACAGTTCCTGATCATGAGAGATTTCCTGCAACTGAACATATCTTCCCAAATTGCCTCCAATCCTTTGTATGCAATCCAGTTATGACCAAGCATTCTATGCTGGAAGGATCAAAATTTTTTCCACAGATGTTTCTGCCAATAATTAATCTGAGAAACCTTAACAAATCTTTCATAACTTTGAGAATAGTAAAGCAAGAAGATTCCCAATCTGTACTACAGAGTATAAATGCTTGAATGGCAACCCATTTTAACTCCACAGTATTTATGGGTTTTACATCTCCGTTTAAGTGAACAAGAATTATAGAAACTTTTAATTTAGGGTCCACCTCCATGGATATACATGACTGAGTAAACACACAAAAAAACAATTAACCACAACAAAAAAAGGTAACAACCCAAATGAAACAACCACAAAACTGCCACTTTTCTCCAGAAGACAAAAGATCCTGTACTACAGAGATCAGGAGCTGTAAATTCCTAATTTAATAAATGCCCCACTTGCAACTTTATTTTTTTTTCACTTTTTACCAGTTTGCAAATATTACTATGCTTACCTTCAGAAAGTTCAGTAGTCCTATTTATCTGTTCAAGTTCCCAGCCGAGATGCAATGATTCATCCATGCTTTGTTTCTGAGCCATTTCCAGAGTCATATTTTCCTCCATGAGTTCCTCAATCTTCTTTCTGTCCATATCACGCTCCTTAAAAATTATTTCATGCGTAACTTTAGAAAAAGCTGTGTCTCAACATGCACAATTTTTTATACTATCAAGTATGCCACAAGCAAATGCGTAGTGCATCTTCTGATTTGTTAATGCACAGTGAGACAGGGAAGAAAGACAAAATTATGGAGGACCTAGAACAGGAGCATGACAAACAGTAAAGAAAAATATGCAGAGAAGAACTTCTTCTCAACATAACCTATGGATATGACTCCATTTGGTCTTTTTCAAAGTTCACTTCTCTCAGAATGTTAGGAAAGGAAGTACACATGATAAGCACAGCTTGGTAGCACACGCAAAAAAAGCACCTATGGAGAAACAAAATTTAATCTTCTTTAGACTACCATAATACTACTAGAATACAAAAAGCTGTAAGAACAGGGTCCACAATGAAAAAGTCTCATCCAACTCTTTCCCAGTCCCTCTCCCAAAACATGCTACTTTTACAGGAGCTAATTGCAAATATAAAAATCTTCAAAATTTCCAGAAAATGAAAGCAAACAGGGGGTGGCAATCTCTTGACCCTTAAGGAGAACTTATTCATAACAACTACAACAACATACAGAAACAAACGCCCACCCACAAAACTGGCAAATCACAATCCTATCTTTTACAGTATTTACTTCTGGTGGAAGAAAGTGTTAAAAACATAAATTACTTTGGGACAAACATTCTGAAAAATATGTCACTAAATTGCTAGAATTTGGAACATGAATTATCTCTTTTATCCAAGTACTTAAGTGACAAACTATCTTCAGCTCCAAGAGATTTGATCCTATCCTTCTTACTAGTGAGTCTCTATCTGCCTTATCATCATATTTTAGCTATCTGATTAAACACTGTATTGCCTTTAGGAAGAGTATTGCCTTTGTGATTTTTACCTCCCTAGGCAGAACCAAGACTGCTGCAGGAAAACCTATGTAAAAAATGTTTGAATTAGGACAGAGCTTCCTCTTCTCCCATTTCAACAAGAATGCCTTATTTTATTTAAAGTGCAAATAAACTTCATAGAATATTGGTAGTCTTTTTCATCCTCCATTTACACTTACCATCTCCATATCATGTAATTTAGCTTTTAATTGTAGATTCTCTTTTTCTAACTCATGTAATTTATCTGAACGGGCTCGTGTCCCCTCCAGCTGATCTTCCAACATTGTCTTTGTTTCTAGCAACACTTGATTGTCTTCCTTTAGCTCCTAGGAGAGCAACAACAACAACAATTAATACAATTTAATGCTACCTAGTTTTAGAAATGCTGAAATGTTCTTTTCAAAGCCGTAACAGACGCTTTAAAAACAGATTTGCAGCAATTTCATGTAAGTGTAGCATACAGAAAAATGTACATAACTTGAGAGAAACAAAAAAGAGAGAGAAAAGCATTAAGAGTAAATAAGCTGTTGATAATCACAATCGAACAACCTAGTGGGTGGCATCCCTGCCTATGGCACAGGGGTTGCAACTAGATGATCATTAGAGTCCCTCTAACCCAAGACATTCTATTATTCAATGAAACCATAAATATCTCTGTGATTTGAGATGTAACCAGGAAAGATGCACTGAAAGTGCATAGACTACAGCTAAAAGGCTGACCTGAAATAAAAATTAAAAGTCTCAGCTTCAAAAAAAATCAAAAGGAAGTATTTTGCATACCACATATTTGAATTGTGGAATTTATTGCCCTACAATTGCTAAGATGAAAACGCTTCCATGTGTTGAGAAGTTATTTAATTCACAGAATCACAGAATCATCTAGGTTGGAAGAGACCTCCAAGATCATCTAGTCCAACCTCTGACCTAACACTAGCAACTCCTCCACTAAACCATATTACTAAGCTCTACATCTAAACGTCTTTTACAGACCTCCAGGGATGGTGACTCCACCACTTCCCTGGGTAGCCCATTCCAATGCCTAACAACCCTTTCAGTAAAGAAGTTCTTCCTAATAACTTGGCCTTGTTCAACCTCACACAGTTCATCGATAAAGATATTAAAAAGAACTGGCCCTAGTACTGAGCCCTGGGGACTCCACTAGTGACCAGCCTCCAACTGGATTTGACTCCATTCACCACAAGTCTTAGGGCCCAGCCATCCAGACAGCTTTTAACCCAACGAAGCGTGCGCCAGTCCAAGCCAAGAGCAGCCAGTTTCTCAAGGAGAATGCTGTGGGAAATGGTGTCAAAAGCCTTACTGAAGTCAAGGTAGACCACATCCACAGCCTTTCTTTCCCTAATCTACCAAGCATGTCACTTTGTCACAGAAGGAGATCAGGTTCGTCAAGCAGGACCTGCCCTTCATAAACCCATGCTGACTGGGCCTGATCACCTGGTTGCCCTGCAAGTGCCGCATGATGACACTCAAGATAACCTGCTCCATGAGCTTCCCTGGCACTGAGGTCAGACTGACAGGCCTATAGTTTCCCAGGTCTACCCTCCAGCCCTTCTCATAGATGGATGCCACATTTGCTAGCCACCAGTCCACTGGGACCTCCCTTGATAGCCAGGACTGCCGATAAATGATGGAAAGCCAGTTCTTCCACCAGCACCCTCAGATGAACCCCACCCAGCCCCACTGACTTGCGTACATCTAACTGCTGTAGCAGATCTCCAACCATTTCCTCGTGGATTGTGAGGGCCACATTCTGCTCCCCATCCCCTTCCACCAGCTCAGGGTACTGGGTATCCAGAGAACAACTGGTCTTGCCGCAAAAGATTGAGGCTAAGAAGGCATTAAGCACCTCAGCCTTTTCCTCATCTCTCATCACTAAGTTTCCCCCCGCATCCAGTAAAGGATGGAGATTCTCCTTAGTCCTCCTTTTCGTGTTACTGTATTTATAAAAACATTTTCTGTTATCTTTAACAGCAGTAGCCAGATTGAACACCACATGAGCTTTGGCCTTTCTAATTTTGTCTCTGCATGTCCTTACAACATCCTTATAATCCATCTGAGTGGCCTGCCCTCTTTTCCAAAGATCATAAACCTTCTTTTTTTTTTTCCCCCCCTAAGCTCTAATTCATTGAAGAGAAGGCCAAAAACCTCAAAGTTACCACCTCTGAGTAAGATTTTCTTGTTCAGAGACTACTGGAGGCTGGGAAGACTATAATAGGAAAGTATCACCATGTGCTTGCCCTGTTGTTTTTTTTTGTTTTGTTTTGTTTTTTTTTGTTTGTTTGTTTGTTTTTGTTTTTGTTTTTTTGTTTCGTTTTGGTTTTATGTTTTTTTACATCTATTGGCCAACATCAAAGACTGGAGACTGATGCAGGTGCTCCTTTCAGTCCTGACTTAATATCAGATTGAACTCCACAATCTTTGGGTTGTAGAATATGGAGAAGAAGACTTAGGAGAAAAGTTTTCTGTAGATCATAATCAAGTTTAGAGGCAATTGAGCAAATTTACTTAAGCCCAAAATCAGGAAATGATGCTGAAAATGCAACCACATGCATTCTCAGAATTCAACCAACCATATTCAGAAGTCCTAAACAGCTTTATTTTTTCCACACTTTTTCTAATGGTGTTGGATGAAAATAACATGTAAAACATATACTTGGCATTTTTACTCATGACTTATGGAGCAAACCCAACAAATTAGTATCTGTCTCTATTTATGCATGTTTGAAAAACAGATAGGTTACAAGCTACACAACAACATTAACAAATTTTAGTTTTTTAGTAGTTTAAACATTGTTTTCATGTCTTGCACACTGGTCTTTTTTTTTTTTTAAAGCCATATGTTCTCAGTCCTTCTTATAATAATAATATACACAGCTTATGAAATCATTCATGTAAGATGGTTTCAAATAGCTCACAGAGATCTTCCCATATGCACGAAGGCTAATGATAATGCTCACCACTCTCAGTACCTGACTTCCAAAAGAACCATGCATACTAACATCTCACAGCATATATAGATAACAGGAAAACTTTGAGAATGTAAAACACCTCATTGGCACTCTGCCCCTGAGCTCAAGTTAAATGGCAATATCGTCTTTTAAGAAAGGTTTTAACTTAAACACTGTTAAGAAAGAAGTCTCTTTCCAGAGGATGCTGTATCATCAGTCTGTAACCATCTTTTCATTTAGTATTACAGAATTTTTCAGATATTGTAACTAGAATATTGGGGATATCATATCATGTCTAGACAGCAGATCTGTATGATTAAGATCTGGAGGTTATCACAGATCACAATGTTTTGATGTTGCTTTTGAGTTACTATATGAGAAAGTGTATAGAAAAGTAATCCTTACACTGTATTCCAAACTGGTAAGGTCATAATTAGAGTACAAGATCAAGTTTTAGGAACCCGATTTTAAGCAAGGTATTAATTATGACAGAACCCAGAAAACTGAAAAACACACCTTATAAGGCAGAATGCTCTAATGCCATAGAGCATAAAGAACTAGGAGAGAGGACATGTGACATGTCTCAGTCTTCAGAGAAGAAAAAAAAGCTGCTATGAAAGGTTGTGGATACTTCACCACTCAGGTCTTAAAAAAACAGATTAATGGCAAGCTTTTGTTTGGAGTGGTAGAGGTATATAAAAAATATCCCATGTTTTTAAAGCTGGACCGAATGAATTCCTGAGACACCCATCCAACCCTGTGACTCTAAGAATCCACATTAAATGTAAGAATTGGATAAAATAATATTCTGCAACTGAGCATCATAGTTTAGCCTAGTATCTTGTCTGTTTTTGGATCATTTTTTCCCTAAAGAAAGATCTTCAAACCAGTTATTATTCATACGAATTATTTTTTACCAATAAACATTCATTTCAAGTTCTCCCCACTTTTCTAGGTGTCATCTTCTTTAATGCACATCTTGGAATTTCCTTAGAACTTTCATTAGCTTAAACTACCACAAGTAATTGTTTCATTCCCAAATCCTGCCATCTTCACATTTGCCCAATAAAGTTGCTATTTACAGACAGAATTAATGCCTAATAAAACCCTGCATGTTGATGATTTCTTAACTAATTCATGACAAATTTAACAATCTCCTGTCTGGTGTCAGCGCATCTTTTTTAGTGTGTTTATCCACAGAACATTGTCATTCTATACACATTTAGCATTTGCTGAGGCACTATTTCTTCAACACTTTATTTAGAAATCTGCCTTGTGTGAGAAGACTTACAGAAAAGAATTATTACATTTACAGTATATTGTTAATCAACTCCCTCTCTGGCTTCCTAATCACATAGGTATGAGGTTCTCCTACTGGTTTTACCAGCTTAGAGTTAGAGTGAATACTACAGACTTCAAATGAAACTGCATGGGATTAGACACAGGGGTCTTATGTAAAAACTGTTATTTATGATAACGACTGATTATTTACATATTCCAGAGTAAGAAGCTACAATACCGTTTCCACGTCCCAATGTTTAAGTCATCAAAATAACTTTTAAAAAGACACAGCAAACAAAAACTATGGTTATTCAGTATTTTCCATAATATACCTCCACTCTAGCTTTGTAGAATTCAATATCACGCAGCCTCTCTTTATATCGGCTGACTTCACTGTCAAGCTTGTCGACTCGAATTGCCTTCTCACGAAGAGCATCTAATTCATCTCTATACACTCTGGCAGAACGGGCCTCTGAGAGTAAATTCATGTTCTAGAAAACATGGAAATTAAAGAAGAGTATTAAATCCCATGAACATTTTCTCCATTCTCACTGATACATGGTTAGATCCTCTACCTCTTCACAATGCTTAAAAATGTTTAAAATAGCACTGCTGTGGTCACAGAAATACACAAGTAATACAATCCTGAAAATCCCTTGAAGATTTTGATGAAGTTTGCAGACTTGACTGCTATTATTTTCTAACAATCTTCACATGTATTAGAAGTATGTAAGCATAGAGTATGTTTTTACTTCAAATGTATTACATTAAGAACTAATATCCTGTATGTATCTTGCATGAAAAAGACTTTCATCATAGCAATTGACTTTTACCACAGCGACTTCATAATACAAAAGTATCAGTATCTCTTCAATACTGACTACAGGCTACTAAAGCAAAGCAGGATTTTAAAAGTCCATAAAAATTAGGTTAAAAAATCACCTTTGGTAAATAATGTTATAACAATCAACTTTTTTTTTAAGATTTAATCTTTGTAAGTCTAAATCTCTGGAATATTTCTCTATGAAAACAGAGAGTGTTTTGAGTCCAGAACTGTTATTTTCTGTGACCATTGTTTAAACACACAAACAGTAAGATATGTTACCAAGCTGAGGTTCACTGACATCCCAGTGAGGTCATTTGCTATTTTTAATTTGCACATAATTTAGGAATTCAGCCACAGAATGTTTCTACAAATGTTTCTCTCATTGAAAGGAAGATGACCATTTCTGACTTCCTGTTCAAACCTCAGATTCCTGCATGAAGAAATTCTAATCTCTAGTTGCTCAATAATTAAAGACTAGTATTGACCAGCAACCTGAATGAATATTTCTTTGTCAAAATAAACATCACTGGCTAATTACAACTGCAGTGTGTTTATCAAACTTGTTAAAGAAGTTCTAGCTAGTACTTAATATAGGTAATTCGCAACACAGGCAATGGTGAAAACAGATGCAAAACATTCACTTTTTACATAAGCTCTCCAAATACTACCATGTTTGCTTCAGAACACATACCACAAAAAGAGAAATAAAATGTCAAGTTTTGCTACATCACACATTTATCACAGCTGCATAAGCAGCTGTGACTCGTCTTTGCTTCCATTTAGAAGCGCTGACGAAATGGCAAAACAAAACATTTAAAAAAAAAAAAAACACCAAAAATACTGATAAAACTAAGCTTAATGTCATAATGAAATGCTCTTTGCAAAGCATCTTCCCCCTGTCCTTTTCAACTTTAGAGGCATTTTTAGGAAATAAAGAACAAGCTCAAACAAGAGTCTATAATCAATATGAAGTCCTTTCCTATTTCTCTTGTCCCTCTTTTTTGAGGGATGTCTTTCAGAGGTTTTCAGACTCACAGTATGAGGTCACTGCTGAAGACATCAGACTTCCTAATAAATGAAATGCTTCAGTCATCTCATTGTTTTTCAAGTACCTGTTCCTCACTATCTAACGCAACACAAATGACAGTAAAACACTAGCTGCAAAACACTAATTTTTACATTTTAATGCAGGAAAGAGCATTTCAAGCTTCTAGAAAAGCGCGCTCTTCTCCTATCTGAACAAGTTAATTAACATTAGTCCTGAAAGTCTTCATTATGAAACAACTACAACTCATTCTGAGGGAGCTCCGTGAAGGAAAAAACAATTGGTGTGAAGTCATCAACTGAAAAAAAAAGAATACTGGACAGTATATGCCGAATAATAACGTGGCTGCTTCATTATTTCAATAGGGAGTATTGAAGGAGAGGTATACGTATTTCTGTAAATTTCAGGACATTTCTTTGACAGCTTAAATTATCAACTGATCCTCAATAATTATATAAACTCAACAGCCTAAGAATCGTGTTCTCCCTCATTAACTACACAGATTCAAAGTATAAAGGAGAAAGTCAAAATTTGAGTGGATTGTTTTTAAGAAAAAATCTGCTCATGTACACTTATAGGATGTGGTGATAAATATCTTGAATGTGGAAATAAAGTTAGGGAAGAAACAGAAACCTAATTCAGAATTTTCTACCAGCATACCAGTCTACACAAATTTGTAAATTATACAAGTTCATGTTCAGAGTATAAAAAAAAAATACATTTTTAAAAAGCATGAAAACTACTTCCTAATACCATGATAAAAGAAACAAACAAATAATATTGTTCTGGTAGTGGCAATTTTTTTAGCCTGCCTTTTTTTTAAGAAAAGCATTAGATTAACAAAGCCCATACCTCCTGCTGAAGTCTCTTTAGTTCAGCTTCCATCTGTTCAAGTTCTTGTTTACAGTCAAGCAACTGCTCAGTCTTTTCCTCACTGAAAAAATAGGAAACACAGTTAAACATGACTAGTATCTTGTTCTCAAACACCTAGTTTGAGAACAAGATACTGGATTAAATAAAGGAAGTCTCAATGAATATTAGTATCTCATGGACATCGGAGTGTAACATGCTTAGGTACGCATTATGCTTCAGGTATTCTCCAGGTTATAGCCTATATCTAATCTTTTTAATTCAGACAGATTTTCTCTAGTTCTTTAAATTGTTATTCACTATTTCTTACTTATGCAAATTATTTTTGTGATAAGGAGTATTTTTGTTTAAAAGAAAAAAAACAGGACAATACACCTGAGTGTGCACCAGGAGATTCCAGAAGTAAACTCAGAATAACTTCAAAATACATATTCAAACAATACAAGTATTTTCTAGCAGCACCACCATGATCAGAGATCAGATGAGGTAAATCAATCCAGTTTTAAAAAGCACTTTTATACTTCTGTGGTTTTTTGTTGTTGTTGTTTGTTTGTTTGTTTGTTTGTAAAGGGAAGAATTAAGCTTTTCAGGTACCTTTACTCACTGAAAAGGGATATTGCTCAATAACCCGATTTTATGAAAAGCAGCCTCTTGTACAATGAATTTTAGTTTTATGGAAACAATGCAGTGTTTGGACTCATATTCCTAACCTCCAGCTAATGCTAATTTCGCAATGCTCAGAAAATGAGTTATTTAAACAACGAGTAAATGCAAGACATTTAATTATTATTAAATAATTATTAATTATCTCAAAAGACAGAATATGTAATGTTCAATATTACAGAAGTAGAAAATACAGAAATACAAAATAAAGAAGTAGATAAGGGGGAAATAAGAATTTAGTAGACTGACGGAAATGTATAATACAATCTAGAAGTTTTGCTGTCAAAAAAAAACAACACGTTTTAAACAAAACTGAAACAATCTGGCTTAGAAAAATAAGTCAATCTCACAGTGAATGACCTTTTTGCAACCACACATTATTTCAGAAAGGTCTTTGACAGCCTATAGGTATGCAGAGGTTCATCTATATATAGCTCACTGACTGCAACATCAGTGTCCACAGCAGTTATCAAAGCTCTTCCTCTACACGGGTGTTCAGAAACCATACGGAAATAAATGCATTCTGTATTACCTTAGGTTACTATAGCTTTACTATTAACATTCATGGTCCTATATTATTGTTTTATATCAAAAACCACAGGACTTAATAGAGAAAATTAGCTGTGTTAACTTCTAATTCTGGAATTTCTAGATCACAAGCCTCAAATCACTCTTTGCATCCAAACATTTGTATATGGCATCACAAAGAAAAATAATCTTTACAGATCTTTTGTATGAAATTGTATTAGCTACAGTGGATATTAAACCAGATAGGAAGGTTCACTGCCAAAATGATGTTACAAACAAATTTTAAGCTATTTTTCAACTCTGGAATGAACCTATTTTTAGATGTATCAACAACACTTAATAGCAAATGCTACAGACAGAATTTAATTTACCAAAGTCTAATATTTTAAATGTATTGCTACGCATAAAGGAAATTTATTTACAAATTGAATTCAAATAGAGTGCAAAATGTGAAATGTTCCGAGCCATCACTGTTGCCCTAATTGCATGCTTCAGCTACAGACTAGAGAGGATTGTACTAAATTATACAGAACATACCAGTGTTCACTGTTTAGGCTATCTATTAACTGTCAATCAAACTAATAACAGCAATTTTTTCACTAATTTTCTTGGTGCAGCTGTTTATAGAATATCCTGGGCGGGCTCATTTCAGTAGACACATAATAATACAGACATCAGGGAGAAAGAAAAAAAGCTGTATCTTTTTGTCCTCTATTCTTCATAAAAACCAAGATGTAGGGGGGGAAGGGGATTCTCTGAGTAAATCAGCCAGATACTTCAGCCAGCCAGCCAGAGATTATCTGATCAACAAACTCTGATAAGGGCAGACCGATGAGCTGGTAAATTTATCTTATGTTACTTTCAACTCTTAATTTAATTTTACCTGTCTTGTCTCCCCACTAGATATACTGGATTAAAAATCTCTAATTATGCTGTTTCCATTTGATATAAGTCACTTACATACATATTAAGTCTCTTCAAATTTAGCTTCCGTAATTTTAAGTTCAAACTGCACCTTTCACTCTAGTAAAAAAAAAAAATTACATATTGCTATATGGAAAATCAAATTTTCCCACTCTCCCACTACTATTTTTCTCTTTAATTAACTCTTCCCAGTAGCTCAGGTTTGTTCCTAGATTCTAAGGACCCTCAATCTGTTTTCTTCATAAAACAGAAGGAATAAGAAGGTTTTAAGTAGAATATGAAAACAATTAAACAGATTTTTGTTACAGTGGGACTGATTTTTCTTAGTACGTGGACTTGGACTAGGTGAACGAAGGGGAAACATAACCCCTTCACTAAAGGGTCACCACCAGAGGGAGAAGGCAGCACTCCCTAACTGGATGAACCTAGCAAGCTGGAAACAGAAACCCTACCTAACTCCATTTATAGTATTTACTCACACTGCAATTTACATCCTCTGTTGCCATAAACAACCCCCTCCTGACATTAAACTCAAAGCCTGTTCCACTGTTCAGGTTGGCAGTGGGTAAAGAGATTTAGTGGAATTAGGTTTGCTTCATTTTCTTTGTAGAGTGGCACGCCAGACCCAAGTAAGGAACAGTTATTGAAAGGCATAAAAAAAAAGGGTTGTGCAGACAACCACAGAAAAAGTCTTCCACACAGAAAGAAATGAAGAGAGTACGGACTGGAAATTATTCTAATGAGTGATTTTTTTCCTATCTGCAACAAATTAAAGTGTTTTATAAAACATGAATGAATCAGGTAGTTATTTCTTACTATATTTCCAAAAACAAACAGGTACCTCATTTAAGCTGCAAACAAGGAATCACTACAGCACTATCTCCTTGTAAGTATGATGTTTTTGCTACTATTCCTTGAGCGATCAAGGACACAGCTCTTACCCGCCTGCCCCCTAAAATATCCTTGCAAAAATACTCTCTTAAAAAAACATATATGAGTACAGGTACATTAAAGCCACAGTCAGACACACATTAATGATTCAGAAGAACAGAGGAGGCACACAGAACTTGCCTCTCAGACAGTATGGACACAATGTGTAAAAGAAAAAGGCAATACTGCATTAGATTAGTTGTGCATTGTTAAGATGCACTCAGATGAAAAGCTGCGTTTGTCACAGTGGTCCACAAAAAAGCTTACATGCTAGAAATACACATTGTGGGGTGCAAGAACTTAGAAAGGCATTCTAAACTGTAATTTAACATTTGAAAAAATGAAGAATTTGTTTGTAGAGCATTACTGTTGCATGACATCAGAAGCATTTTAAAACTCTACAACTCTCAACACACATCTGCAGCCTACATGTACTCACAGCTCTTGTCTAAGCCTTCTTATCTTTGCTTTGGCATCTGCTAGCTCTACTGACAGGTGCTGCCTGCTTTCGGTGCGTTTCATGCCAGGAGATCCACAAGGTGACTGTGCTGCTGATGCATGAGGTAGAAAACGGAGAGAGTCCCGTTCTTCTGAGAGTTCTATGATAGTCTAATAAAGTAAAAAATTAAAAGAAAAATAAAGAGTTCTGCAATAGAAGAAGTTAGAAGTCCTACATATACCTCCGTACCTAAAGCAAGTCTTATATAGTCACAGCTATTTAACGGTACAGTTGGGGTATTCTTAAACTGAACAAATTTGGACTTAAACCCACAAAAATTATCAGTGCCCAGAATGGACTGGGCAATGAAATGGTATGTATTCCTTGAAAAACTACCAATCTCTAAATAAAGAATAAACATAAATGTCTAAAGAAGCTGGTGTTATCCAGTGTGAAGCAGCCAGCTGAATAAAGCAGCAGACATATAGGAGTATTCCTATTTGATCTTATAAATAAAGGTGTAAACCTAAAATGAAGATCTCTTCTACAGTAAAGCTATGAGTGGGGTTTTGAACAACCTGGTTTAGTGGGAGGTGTCCCTACCCATGGCAGGGGGGTTGGAATTAGATGGTCTTTAAGATTAGTTCCAATCCAAACCATTATGTGATTCTATGATTCTGTTTGTCCTTTGCTTTGCTAAAAAGGATTACCACACATCCTCTCCCCTCATTTTTAAGTTTCTGTTTTACTGTGAACTGTACAGAGTTGGTAACTGACACGGAAGTATTTGGAATAACTGCAACACTAACGTATACCCATGCTACCTACAGTGAGGCAAATCTGGGACCCTGAAGATGATTCGTAACTTGTACTTTTTTAACAATACACTTCCACTTCTTGATTCTCACACTGTACAATGACTGCTTCATGATAAGCTTGTAAAACCTAGTATGGATTCTGCTCCAGTTCACTCCAAGTTGTATGATACAGCAACACAACAGGCATCTCTCAGTGACTGGCATGCCAACAGATAGGTTACTGATTCATGGAGTCTTCAGCTGCTACAACTCTGGATTTTTTGTTTATAACCACAGGTGAATGTTATTAGAAGGTGTTTCAAACTCTGTTTATATGAAAAAGGTCATCTGCTACTATCTCTTCTAGTCTGTCACATCATTCAACAGCCAGTATGCACAGTGTAACCACCTGAAACAACTTTTTGACAGTAAGGAGTCCACATTTAAATATACCAATGGAGTATACATTGATTTATTAGTTCTAAAAATAGTAGCTTTATCATTTTCCTAAGTTATTTCTTGTATTTCACTTAAGCAATATAGCACATCTGTACCTCTGAGTGCTTATCTCTTTCATCTATAACTCTTTTCAAGTGTAATGCCATATTTTTCAAGAGAGGTTCAACATATTCTTGTGTCAATACAATGAGCTCCATCCACTGCAGATCAAACACATTTTCTTGATTATGAGTTACCTGCACAAAACAAAGTGGAAGAGAAAAAACATTCTCTTTACAACTCTACGGGTAAAATTCCCAGACAAGGTATGGAAAAAAAAATTAAGAAGCTAGTCCATTACATTCAGTTTAGCTACATGAAAGAAGTAATTGTACTTGTGGCAAAATAAAAAGCAAAAGGTGACTATAACATACTGCATACATGAGATTAGAATTGTATTTTATATATAACTTGCACATGAAATTTTCACTAACCTAAGTTTGCTGTAGTTTTAAGAATTTATTGGAGCACTATACTTGCTCCTTACTACTGCTTTAACAATGTAACCTGAGAGAAATTGATCATGAAATCTTTTTCTGAATCAAGTTAAAATAAGGGCATTTTTTGCTTACTAAAAACAACAGATATATAAATCACGTGTTTGATTTACCTGTTTTTGAACAAATGCAATTAACCTGCTTACAACACAGTATTCTACCTCTAAAAAATAGAAAAGCACAAAAATAACAATATACCTCTTGAATGTGGGCTGCAACAGCTGCTCTCGTGTCAAAATCCAGACACTGGATACTTTCAATGAATTCTTCCTTTTTCTGACACTAAAAATGAATATACATCTATTACACATACACACACATAAAATGACAAGTGGTTTCATTCTTCATTTGTATTTCCGAAATCTAAATATAATAAAGCTGAAATTTCAATAATGACATTACTGAATTATTATCCAGTAATTTTCTTGACCAATAAAGACTTGGTTTATGCCATGTTGTAGCAGTTAGCATAACTTTCAACATAAAGAAAAAACAGCTGCTGAAATGGTGGCCAGGAAGAAGTTTCTTAAAATAGCTACTTGTTCAAATTTTATGACAAAGTGTTCTGCAAATATTTTTTCCAGTGACCTCCTTTAATACTCACGTCACTTATCTAAGTTGTTAAGAATGTGCGACTGATCTATTTTTTCATTTTAATTAGCTGAATGGTACAAACCTTCCTAACAAGAAAAGCAGTCCATCAGAAAAGTTTATTAAATGTGTGATCATAGGAACAGAGTATCTCAGACAAATTTCCACCTTGTCATCTATCCTGCACTGCTCTTACTGTCACCTGTTCAATGCACAAAGTAGGTTCTCTCTCACTGAGAGATATAACCTACTTCCATGAACGTAGAGTATTACTCAGCTGCTATGGGATAGCTCACTTAAAAATGTGCACCTTATCTGCCCTGTAGCCTACTCACTCACCAAGCCTACAAAAAAGGTATAACACAGTTGGAAAGGTATAACAATATTGGAAAGATTTACTTCCTTGATTGACATGACACACCTGAGTAGTCTGACTAGAGACATTGATACAGTTACGATGCATCCTCATACAGTAAAGATCACACATACACCTCCTCTACACCTATGGGAACTAGCACTATGAGCAATGAACTTCAGAAGGCTGGTTTTGGTTCACAATTCACGCCTCTTATTTTTTGAAATCCTAAGCAAGCAAACAATTACAGTGCAGGTAAGCACTATGGACTTCGAATTTGTTTCCAAAGACTTAAGTGGGACCACTCCTAGCTTAGGTCCTTGATCATTTCAAAATGAATACAAACCAACAGTAACCCCACCACAATACTCTAGCTCTAGACCTCAAAGATCTTAAAATACACAATCATTCTCTCACTCATTCATCATGTTGCTTTATAAATTGAAGTCATCCACAAACTTAAGGATGAATTCAAACTGTTTCAGTAAGATAACAGTAAGACGACTCTTCATTATTTCACTATTTTCTTCCTTTCTTTACAGTATTAGAGGTGAATTAACAACATTACAATTAATAAACGATTAGAATTCCTACAAAGTTTGCCGTAATCATACAGTAAGACATAAGGAGTAGATGGTTGTAGCCATTTTAACTGACAGAACATCCAGATTTTCAAGGAATACAACATTACCACTATAGAAAAGAAGGTTACAGTTACATACAACCTCTGGAATTAAAATGGTAAGATTAAAAGTCATTAACACTTAAACTATTCCAAACAAATGTAAATGTAATTATTTAAACTTACCTGAACTGCACACCCAAGTAGCAGCAGGAGTAGTTTTTTTATTTCTTCGGTACCTGGCTCTAAGTAAAGAACAAGAATAAAAAACAGTAGCTGTAATACAGCAATTTGAGAGTTTCTTCCTCTACCCCTCAGAACACATCATTTCTTTCATCATTTTCATAATTTATGTTAACCCAATTTAGAAAATAAAGACAAATAAAACCCCATCTTTCCAGCTTTTGGCTTAGTCCTTTTTGCCATTTAATTGCCAACTTTCAGTGCTTACAAACAGCTTAACATCCAGAACAGAAAAAGCAACATTTCAGCCCATCACACAGCAAAACTCAAGTGATATTTTCAGAAGCGTTATGGATACCTACAATCAAGTTTTCAACTGTAATCTCAGGTATCTCAAGATATGTGCAAAAGCGCTTAAATTATTTGCCACCCTCAAGCTGTAATAGTTAAGTGACAAGTTGATTTAAATTATTTCATAAAGCTTTATGAGATACTACATTGGATACCCATACGCACATCTAAAATGAAAATGTATTGCCGAATCTGGCCTTAAAACATCTTAATCTCGTAAAAAAGCTTAAGCCAAAGAACTCTATTTACAGTTTAGCAAAGATACAATTTACACTTAAAATATATCATAGCGTGCCATAAAGCAAACACTTTAGGATGGCAAAATAGCTCAGACTAGTTGGATTAAACTCTGAAGGGTCATACATCATTTTGCATTACTGAAACATTAAACACTGTCCACTGAACTATCTATGAATAAAAGTATCTCACGTCCTTTCTATGATATACTCTGAAATTCTTTATTTTGTTGTTAGCTAACAAGACAAAAGCTGTGCTGCCACTCATCAGAATGGGCTAAAAATCTAACCCTCATTCCACATGAAAGTTCTGCAACACAGCTGGTTTAGCTACCACAAACAACAACAGATTGGCTCCAAATAAACACTACAGTCAATGTCTAGTATGTAGTAAGGTATGCATACACATCCTTGAACCTGACCTAGGTTACTGAAAAATCCCATTTTTAAAGGGCTCAGTGATCACAGATGATCTCATATGATCGTAAGACGGTGATAATCTTTAAAAAAATAATAATAATAATAATAACTTTATCAGAATCTTCTTTTTCAAATATCAGTTTGCAATCTTCCTGTACGCTGGGCAACTGAATCTACTTTTGACTAATTTCCCCATAAGGAAGTTGTAATCATTCACTTACAAGCCCTTGAAATGTTGTCCTTTGATTTGACCCACTAGAGCATTTTGTAAGTGGTGCAAATTTTAAATCCTTCCTAAAAAGTTACAGATATGAGGTGATCTTCATCAAAAGAGGAAATTAAAAAGAAATCAAGAAAAAGCTAAAAGGATGCAAAACCCTCAAGAGACAGATGCTAAGCTTCTCCACCTTCAGCAGTTCTCTGTGCACTGTAATATTAAAAGCTTTTTCCAACACTGATTCAACCTGTTTCTTTTAGTGGAAGATATGTATAATCCCAATGAAGAGGTAATGCCTATATTTTTCAAAATCAGAGGTTTGTCAAGTAGATATACGGCAAAGAAGGAAATCATTAATCATTTTATAGACTTCTTGTATCCCAAAAACTTGAGCTGTGAAAGCCTTTTACACAGAAACAGAAAACACCAATGAACATGTGTCATGAGAAACACGCTAGTTCAGCTGAAGAAGGGGAATTCCACCTGGCTGCCTATTTTTATCAATAAAGGTTGAACAGAATATTGTGATAGAAGGAATTCACCTCAGTGTCTCACACACTAAATTCGTTTATCCTAATAAACTTATCACACTCCTTTCAAAGCAATCCCTGAGCTCCTCTTAGATGCTTATTTACGCACTGGCTCAGCATCTCTGATTGGCTTTTAAAAGCCTACCTGAAGACTGTTCCCATGTCTCTCCCCTACGTTCCCTGAAGGAACACAGCAAACTACTGAACAACCTCAGCTTCCCACTGCTACCAACCATCCTGTATGTTTTTCTTCCTTTTTCTCCATCACAAATACAGACATAGATCATTGATACCTCTATTCCAAACCCTCCAGCTTGCTGCTTGAACTTTGTCCCTATCCTATCCTTTGATCCTCCCTGCGTTCAAACTTATTTGTGACTTTTCATATCCTCTGCAGCCTTCCATCATCCCCCAGTTTGTTACCTCAGAAATACGAACTGGTTTTAATCTTTCCTCTTCTCACGTTTAAGAACGTTCACCTCTTCCGTATCTCATTTATCCTCTTGCTCTTTAATTTAACTTAGCATTTACAGTCACAGCCTGCAGCTCATCTCACTCCATTTTCTTCTCAAGCTGGCACCTTGCCATTTATTTCAGCTAAAATGTTTCTTCATGAAGTCTCTGATGACCTCTTTTTAACCAAAACTCAAATCCAGCATTCTATCTGTGTTTTCCTTGATTAGCCAACTGCCTCTGATACAGTCAAAAGTGTTTCTCTTCCTGATGCCTTATCTGCTCTCACCTTCTACAATTTGTCAGCTTCTAGAATTTCTCTACTAATCACTCCTTATGTGCAAAGTACTGCAAGTGGGAAAACTGACACGTTTCTAAGAGAAACCACAGCTACAGCCGAAGCTTTAGTAGACAAAATCTTAATCACTGCCAGAGGATCTACTTTTACTGTGGTTGATGCAGATTTAGAAAACAAGTCTCTCCAAAGGTCACTGATGTTTGATTTTGCTACACTGTCCTGAAAAAAAAAAAAAAACCTACAGGGATGAGGTCTTCTTCAAGTAAACCTGAAGGGCAGTCAACTTAAAAAGGGAAAACATTTTGGATGAAACCCCAAAGAAAAGTTCTAACTTCAGCTTCAGTTAAAACTCCATGATGAACTCCAGCAGGAATCTGAAACATCTTCTAGAATGTTGTCCATATACCAGAATTTCTTACAGTATGTGGGTTATACTACAGTGAAGTCTGTATTTTCACTCAAATACAGTAACTTTGCCAAAGGAAGCGATACATGCACCAACTGCCATTCTAGCTACCAAACCCCAAAAGCTACAATAGACTTAGCCGAGGACCTAAAACAGGAAGAAGCTTTCTTATTAAGAACTAAAGCATAGATTTTATGTGTACATCCAAATACTAAATTCTTTGTGTTTTTGTAGCACTTTTTTACTAAAATTTCCTATTATGATACACAATATTAAGATGTATTTTGTCTCAGCATCTTAAAGAAAGTAAGAAATTTAATTTAAAAAAAACCACACCAGCATTATAGCCTGTTTTTTTTCTTTTTTTTAAAAGTCTGCTTTTCCACTACATCTGCTTTCTAAGCAAATCCATGGATTCTTTTGAAAACCTTAGTAAAGTCTAGAATCAAGATAGAAAAGCTGTTGGAACAGATGAGACCACACTCGCACTCCTCGGTATATATGACAAATTACATTATCTACACATACAAAAGCTGAAAAGGCTGTGACTTTGGAAGCAAAAGCAGCAATAATCAAAAGCAGAAAGTAAACATCAAGAAAATTAAATCAAGATACCTATGCAAATGGGATATATGCAGATGGGATATGGAAAGTATCAATGCTATGAACCCTGGAACTGAAAACTGAAGTAGCACAGATGGTTCTTGTCGATGAGGAAAATACCGTCTCACGTACACTAATGCATGGCATGTAAGACATATTTTAAAATAAAAAAATAAAAAATAAAAGCCAGGGGAAGCTACACAGCCTGTTAGAGTAGTTCCTAACCTCTGTGCTGAGGTGTTAGAACATCAGAAGTAGAACACCTGAGACACATTAGACCCAAGTAAATAAATTCTGCCCAATCCATAGTGGCTCCATGCAGGCCAGGTGTGTCTGCTCCGTGCTTCTGGAATTGAGAGCATGGTGCAGAGATTCCCAAGTAGCTGTGGATAGTCAGCTGGGTCCATACAGGCTAATTTTCTCGGTCTGAAAATTTCAACTCTCAGAGCTGGAAGCAGAGAAGATGGGGGCATGGAGAAGACAGCATCAGTTCAGGGGAGAAAGTTAAGACGGTAATTGTAGTATTTTTCAGGTAATGATGCAAGAGGGTTTTGGGAGAGGAAACAAAGATTAGCTTTTGGACCAAGCAAGATGCATTGAACTGTCAATTTTCTCAAGGATAGCTTAGGTAAAGATAGTTGAAAACATACTAGCTGGGAATACAAGAAATATACACTTTGTCCTATCAGTGACTCACTGGTTGCCATGAAATGCACTTCATTTCAGTATGAATCCTAACGACAGCCAGTGCTGAGGTTTGGAAACAACACATTTTTGTCAAGTAAGGACCTTTGGTGTGAACAAATAAAATGTTACTCATTATTAAACCATTTGCTAAAAGCAAGTATATAATCTGTTGAAAGACTCAACCCTGTATGAAATATATTTCCAGTGAAGTAATACACATTATTATACTGGTATCAATTTTCACCTTATTTAAAAATAAACTTACCAGAAAAAGGATTTCGGCCGATTATTAACACATTTGGCAAAGACATCATGATCAACTGCTGCAAAGTCTCCTATAAAAGTTAATTAAAATATTATTTAAGTCATATGTATTGAACAAAAATAAACATCAAACACTAAACTGAAATTAGTATTATATGACTAGTTTTAAATTACACAGTTCTTCATACACACATATTCAATACTTACGTATTTGGACTCCTAATAAAAAGCTTGTAAGTATGAATTACTTCTACTTGTTTTGCAAGATCATCTCAACATAGTGAAATCCTCTTGTGGTAAGGAGGTGGCGTACAGATCTTATGCCAACTAGATCCTGTGTCTTAGAATGCAGCAAAATTCCTTTAAATTACCAGTGTTTATGTTTCTCGGAGCAGCTTATTGACAGATGTTTATTTTGTTTCCTTTAAGTTTCATTTATACAATGAATGATTAACTTCCTCTATTTCATGCCCATTGTCTCAATACTTGGATGCAAAAATTACAATTTTTTTGATACATTTATGCTGTGACAATCCTGAAGGTACAAAATCCTATTTGCCTGATCAGGCAGGGTTTTAGTTTAAGTCCCACACAAGCAGCAGCTTCGCCTATCTATGCTAGAGATTGTATCAATGGATAGTTACTGTCAGCCAGTAATGGCTGTAATCAGGTCAAATCCCCAGTCTAGACAGAGCCTAATTCTTCTGAAGCAGAATACTCTTCCTCCTGTTCCCACATGTTTACTCACAGCAGATACCATCATATCAGCAGCTCTAGAGTCATGTGTTTTTTTTTTTCACTGTGACAGACTTATTAACATCTAAAATGCTCATCTCCAAAAGCAATACTGGAGTTGGACTTGATGCTTGTGTGTCCCTTCCAACCCAGGATATTCTATGATTCTATGAATATTCTGGAGCCAACACTGCTTTACATCCCAAAGACACAAGTGTTCTATAACGAATTTTAAGTGTAACAACGTAACATTCAACATTAGAAAAATCTGTTTAATGTCAAGTCTGTGGAAAGTATTAGCTATAGCTGTACTTCAAAGTTCTGAACAGTTAACATAGGACATACAAATGTCATCTAAGTTGGTTAATACTAGACTGAAGATACGTACTCTCATTACACATGCCTAGGGCAAATTATAAAGTTAGGTAATAGCTTTGACTTACTCAAATATCACAAATTGCAACCAACCATGACTCTTGTATTTCTGACACCTTGATAACAATCATTTTCATATACTAAAAAGTGAAGTGTACCACAGGAAGTTTAAATCAATGAAAGGCATATAAAATAAGGAATTTTGTGATATTCATAGCTACAACAAAAGAAAATTACGTACTTTTAGAAGTGCAGGTTTTATGGCTTTTCTGTTTCTTGTTTTCTCCTAGTAGGTCAAATAATTCCATGATGCTATTATAAAGCTATTTTTACTGTGAAACAGAGTACAAGAAGGGGTAACCAAAAATGCATCCTCTGTGGACTAATGAGATTATCACCTCTCTTCTTACTGATGATACCTCTACCTTGTTTCAAAGACATCTACCACCTTTTCTGTCACATGGTGTTAACTTCATCAGCGCAGGTGCTCTCAGTTTGTGTTTATTTTTGAAATAACTGCTTCTATTAAAAACCTGAAAAAAGTTGCATCTCGTGCATCCCAAGATCCATGTATTTCTTTTTAACTTTTTTGGTTAACCTGCAAAAATAAACTAAGCCAATTTACAAATTCTGGCTTACTTCTACAAACTTTTAGAATTCATAACATTTATTTTATTAAGGACTGGCACATCATCTGTCAAATGAGGCTTATAGAGAGCCCATGGCAGTCGTGGAAGTACACTGCATTAAACCCCTCAACCCCACCAGAACTTAGAGGGTATTTGGTTCTCCTGTATCAGTTGCTGAGAACAAGCCCACAGACTTCCAGTAAGTCAAAGCTATTACCTACCTACCTCTGTGAGGCTTTAAAAGGCAGAGCAGCTGGGAAGAGCAGATGCAATTGTAATTACAGAGTAGAACAAAAACACCACAGAAACTAAAAATCTTTTATAATCTTATATGAAATTTAATTTTGAATGTTATGTTCTAACAACATAGGTTTTTGGACAAGTACATTAACAGTAAGTCAACGAAGTATTTGCTACGTCAAGAGATTTTCCACAGATGTTATAAAAACAAATGGATTAAACCAGTACAGATAATTTCACAGTAAAAAGTTTTAAGAGTTTTAAAAGTTTTAATGCTAAAAGTTAAAATTCTTATGTTCATTGATGTCTTAATATAATATTCCAGACATTAACTAACCTTATATGTCAATACTATGATTACTTCCCACTACTGTCAGACCTCAGGCATCCCATTCAGAATCTCTACCAAACAAGATGCCTGTTCAGACAGCTGCCTGAAGTGCTCCGGCTCATGCCTCTGCCAAGGCATACTACTCCAGGCACCAAGAAGCCCTTCAGACTTGATTTCAAAGTATCCACTAAGCACAAGCTTCTCTGCCTTGGATAATTTCACAGGTGACAGGACCTATAGCGACCCCTTTCTGAAGCTGTCTGCTGCACTGCCTTGCTAACCCACACGTAGGCTGCAGGAAAACACCAGATGCCAGGCTGCACTAAATTTGTGAGGAAACAAAAACAACGCACCCTTCAAATCCTGAACAAATCCCAGCATTAAACAACCTCCTGGAATTATCCCCATGACCTTGGAGCCAGGAAGCTTTAAAACTGATCTACATGGATATATGCAGATAGGAGTTTGAGGTACTGGGACTCCTGCGGAAGCCCATACCAACGCCTACTGCCACCCCAACGATACCTGGACAGACAGTCTGGAAAGCCATAACACAGGTATCTTAAGGGACCGTGTATTTTTATTATCATCACTATTGATTATATGTTTTAGATTTAAAACTAATGAAGAATTGACCCTCAAAACCAAGGAATTTTAGCTGAGGAACAATATTCTAGTTTGACAGATACAATCCCTAAAACCAAAACTTAGAGTAAAATGTCCTTTATCGTTTCAGTATCGTGTACACATATTGATTACAGCCTTATTTGCAAATGATGAACCACAGGAGAAATTGGATATGACAACTATCCTCAGTACAGGATGAGATGTACTGCTTTATCACATGTTCTTTTTTAAATTTAATCTTTGCTTCAGTTTCATATAAATTGAATGTGAACAAATTATTTGATTTACACACACTTAACGGGAACTGCCTGCTGTTTTGAGTAATAATAGAAGATGAGGCTAACAAAGAAAAGGGAATAATTTGACAGGTTCTCCTGGTCATCACTGCCTCCCTTCTGTGCCCAGATTTCACTGGTAACTTACCTTCCATTCATTAGTTACAGAATCTAGTGAAATTTGAGAGTTTAATATTAGAAGTAGCAGTACTTCAAGTCCAAATGCTAGCTACAATGCACAATAACTTCAAGCACTTAAATAAAATATATTCAAAAATATATCAGAAAGGAAAGAGAATGAGATAAAAATAGCATCTGAGAAAAAAGTTTCTATCTCAAAAGAAAACATCAACCATAATAACAACCTTTTGTGCCAAATGGATTTACAGAGCGTATTCAAGAAACACTCTACTCAGTCAATGTTGTCACCAGACTATGTAATTGAATTAGAAATATAGTAATAACAAACATGAATTTGGGACAGAAACAAAGAACTCTGCAACAGCTTCATCTGGAAGGAATAGTGTAAAAATATACAGGGTACTGAAATACATATTCCTTACCATATAACATAAACTATATTCCTTCTCACATGCGCGTGTGCGCATATATTTTATCAAGAGCACAGAAACTTAAAAGTCAGAAACTTTTGCAATATTAGTGAAACCAAACTACAGCTGACAAAAAACAGTCTAAATATACAGAAGTACATAACACTACCGTAATATTTTTTTCTTTTCCTGCAGTTTTGATGTTGACATTTGATTTACGGACTTTTTTTAAAGCAGCGATGTACATTTAAAACACATACCTGTAGATTGTAATATTCTGCTTTACAACTGTACCCGTGTAGTAAATTTCAGTGTATGTTTCAATTTGTGTAATAACCGATTTCAATTGTTTGTTTACATCCACACCATACCACATCTGAGGACTGCTGGACCAACACTCACAGGGCAGAGATAATACCGCGCTTGACAATGCCCAGAAGTCCTTTCAGCTCAGTTTCCTCCGCAGATCCTGTCCGCACTTCCCTCGGACACCTGCAGAGCTGCCTGCTACTCTTAGACTAGGAGCCCTGCACAGCTGTCGCCCACACTGAAGTTACAGGGCTACCAAGCTTCCTCACCACCTTCCCAGGAGCTGTGTACGAGCATATGCCAGTCCGTAAAGGGCAGGGGAAGCAGCATGTACCCATAAGCTTAATGCCCAAGCCAATGCCCATGCAGGTTCTCAATAGAGGAGTGTCACTGCCAGGTATTTTTGCAGACTTTGCCACCCCCTCCGTGCAGGAGCCATATGCTCGTTAGGAGGACTGGAGCCACCAAGGGGCACCACACAGCACAGCAGTCCAGCCATGGAATAATCTAGCAGATCCCAAAACAGAGCAGTCACTGACTATAAAGAGATACTTGTCTGTTTTCCTAACTAAATAACAGAACAGTGATGGTGAGAATGCATCTATGAACACCAAATTCAGCTACTTGAAATGCAGGAAGCTATACAGCAACACCTTCCCCATGTTTTTAGCTCCTGCAACAACACCCAGCCCAGTGTACCAATTCTGAGAAGACCTACGAGAAAGTAAGACGATGGATCTCTGCAGGGGTAACTCCCTCCCCCTTGCCTACTCAGGACTCTAATCAAAGAAGCTGCTGTATGAGATCATGACAGGCAACCTCTGCAGGAATGAAATCCGGACTAGACTGCTCACAGCTGGACTAGCACAACTTTTTTTTTTTAGTGTCACAGCTGGAGTGGCATACTTCTTGCTATCTTTCTTGTTGCCCCACCTTGCCCAGTTTCCCCTTCTTTAATCAACTGGCAAACAAAGACTTCTCAAAACTGATCTGCTAGTACAATCCCAACCGTAGGACAATCCTGCCCTACAGTAAGAGGCAAAGAATTGGGCAGTAAGTCCTTCCTGAGAACCAGACTTGTAGGGACTGAGAAACACAAATGCCATGATTCCATGAAACCCAACAAAGATCTCAAAACGAAGAATAGCCAGAAAGAAGGCAGCAGGACAGGCAGAGTGCTCCAAGCAGTATGTTCCCATGTGTGATGTTTGATCACAGAACAGGCTGACTAGTGCCCCAGGATCCTGCCACAAGAAGTGGCTAACAGGCCTCTACAATCTCTTAATGCTGCAGCATCATACCAAAGAAACAAACGAATACAAATGATCAGTGGCTATATAACTACAGGCTATGTAACTACAGGCCATCTTTTTTCTCTCCAAACCAACCAACAACAATGCATAAAGCTCCCTGCATCCCATAGGCATTTATGAGTGAGCATCAATTCACCTGAAAAGCAAATATAAATTTGAATGAATGCTCCTAAATGCCTTTACTCCTTCTAAAATGCCAGACCTGTGATATTTTTAAGTTCCCTCATTTGCACTATGTGAAGGGGCATCTCCCAGGACTAGGAACCTGAGAAAGTAAGTACGGAAAAGGGGGAAAAAGTACATGCAGTTCTGTATAGCTTTCACTTACACAGGAGAACTTGAACCATTAAAGGCATCATGACTGAATTTGACGTTATTGAATAAAGAACACCTTTTCATAAAAAAAAAAAAAAAAAAAAAAAATTATTTCTAACACAAAGGTTTGAAGCTACATTAAAATCCTGAATCATGCAAAGATAAATTGCCAAAACGGAAGCAGTTGTGCTGCTGCACTAGGACTGATAACGTAAGGCCAAAGAAGCACAAGGAGTGCTTTGTTTTCAAATAAAGATCATTCTTGTCACCATTGTATTTTCTGTTCCACCTGTTAGGCAAAACACTAGGATGTGTTTGAAAATGACCACCATTAGGAAATGGACAAGCCTATGAGTACAAGCCAGCAGCATTTATACCCATATGCAGTAGCTGCCAAGAAAATGATGTGAAGTAGAAAATGCCCAGTGACTGGCCACTGCAGGAAATGTCAGCTGAGAATTCTCACTGTACGATGGAGTTTTTAAGAACACAGTATGTGTGTACACATGAGGAAGTACAGGCTCTGCCATGATGCACTGTTAGAGGCAGATCAAAAGAGATCAAACCAACAAATCACTGTAGTTTCAAAACATTACTCTATTTTTATTACCTTAAAAGGTGTAACTGCAAAAAGTACACTTAGAAACAACTACAAGCAAAAGGTATTAGAAGAAACAATTACTGACCTGATAGTAAGTTTTTATTTGCTTCACCAAAATAGACAAGTTCTGAATCCTTAGTGATGTATCATTGTTGACTTTTTTGTTTATCCTCTGATTAGCAGATTTTGGATTACTGAAAAAAAAAAATTAAACACACTGAATATTAATCTTTAAACATCTCTATTTAACATATAAGATAGTTAATGCGTGAGCATAACAACTTCTTGTTTTGGTTATCGTGCCATTTTGACACTACAAGTAAGTAAGGAATAGTGGAAGTGACTGCAGAGTCGACGTGTGTTCTGAAATGTGTGTTCTGAAACGAGCCAGGTTAGCACCCTAATGTGTTCAGGCTAATAATGTAATGTGTAATTGGGAGCACCCATCACAGTTACAGAGAAAGAATATAAGATTCAGACACAGCTTTGCACTTCTCTTCAAGCAGCCCCATCCCTGATGGATACAGAAAGCAGCACACAGCTGTAATGTAAATATTCCAGCACACATCACAGACATCAGTAATCATTCTTGGTGATGCAGACAATTATGAATAGCAGAATTTAGACTGGCTACATTCATTAATGTCTATACGCTAACAAACTTTATGATGCTATTTTACTATCACAAGGCACAAAATCAGAATTAGTTTTACCTTTTACAACAACGAGGAATGTGAAATAGATATGAAATACACTGGTTTATCTCTGTTTCAGATAGGAAATCGATCCCTTTTTTCCTTCAAAAAGTTGTGAGATCTTAGGTAATGCAGATGAGTCACCCTTTTTCAACACCTCACAACATAACATGTTGTTAAGCACATACAAGAGAGCGTAACAGTCACTGTGATTTGTCAAGGCAGACAATGCCGAACCAGCGTAACTCCCCCACAACACCCTGTAAAAGGCTTAGGGAATTGCTAGGAGATGGCCAACGTGAAGTTTCTTAACTTTCACAAAGATACTCACTCAGTATAGTTGCACAATGCATCTTACAGTATTTAATGATATCATTGCATTGTTTAATGATATTATTGCAAGATGAACGTGCAGCTAGCTAGAATACTGCACTCAAGCAAGAAGCTACCAACTTCTCACTGTCAAACTGGAGGCGTCAGCAAGGGCGTGTGTCTGCTGGGTCTGGTTTTATTCAACATTGTCATTAATGACTTAGACAATAGAATACCAGAACTGCCATCGGCAAAAACCGGGAGGAACAAAAAACCTAAAACCTTCCAAGAACACTATGACAACTGAGCATGATCCTGATGAAATGCAAAAGTGGTCTGACAGCAATTTAACAAAATTCAGTAACGTGTATAGGCGAAGGGTTATATTCAGGAATCGGATGCAGAAAGAGGAGTAACTTGCAATAAAAAAATACCTGAATAATGTAGTGAACAAAACTGAGTACTAATGAAAAGGTTAAAGATTTTTAAATACAAGTGAGATAGTTATGCTATGCATAGTAGAGCTCATGCTTCAGTTTCTACAGTTACACTTCAGGGAAGGTCTCTGTACATTTACACAGGTGATCACCTGGGTTCTGAGCAGCAAAGGGTGCTCATCACAGGCCTGCCCTCCATTCCTCGGGCAATCTGTATTGCCAGAGACAGGTACGTCTGTATTTGGGAAATGGGAAGTGCCTACTGACACAGGTATTCTTCACACAGAGCAGTCCTGAAGAGCTCTTTTGGAGACAGAACCAGCAGGTTACAGGTCTGCGTGCATCGTCCTGGCAGGACACCTAGGACCCGTAGCCTGAAAGGCAGGTTCTACTGATGCAAACAAAAGGCTGTGCAGAGTACACCAGAAAAAAGACTATGCGTCATACAGAACAGATGTGTAGTTTTTTTAAAGGAACTACATGTAATAGTCTGCAAGACTAAGCCGGTAATATCATCGATACACACGGGATCTGTACAGATACTCAATTCAACTGTAGTAAGTGGAAACAACCCCTCAAAAAGGGCTGTTCCCTCTGGTACCCTGAAGATGATAGTATCATGATTTATTTTAATGCAGCTGACCACTTCAATTGGTAGTTTCATGTGTTCTTTGTACTAATATGTCTACAGGCAAAATTTACATGTTTTTCATATAAATTTATGTTGCCTTATTTGCCTTTTAATGTTTTCTTTGCATTTTTTAAGCCGTTTGTAATATTTAAAGTACATATATTTGCTGTTTTTTCGGTTTATTGCTATCAAAACTTCCTGATTTGTGAGCATGAATGGAAATAACATTAAAACTCTGCTGGATCACATTTAAAATGCACCTCCAACTCAATCATTCTTAAAAACAACTGCAGTCTGCATAGCATTTACTTTCTTGTACATACAAGTAGGAATCTACAGAAATTAGGAGGCAGATTTTTACAGCGGTAATTACTTCATTCCTAAAAATTCATCATCACATTCCACAAAAGGCTATAAACTATTAAAGTATGCTACAGAATATATTATCCAAAATTATGCTAAGATGTCACATTGGATTTATTGAGTCAACCTGTAGCTGTAAAAAAAATAAACGAGCTAAAAATAATTATGCTTTGTGGAAGTGCAGAGCTGAACTCCTTTCTAAACTGGATTCATTCAGATTTGTTAAAGTCAGAAAAGAAAATCCATGATAAATCCTGCTGACCTGATGGCATACAGAGATCAACTGTTGTCTCCTACTTCTGCATTCCTATCTCCAAAAGGCCGATTTGGGGCTTTAATCTTCACCTTTAATCTTAATGACTATAGGATTATCTACAGGCTTTGTCATCATCTTCATCTGCATTTCTACAGCTGTACATTTTATCTGAATCTCCTACGTACAGCATCCAGAACAAAGGGCACTAAAGTTTCCTGAATATCCTAATAGTTGTTGTTTTAGTACAAACAAAAATAATGTGCAACTGCACTAATTCAAATCATACATGACATAAAACCTCAGGCTGTAGATTTTGTCGTTTCAAAAGGTGTACTAGAAAAAATAGGCAGATCTTGCAAGAGCTAAAAATTTAATATTTGCATAGTACTGCCAGTATGATGTTATTTAAACATTAACCTTTACACACTTTTAAGACAGGTAAGTTGTTTGTCTAAAAACAATCAGCAAAGATATCTGTGTGGAGGAAGAAAAACATGAGCAATTCGAGTCCAAGATTTATTAGAATACAAGCTCTTAGTTCCGCGCCTGTGTCAACACTGCTATCTTCATGTTTTATCGTAAAGTATTTCACTACTGGGACTTGCATACACGAAAGATACGGCACACGTGCTTTGTGCTTTATTGGATGATAAGAAAATACATTTTTGAAACCAGAAGTCATAACATAGGCAAGATCAGGAATTACAGAGTGTTGTAATACCTGTACCTTGCTCCTGAATACCAGCATTTCTCCTCACAGTATAGAAACAAGGAACTCACATCTTTCACATGGTGCCCTATCAGACACTAATGGAAGTGGAGCATTACAGAATACCGTAGCTGATACTTCGACAGCAGTACTACAAGAAATCATTCCTATCTTTCATCTTTTCCATGTTGATCCTTGAAAATCCAACAGCATATGGATCAACTCTGACAAATTAAACATGAACAAAGATAATCAGAAATTCTGTGGCATTAGTCTTGTGTCAGCGTTAACGCCGGTATATGTCAAAAGTTTTTTGCGTTGTTAACTCACACACACTACTGCTGAAAGCAATGTGACATTCCTTTATTTCCACCAAATTGTCCCATATACCTCTCTCCTTCTCTCTGATGTGATTCACATCTTCAGCTGTCAAGACCAACTCAGTGGCTGACAGATGCCTTACATTTTACAGGAATTCCTGGCTTTTTTGATAAAAGGTGTACCATTTGGCGTCAAAATGTTCCATTCCTCTTTCTTAAAACAGAGAGCACGTAATCCAGGGTGTGTGTGGAGGGGTCTTTCTGGGGTAGGACATGAATTGCAAGAAACAGTTTACTGAGAGGTTGTTTTTATTTTTTCTGGGGAAACTTGGGCCACACGTCGTCTGGACTTGTATCTTTACTGCTGGAGAAAATTCACAGCTCAAGTATGTGATCCTCTGCTGGTGGATACAATCAACAATTAAAGTCCAAATGTCAAACTCAGGAAAACCGGGTGCAACGAACAAATTTACTTAAATAATCTTCCATTTTCTCAAAATATTGTGGTCCCAGTCTCAACAAAAACCCCCAAGCCCAAGGTTTCTTTAACATTTTTAAGCAAAACTCTCAAACACGTTATGGTAAAAAGAACATTTTTGGTAGCTCTAAAGATCAATCCCTTGCTTTTGAGTATGGATAAAATTATGTTACTTAAATACACTGAAACACTACCACTATTAATCTCTGTCAATCATTTCAAATTAAACACATAGCCTCAACAACTCACTTAGCTAGCAGGAGTTTTGAAGTGTATTTCTTTGGTTGCTTTACCATTTTGTAAAGATTGTCACATTAGGCCATTATTCTTCAAACAAAAGAGCTAAGTGTTCTTTGACACTCTCACTCCATAAATGCTAGCAATGCCTAGTATGTACAACTGCTACTTGGAAAAGGTTGTTTCAAACTCTACTTGGAATAAAACCCTGTCCTCATCACCTTGCAGTCAAAGTGGGACTTCACCTCCATATTACAGTTGTCTTTCTACCCATACTATGTAATTAAATTATTATACTTCAGTAACACCAAAATATTAATAGGCTACCAACTAAAATGACCTACACGTTGAAACTTAGACATTTAAGTCAGAGGAGACTTGGTAAGAGGAGAATCCTTCAGCATTTAAATTTACCAATGTTCCCTCATTTTCAACCACTGACTTTTACCTTTCAGATTCTGCTTGAACTGTCAATTTTGGACTTCAAAATACATTAAAGAGCCAAGAATGGGCTTGACAGTTCACTTTTTGCACTGAACACCATTATTGAAAGAACTGTGACGAGATTATTATTTAAAAAATTATTTAAAAATCTAACCCAACTTCTAACCTTCTAATCTAACCTTCCCAACACTGATAACCAGGACTCATTCTCTCAAAGTCTCCAACTTTAAAACTCAGTAGTATCCCTGATCCACACATATTTTAGATAATCTTCATTTAGTTAATACAGTCCATCTTCTCAGAAAGGCACTTAAAGTACTAACTCCTTAACTTGTTCCTCGCAAAGCAGAAGTAACATAGCATGATATTAGCTGTTATGTTTTCCATTAGATATTGCTGGTGTAACGGTTCATTGTCAGATTGCTACAAGCCAGAAATAATAGGAACATTACATATCTAGCATTTTGAAATAACTAATGAGAAATACTAATAGAACGTACAAATATTTTTCAAGCAGAGAGATAAAATTCTGAACATAAATCTCTGAATTTGTATTGCTTTCAAAAGCATCCATTTTCAAATTTGTTTACAGCTTGTTGCAACTAATTTCTTACAATTTCAGTAAGTTAATTACATCAGTGTTAAATTAAATAATTGCTATTATTAAAGAAAAAACTGTTAACAACTAAATTTTTATTAATACTGAATAATTGTGGTTATTAGAATACATTTGGTCCAATACCACCATGGTAAGACATGCTGTTGGGAATACAACAATATGCAAGGATGTAATTTTGAAAATAAATCAGTTCTAAAATTGACCTTTGTAAAAGATAGCTTTAAAATGTGTATTTTTTTAAGAACATAAGATTCTTGTGGCTACTGCATTAGTTACACTGTACGTATTTTTAAGGCAAGCCATGCCTGGAACTCTGAATTGCTCCTTTCATTAGGTGGAAATACTGAACTGCTTCAGTGGCAAATAGCCTAGCAAAATAGGGCAAATCTGTCTAGAAGTCAATAGGACGCAGAGCAGTAACAGATACCCTTAAGCAATTTTACATTTAAGAGCAACCTACTTATGACAAGATACATTAATTTCAATGGCAGTAAAAGAGCATCTATCCCAGTATCACATCAGTTGGAAACTACTGAATACAGAGAAAACTTTGATGATTTTGAAGCGTTACCAGTGCCATGAATTACAGATTGAGACCTCGTATAATCAGGGATTATGTGTCTTTAATTTTTCATTGACCAAAATCTATCAGAAATGGGAATGTGATAGCTTAATGGCTTCATGCTTAAATCTATGCAGACTGCAAACCAGTTGTGTCCTCTCTTGCCATCTGTTCCTTGACGGTACTTAATCATTATGTCTAGTATTATAACGGACCCTTACTTTAAATGTATCATTGAATATATTTGTTACATACAGTGAAGTGCTGAAACAAGCGCTTTGGAAAATATTCTACAGAAGTGTTCAGATCGAAGGGTAGTAAATATTGATTGCTACTCTATCCAAGTTCAAATGTACAGAAAGTAGCCCAGTATTCACTTTTACCCATAAATGTTGCTTGCCTAATAAAGTTATATTGTTGGCAAAGTCCCTTTAGTTAGGATAATGAGGCTTGCTTTTGCTCTGTGCCAAATATTTCAATGATTATTGATATATTGTTTTGGATGGATTTTAAATAATAAAGGAGGACTGCTATCAGAAAGAAAATAATAAACTTGTACAAACTGTTTTACAAAGGAATTTAGTCCAGCAGTGACCTTTTATTGTGAAAGTTAAAGTAAAACCTAGGCTTTCACTGGAGAATAATTGATAATCTCAAATTTGTTTTAAGCAGCACCAGACAAATCAGTAAAACAAGGTGGTGAAGTTACCAGAAACACCTCTGCTCAGAACCAAAGGAGCACTGGCCTTCAATGTACAGTCTGACCGGTCTTTAAATGGTTATAGTCAAAGGGTCGGTCCACAACAGCCACAGTACCAAAGAATGGGGCAGATTCAGAAGCACATTATTCAGTCAGTATCTGAAACGTTGGACCAGGCATTTTCTAGAAATATCGGTACAAGATGGCATACTTCGAACTCCTCCTGCATCCATCAGTATGATCAATTTTTGCTGCTAAAGAGAATTTCCAGGCTAAGCCTAGCTAAAGGCGAAAAAAACTTCCTTTTCTATAGCTCTGGTACATGTTCAGCACGATTTCTATATTCATGGAAATAACAAACAAACAAAAATGGTTGATACAGATTACTTCACCGAAGAATAATTCATGCCTCAGCCTGTGCCTTAACTCAGACACCCTCTTACTTGAAAAGTAGATAAAAATAAATAATACCTTCCCACCAGTTGTAGAGCATTATGCAAGCCATGCATGTACTGAGGCTGCAATATATGGATAATACTGCCAGTGCAGACGTGACTACGACAACCGGAAAGCCACAGTGCAACTGGCTGAAGAGCCAGGGTACATACACTCTGGAGTTGCTCAGGTGTCCACTTTTGAATCCTGCTTAGGCACAGGATCTTTGTGCACTGATGTCCTAATTTGCAGCAAGCGATCACACGTTGAGATTTATACTAACCACTCTCCTTTGCCTTTCCAGCGGGTGTTTATGACAACCCACCTCTTGTAAAGTATCTGCATTTCTACCTTGAGACATCACTTCTCAAGCAGCGATCAATGCACAGTTACATTTTCTTACAGCTCCCAGAACACCTGCCCCAACATCTAAAGATCATTTCAAATGCTGAGATACCCTTTACCACAAAATAAGGTGTGTATCTCAGTAAGGATGCTTTGCTAACTCTGCATTAGCAAAGCCTCACCATACACACCAAAAAATTCAACAGCTGTGTCAAAGCTTTTTTGCCTCATGCTAACTTCAGTTTTATGATGTAAGTCTAACATCAAAAGCCTTTTGGCCCTTGCACAAACCCCATTTCCTAGGCACATGTCCAACACCATAAACTATTAGGAGGGCGAAGCCCCTACGCTTGCTCACTTCAAAAAACACAACCAAGCGGTCTACAACAAATCAGCTGGCTGGGGAGCGGGATCATGGGGAACAATTCTGCCAAGAACGTAACACAGGGAGTACTGAGCCAAGGCGGCCAGCTTCCCGGCTTGCAGCCTTCACTCTGCAGCACCCAACCAGGCTGAATACTCGCAGGTAGCTGCACGGTGCCTATGCTCTGGCTGGTGCTCTCACAGCAGAGGAGCCATGAGTAGCGGTTTTATTTGCATGAAGAGGCATCCCCTCGCACCTGGATATTGCCAGGTTTACAACTCAATGGAAGATGCACTACACTTCGGTGGCAATAGTCACTCCATACTGTCTTCGTTAAGACAATGTCACATCAAGATAATGTGATATCATTCTGATCTGTCTTCAGTCTTCATTGAGAAACAATTAAGAAAGACCAAAAGAACAGCTAAAGACACTAAGATGGGGAAAGAGGGCATCTACCCAGTTATACAGCAAGTTAAACTCAGAGGAAGAAAGGATGACGAGCCCGCTGTAATATTTTGGTCATTTACTGAAGGAACAGGTAAGAAAAACAAACCTTAAGTGAAAACAGTATTGCTGAGTACCTGGGGATGAGTATAAAAGATATTTACATTAGCCAACATTCTTCAACTCAGTGACAAAAGTCAAGCTTTTGCGGAAAAAAATATTTACTAAGTAGACTCCCACTCAATATCTGTTCTGCTATTTGGAGTGCTTGAAAAGTCTCACGGAAAAAAAAAAAAAGCAAGTGGATTTATGAAAGTCTTACATAAAATATTGGTTTTTGTATCCTTGCCCTTTTCATTAATAAGAAAGGCATATGGGTGATCAAGGTGGAGGTGAAAAAGAGAGGAAATAAAACAGTTCACCTTTCACTTACTAAGTATACACTTGCATAGCTGAATTAACATCTCCCCCAAATCATTTCTTAGCTTACAGAGCAACAGCTGTCTTTATCATCACAGAGTACGAAACAACTTCAGTACTGTTGTTTCAACTTGACCATTAGATATACTCTCTTCTTACCACACTGAAAGGTACTATGCTTAAAAAAAGAAAAAAAAGCAGCTTTCAGCCAATGCAGACCAGTGCATCACTACTCACTGCACCCAATTAGCAGGGTGAGCGCCCCATCAATGGGACCACAGAGCAGACTGGGACCTACCCGCCTGTCTGTGATCCTCAGCCAGCAAAAGGTAAGTTGGCTTCCTCCACATTAAAACATTGCACTGATGGAAAGGATAATCTCCACAGTTCAGAGCATCCCACAAGACTTAATATTGTCACGTAAAAGAAGCACTCCTGAGTATTAAATAGAAAAAACTAGACTGACAAAACATTCTTTGAGCAAACAGGTGAGAACCAGACAGGCAACAACCACAGGCCTCACGGTCAGAAGTCACCTTAAGAAAGAAACAGAAAATACACAGGTCTGTCTCTACCTCTAAATTCCTGCGAAAGCAGTTTGCCAATAACTCACCATTTACCTTCCCTTTGCTGACTGCCCACCAGTCTACAAGAATCAAATAAATCTGGGGAAAATGTTAAAAAAAAAAAAAGCTACCTAAAACTAAAACTATTTTCCTATGCAAACAGAGTACCACTCACGTTTCTACCTACATTTGCAGACCCTTTTTCTGAAATACGTGAGCTGTCAAATCCTGTAGAGCAACTTATATCATAATGACAAAAGTTCTTCTTTTCCATGATCTTTACAAGTTAGTTCACTGGCCTTCACACACATGCAAGCTGCAGCTGAAAACTACTGCTTACGAGACACTGACAAATACTGAGCTAAATCCTTTATCAAAGGCCTGAGATTCAGAACAGGAACGTAAAGCAAATGTTGTTTGAAAAGGTAGTAAACCAAACAACTTTTCCCTAGCTTCATCTTACAAAAATTGGTTACTATAGTTTTAGTAGACTGCTCTAGTACTTGCACCTAACTACTTTCCAAACTAAACTATTCCAAAAAGGCAGCACAGGCAGCAAGAGCAGACAGACCTCTAAGAAGCAGCAAGGATGAAGATGGACATAGCTGTGAAACAAACACCTGAGGATAATGAAGAGTCAAGTCTTGCTTTCTGCTTTTGAGCACTGTGTATTTTTTGCCCTCTACAGGTCAACAATTTTTACTTCCTCTCAAATGAGTTCAAACTTTAAGATCTGTTTGATCTGATACAAATGAAGTAACCAAACTATTTGACTTTGTGATTAAAATCTCAACGTAACTGACCATTAAAATACTGCCAATGTTCATACCCACAATAACCCAATGACAGCATCAAGATTAGCTGCGCATAAGCATGCGCTCACAAATCTGGATCACAAGATGCAGCATGACCTGATACCAATCGTCAGAGAACTTTATAGTGATAAAATGTTTTTACAACCTACCTTGGAAAGAAAAGCAAGAAACACTTAGTGCTTGTAGCAAAGGATCTTTGTGGAGCTAACAGGCTTTCTACAATTTAAAATATTACTGTAAGAGAAAATAACTTAGGTAGGAGTCATAAGCAATACACACTTATCCTAGTGTTCTTTATCTGAAGCTAAAAAAAACTCCTAAGAGATTTGTGTGTATTAAATTGGTATATAGTAGCTTTTCTCTTTTACCCTAACCAACTTCCAACACCAGAGTAGTATATACCTTGCTTTATTTGATAACAACATCATTATCAACATTAATTTCTCCTTTGGAAGACTTAGAAAAATGCTCATTTTACTTTGAATTTTGCTGAAGCTATAAATTCTCAAAAACAATTATCCAGCACTTCAAAATAGTCTGACCAGAGGCAAACATCTCAGCACCCTGAGTATTTAACAAACACAAGAAATGCTTGTGTGAGGTCAGCCTAGGGAGCTGACACCAAAGATACTGCAGTCTTAGCGACTAAAAGTTTTGTAAATTGTAAAAATAGTGCCACACAAAATTCAATTAAATACTTTCACTTGTAACAACATGACTTGGCTCTAGAATTCTCTTTATTATGACAGAAATATAACAAACCTTTCATAAGCAAAATATTAACAATTAAATATACATCTGTGAATAATGTAGACCCTTACTTGGCATAAACAACTCTGTTTTGGATAAACATCCAAACATACCTATCCTGAAGTAGAATCTTGGTCCAGATCTTCTGTAAAACTTTGGTTGGTTTTAGTAGGGTAAACATTTAATCCAATGTATGCATATAGATTATCCAGATTTAAGTAAAAAAGAAAAATGTGCGGTTCCACATTCTGCCAAAGAAGTTGGAACACAGGAAATTTGTTTTCTCCTATTCTCTCAAAAAAATATGGAAGGACTGTTTCCAAGCAATACAAGATCTTCACCTTTTCCCACACTGACTTTCAGGCTGCCAGCTGACACACCTGAGCCCTTTGTACAGAATATCCCGAGATGAATTTGTACACATGGCTCTTGGATATAAGGGGATTTCCAAAGAAATAACTTATATTTGCTGTAAAGATTTTGTCCATGTCAGCAACCTCATTGCTTCAGCTGACTAACTGAAACGTGCCGCAAATTTTCTGCGCACATCAATAAATGTACAACCCCCCTACCAATTTAGATATAAATACAGTGGTACACCAAGGACCTTACCCCTGTTAACCACCCAAATCTACAAGCTCAGCATACATATAAGGGCCTGTAAAAGAGTTGCATTCGTTTCATCTTAACACATTAATATGAATACCCTTGCTAAGAAGCAAATCAGCACTAAGTATAACATTTGTCTACATTTTTATCACGCACCAGCTAGCATGCATGTTTTATTTTTATCTGGCACACACAATACGCTAAATATACAGCAAGTACCTTCCCAAGCTACCAGGAAATTACACCAGACATTTTTTTGCTCAAGGGTTCACTTAAGAAAAACAAAGATACCGCACAAACAAAAACTAGAGCAAATTTCTCCCTGCAGCTTAAAATACGGTAAGATTCTGTAAGAAACCTAAGTGGACTCTGTCCCCCAGTGCTATAGAAAAAGGAAGCACATTTTTGAGCATATCCACATGCACAACACAGATTCAAAGATTCAGTGAAGAGCAAGAAACAATACAAGCTGGGTTCATCCCTTGCCATTTCCCAATCCAGAAATACATCAAAAAAATTTTGCTTTTTCTTCAGAGCAGACTAATGGAGTTTAGGTCAAGCAGTAGCCTTGCTTTCAATTCAGTGCCTTAACACCAATTACTCCAATGAAACAAAGGGGGAGCATTTTGTAAACACTGCTTAGTAACAACCGCCTAAGCGGCATGCAAATTCAGGCCATGCCTCTTTGCAGCATCATAAGGCATAAATATAGGACTCTTTTAAACAAACAAACAGAGGCTTCCACATAGCCATTACCGAATAATCTCTGACCACTGAAGTCATGTGCTCTAACAAAGCAGCGTTTTGAAAAATGTCTTGATCCCTAAATAATTACTACATAGGGAAAAGTGGTACAGTATGAAAGACACAGCAGGCAAAAATCTTGTACTTAGTTTTGGAAAAAAAGAGCAGGAAACAAAAAATAAGAGGAACATATGAAAGAACACAAAGCTAAAAAAAACTCTTCCTAAGAGAAGAAACAAATGAGGAAAGTCTAGAATTAAGCTTCTCAAATTTAGCAGAGGATTAGGATGTGCTTGATTTAGCAACCAATTTGTCAGTTAGCTAGGTTAGTTTTCAGAAGAAAGATTGGAGCACAGAGATATTCCTCAAGGTCTTGCTGTGCAGAGATCCCAAACGAGCCATGGAACGAGAAGCAACGTAGCCTTGCCAGGGAAAGATGACAGCTGATCAGCCCAGGTAAGACATTTCTAGCTAACCTAAAACTTTGGGATTTATTGCTGCTTTACTACCATCAAATGCAGCAACACCATAGGGCAGCTCAATGTGTCGTGGCAACCTGGGCAAACTGAACTTTCTGGTATAAAAACTAGAGCAAAACAAGCTGTGTATTGCCTTTCCTTACAACACAGGGAGCAACAACAGTGGCAGCAAAGAAGAGGTAAAAAGCAAAGTCAGCCTGGCAATCAGAAATACTTCAGGCAGCCACAGCTGGAACCAGAAAGTTCACACAGTCCAGTGCTGGCTGCTGCTACAGGTGAACAATGCCTCCATGAGCAACCTGGCCAACAAGGCAGAACCAGTGACATACATGCAGCACTGCTGCCAGTGCAAACATGAAGATGCCTTCCTCTGCCACAAAAGCAATTGTCTGCATGATCCTGTGACTTCAAGCTAAAGCCAACTTTTCCTCGCACAAGGACAGTTCTGTCCAGGAGTGCCAGACTGCGCTCCGTACCTGCACCTCCTCCGTTAGCTCGCTCAGTATCTCTTCTGCCCTGAAGCCTTCACAAAACAGCTTTAACTGAACTATGTTACAGAAGGAGATGGTGTGTCAGTATACTCTCACTTACCTTTCCTGGCAATAAATGAGATAAAATACACACCCAGAAAGCTCTTACTAACTCAGTAACAATATTTTTGTACAGTGCTTTGAAACAGCATGCAGAACATGAGTGAAATGAAAGTACTCTGAAAGTACAACTGGAAAGCCATAGTGAATTTAAGCTGGCAGAACATTTTCAGTGCTGAAACAAGTTATTCTGATCCGAGATGTTTGAAGTGAGAATGCTATTTACAAAACTCACGGACAGACTCAGCTTTCATCCCCCAGCCTCAGCTATGGGTGAGGCTAAGGATGGGGTGAGAACTCCAACACAAAAAGAAGTAAGGAGCCATAAATCAAAGAACAGCACTGAAGACAACCCATGAGGAAGAGAGCAGAGAACCAGATACACACGTGCAGGTAAAGATTAGACCAATTGCTTCCTAATCTTCAAAATACTGCAAGTAACAAGAGCAAACCACTGCACAAAAATAAACTGGAGGAGACAGGACGAAGGAAAGGGGACATGAACTGTGGAAAAGGATACAAACAAATTAAGAACCTGTAAAACAGAGACATTATCAAAAGGTCAAACACTTAAACCATTCCACATCTGATCCATACTTTTTCTCCCCTTCTTCCCATAGAAGCCCAGGTATCAGCCCACGTTTACTTCATTCGCACAATTCAAAGCTCACTGCTGGCAGGTATTTAAGTCTAAAATTAACCATCATTACACTATAAAAATCTTCAATTTTTCAGTAATCTACAGGTTTCAATTTCAACAATCTTAACCACAGCGCACATTCTATCAGAGCATTTACTAAACAATTTGCTTCTTTACAGAAGCCCTGTGTGTTATAAATTCTGATTTCCTTACGACATATTTTGGAGCCTACATCTAAGCCTACCCAGAGCCACTTTTAAGAGCAAAAGCTCTCGCAATTGCATCTGTGGATGCCTGACAGAGCAAGTGTCAAAACGTGAATCAAACCCAGTCACTTCAAGACAGCAAGAACAATACAGACTTCCTAGTATTTAACATTTTTCTAAAATATCATATGCTTGTATTTTTGCTGCCAAACTCACCAATTTAATTTTCCCTAAAATGTTTTCCACCTCCCTGCCCAGCCAAAGCCTGCTGAAGCTGCCTCTTGCTCTTTGGTCTTCACAAGAAAGAGTTAATTGGCTTGAAGTGCACGTTCCTGCACTCTTTCACAGAGCCAGGCAGCTGGCTGAAGCACCAGAGATGGAGGCCAGTTCTCAGCAAAAGATATAGGCAAGCCAAAGCTATGGGCTGCCAAGCTCAACTGTTTGGGAAAAAAAATGCACAACTAAAGACTGAGAGCTCAGAAAAGGAGTCAATGAAGCAGTCTACGCATTCAAGGCACATACCACCAGAGCAGTGGAAGAAAACTGTCAGTTGGTCCACCTGGAAAATTCGATGGGTGTGGAAAGCCTGCATGGGGACCCAGTCACAAAAAAATGGGCTGAACAGTAAAATGAAGGAAAACATTAGAAAAATAAAACACTCCATCCTTTGATGTAGTTTTCAGCATTTTTTGATGCAATGACTAATATAGATAGTATCAATGAAAATATATTCAGTCGAAACAGCTATGAATGGAACATGGAGAAAAAAGCAGACAGGTTCTCCAAGCAGTGAATCAACTCAGATCCAGAGTTAGGTTCTACGTATTACCCATTCTGCATAAGGTACTTGTCAAATAGTTGCTCTGAAACATCCATTTCCACCAATACAAAGTACAGTAAAATAAAACCATTGAAACTACAGCACACTTCCAAGTCTTCATTACATAACCAAATATTAATTGTGGAGATAAATGTAATAAAGGTCCCAATCCTCTAATTACTTGCAGCTGTGTACTTTTATTCAAAGGCACTAGTAAGACCCTTGTCAGTTTGGGAACCACAGTTTGTACAAGACTTTCATAAAACTCATGCATTTCTCACACAATCCTATTGGAACTCAGTTAACCGTATCAGAGAACAAAACCTATCAGAAATGAAAACAAAGAATACTCAGAAAATGAGATTCTTTTAAGAACAGTTTCATCTTCTTGGATCAGAGGAACATATATATAAAGAGAGTAGAATTAAGACCAAAAAAAAAGTAAGATCTTGTTCGTCAGGTTCTGGAAAAGCATCTCCAGGACAACTAAGTATTATTTTACTGCGACTGCACCCAGACATGCAATCTGTGGAACTATACTGGTTTTAGTAGCACACACAACAAACATTATTCAAGTACCTGGGTATTTTGTAATATTAGAAGCATTTGATATAGAAGTATAGTAAAGGCATAAAGCACTCTCGGTATGCTCCTCCATTTCTCTGCTATGTCAGAACCCCATTACAGCGATCTGGTTCCTAATTTCTTCCCAAAAAGCATAACTCCTTTCTGTATCAAAGAATACAAGAATGAAGGCTCAGATTTAGAAAGACAGTGGGTTTCTATCCATGTATCAGATATTGACTGATCCTAGCAGAAGGTAGGTAACTGAACACTTCTGAAGAACTGGACTTAAATTTGAACAGGAAATGGGACACATTCTCTCAAGTTAGGAGTTAATATTCAAAGACTGGAACTACCCTTAATTAAAAAAAAAAAAAGAACAAAAACCAGAAGACAAACAAAGAAAAGCATGTGCCCTGTAGCAACTCCAGTAAAGGAAGAGCTCTTCAGACCAAATCACACACCAAAAGGAATCTGCAATTTTCATGTATACTAAAACATCCAAAAAGTCACCAACAAAAAACATACAGGGAATGTACTAAGTTAGTTTTCCCCTTTCTGATGTATTATGTACTAATAAAGTTAATCCTGATTTAAAGAATCAACTATCTCAGTACCACTACCCCGCAACCACTCCAGCACTGGTATCTATATCCTTGGCCTGAACCATTACAATTGTTGAAAATAAATTTGGTCTAGACAAGCACATGGAAAATAAATGCCATACTAACAAACTGTGACTTGTAGCTGATGGACGGCATGATTAACTCTTTTTAAACAGAACAAATAACCTTCTCTAAGTAATGAAATCACTGTTTTGATTGTATTATTTTAAAAAACATACCTAATTCAATATTAACACTCACTGTTCTATGACACAACTTTTGTTTTTTCCAATATTTGGCAGAAATAAAATATGTATTGAAGCATAAGGACAGCGGGACCACAACACCCCTAACAGCCTCCACTTGTTCATGTTTTTAACTCCCTTTAAAGCATCTAATGCTGCAGTGGCTTTCCAAGCATAGGACCCAACCTGCAACAGCAACAAAAGTTCTTCCTGACAGATGCTCACTAGCTGTTATCCTCACATCAAAACATCAGCATCCTCATGTATCTCAAAACTAACGGAAACAGTAAGTACCATACAACACAACGCTCGTAAAAAGGAACTTCCACATATTTATTTCTACACATGGCACTCCTGGTGACTTCTGCAAGAGCAACACTTCATTCCTCTAGAACGTCTACGTGTGCCATAGCTCCTAACTACAGATCTCTTGTTCTAATGTGAAGTAAGTCATTGAAACCTTAAAAAAAGAATCTGAAGAAAAATATTTTGCTTTTGAAGTCACATGATACATTTTCTGCCACATTTCCTCAACATATGTTGGTTAAGACTGAAAGGAAAAAAGGGAAATACTAATAAAATGGAAAATACTGAAAATTTGCAATATTATGATTAGTTGAAGCTGCATCTTTCAAGTGTTTTTGCAAATGAAGATATATTTTTAATATGTGGATCTTCAAACTGAATGGGACTGGAAGTTAACACAGGTTTCCACTGTGACTTCACCAGAGACAGAATGTGTCTGCAAAACATGACACACTTTTTCCTCTTTCAATCCTGGCAAACCAAACCAAAACAAACAACCCCCCTAAAATACGAACACAGTCTAGAAGCTTCAGTTCTATGTAGAAATCAATCATAACACATTTCAACGCCCTCCAACAACGCATTTTAAAATGCACCTTCCATTGTAGGTGCATGTTTATAAGATGAATTTTGTTTGTTTGACAGTTCTTTAACATGCACCCCTAATTTAAGGCAGTTTGTAACAGTTCTGATTACTGAACTATTTTAGATTTACATTTCCCCTGTGTAAACAACAACAACCAAAAACACATAGACACACAGCTCTTCCCAAGTAAACTACAATCAGAGTGTGTTGTCAAAGATGCAATAAACCAAATTCAATGCAGAGTGCCTCAAGCGTGGCAATGTTTCCTCTCTACAGCTTTCCATTTTACATACATATCATATATATATGAATCAGATTATACATTCTTAACATGGTAAAAAATTGCTGAGAAAGCTTAATTTCAAGATTATATTCTTCAAAATCACCTTGTCCTAGTACTAATTTACCTTCAGCTTTCAGCTCTCATACATCTTCACTGAACAGAAGCTCTGCAAGCTCAATGCATGGTCAAACTTGCAAGCCAGTTTATTTATACATAATCCAAGAAAAAAATAACTTGTAGCATAAAAATAGAACGCTTCAGTGAATGCATCACTTACAATTCTTAATTATAATGTGCTGGAAATACAATCCAGTTCCATTTTTTTTTTCTGAAAGTTTGATTCCACCACGTGTTCAGGTATCATAGAAGTCAGTACTTGGAACTTTAGCTGCACATAAGGTGGTAACAAAGAAAACACTGCTTGCAAAAGAATGAGAATTCAAAATTTTATGTGGTTGAGTTGAATTTTTTACACAGATTAGTTATGCAATCTGAATACCATCAGCAAAAGCTTTTAAAGTACTTAATATGAGTAAAAACTGTAACTGGAGTAAAAGGATGCCCATCAATGAGCAGTGTTTTGATGAACAGCTGTCACCACAAGCTGCTCATGCACAGTTGTATCTATCTAGTCACCCATAAGCCTGCATTTTTTCATACCTCTGCAAGCAAAAGATGTATTTCTCTGTAAGGACTTAAAACATCAAAAAAAAAAAAAAAATTTTTTCCACTAGTAGCATTTTTATGATAGTAGGGCCATACATTTCACAAAAGCATTACAGTCTGGCACTATGGTTTTGACTGGAATATCGCCCACTACTATGATCAACCAAAAAAAAAACAAACAAAAAAAAAACAAACCTATAATCACAACACGTGGTTGTGTATTCCAGTGTTTCTCTGACTGGAACTTTTTGATCTCTGTCTTCTAAACAGCAAACTATGCACTTCCTGATCTGGGTGATTTTACACCATTGTACTTATATGGATTTTCTTTAGCAGTGTTCAATAGACAATTAAAAAAACTATGTAAGATGTTTCTTTTGTGGTTCACAGTAAGAAAACATTCTACATTCTCAAAGTTTCAGCTTTACTGCGCAACTGCTACCTACTCAAATTTTGAACTGTGAAGAGTGAAGCAGAAAGAGTTAAAGGACAATCCATTTGCTTAGTAAACAACATTATTTATTGCATAAAAGTTGTATGCCACAAACTAAGATATATATTAGAATTTTATTAGCCAAGCAGACTTATTAAAATCTTATGATCATAACTTGCAGTAGAATGAACCTTTATGCTTCTCAGAGGAAATCCCAGAAACTATTTAAAAGGATCCAATTTTCCAGTAAGTTCTGGATATCATGATTCAGCCTGTATTGCACTTTACATCCTGGAAATACATCACTTTGACATTAAACTGTACTGTGAGCAGATGAGTGTTTGCTGTGCTCTGAAGCCTCCTTGTAACTGACCACACGACTACGTAAAGTATAAAAGAAAGAAGTTCTTTACTAACGTCATTATTGAAGGAAGAAGCAGCTTTCCTAAGAAAGCCAAACACACACGAGAAACAAGACAACAGCAAAAACTAAGCCCAACGCCCAAGTTGGGGACACTCACATTTGCAGCATGACTTCGCTCAGGAACACGCCATCCACGAGCGCCACATATTCCTCCAGGTTGGTCCCGTTTCTTCCAGCTAACGGTCCAAATGTCTTAACCTAAAATACAACCACCATCATCATGACACCAACCCCGCCTTATTCTCAAACGATCGGCAAACAACTGAGTAACGTGCGAGAGAAAGATTTATGCTTACCCAGGTGACAAGGGGGCTAGACATGAACTGCTCCAGAAGGGGTGTGAATATTTCGTTCTCCATTTTACAGAAGGGAGGCGAACATCAACGTAGCTCCTCTGCCGCAGAAAACGAGAAGTCCTTCGCTGTACCAACTCTAAGGCGCCGGGAGGATTTAGCTGGAGTAACCGAGCCCCATTTTCACAAAGCAATGCAACACCAACAGAAAAGTCGATGCTCTGGCAGCTGAGGCTTATCTTCCTCTTTCGGAAAAACAACGGCTTTGGCCGCCCATCTACGCGGATCTCAGCCCTGCTATCGGTGCCTCTCCCCTCTGCGTGCCGGGGAGGCGGGAGGCAGGCAGGGAAGAAAGGAGGGAGGCTGCCTGGCTACCGGGATTCTGCATCAGACAAAAAAAAAAAAAAAAAAAGGGGGGGGGGGGAGGAAGGAAAAAAAAAAAAAAAAAAAAAAAAAACAGCTTGAGCGGCGGCAGCTCCTCAGAGCGAGGCTGCAGCGGGGCTGCCAAACCCAAACCCCCGAGCCTCCCGCCCCGCCAAGCCGCCCCCTGCCCCCGCTTCCCTTCCCCGACCCCCTCCCCTCTCTAACCCCATCCCTTTTCCGACCCCTTCCTTTCTCTGACCCCTTCCCTCTTCCACAAAATCGCGCCGCGGGGCCGGCGGCGGTACGGGCACCCGCCGCCTCGCCTTTCCCCCGTCCCCCCCGTCAGCGCCCCCCGCTAGCGTCCACCTCGCCTCAGCCGGCCCCGAGCCGCAGCACCGCCCCCTCCCCTCCGCCCGCCGATCGGCTGCAGCCCGCGGATCCCTCCGCACCGGTCAGCCGCCGATCCCTCCGCCAGCGCGCTCTCTTCCTCTTCCCCCCCCCCTCCCGCTCAGCGTGGGGCGGGGCTGCGGGGGAGCCGCCGCAGCGGGGCTCGTGCCCGGCGCGCGCTCACGGCCTATGCGGAGGGGCGCGAGGGGGCCCCGGGGCTGCGTCGCCGCGGCTCGGGACGGGGGGCGGCTGAGGGGGGAGCCCCCGGGAGCGGGAGGAGGAGGAGCCCCGGGGCTCCTCTGGGAAAAAGGTGCCTGTGGGGAAATAACGGTGGAGGATGGGGAGGAGGGATAGAAGGGGAAGTAAAAGGGGAGTCGCTGTGTGCTTTGAGGGGGGAAATGGGGGCTGAGGCGCTCCCTCCGCAGCCTCGCCACACGGGGAAGCGAGGCGAGGCTTTCTCTCGCAGAGGTGAAGCCCGGGCACACCCACGCTAGCACAAAATCCCGCTTTCTGGAGGGCCTTAGCGCAGGGACCTGGTAACAGGAAAGCGAAGGATGACAGGCGGTTCGCTGGGCTATTGTCCTCCGGCGAGCTCCTGCCACTTCTGCGGTTCAGACCTCAAGCGCTGCGTGGACGCACGGGGCCGTGTTGCCTCATAGATTCTGCAGATTATTGACGAAGCTTCTCAAATTCTTAAACTAAATCCGGTTTCTCTTCCATGTAATATTTTTCCAAATACCCTTGGTTTTACACACCCACGCTGAAGTGCACAAAGCGACTCAGTCAGGTGCTGAAATTAAGTCTTCGAAAAACATCGCTGTGATCGCCGCAGATTAGGTTTTCTAATCCGAATACTGGAGCTAGTATTTGTCCTAATTGTCCAAGATTAGAGAAAATCCCCTTCGTGACCTTTTCCCCATAGATGAAACCGAGGAGGAAGTTTAAGTAAAAGTAGAAAAAATACGGACCTTGAAATATTAGTATGTAATTTCTATTCCAGGGGTGGCTTTTTAAAATAATGGAGTTGAATTATTTACATATTCTAATATATA
>CM021733.1:2018227-2110287 GCA_011075105.1 Heteronetta atricapilla
GGAGTGAATGTTACAGTCCTCCTGTAAAACAAAGGTAAGAGTGCAAGGAAAAATCTGTGGTCTTAGACCAGAATAATAATCTGGTGATACATGGGTGGAATAGCTGCTAATAAACTACTATCCCTTAAAGACAGCTACAAAAGCATTTTATAAAAGCCTGAATAACCAGCTGCTAGGTTCCCTGTATCTGGCAACAGTCCGTCATGTGCAACTGTGCGTGCAATGCTGTGGAACTTCCCTGGCCCATCAGTTTGTTTCTTGTGGGCTCTAAATACACAACGATTTCGGTGTGAAGTAGTTGCTAGGAATTAAAGACTGGCTAGAATAAATTGATAGCCGATATAATAGTCACATGCAAATAACACCAGCTTGTTAATGAATTCCTGAAAAATATTTTATACTGTTTGCATCATATTGAGATAAATATTTGATTAAACAGTTTTAGGTCTTTTTACTTGCATCCACAAAATCCAGTTTGTGTGCATTCTCAGCATTTCCATTGGTCACTCTTCCTTCAATCAGACTATTCTTTTTGGATAAATATTGTGTAATGTTTTTATGAAATATTTTGTAAGCTGGTTTGTCTCAGGTGATTGCCGCTTCCTCATAAGAACCTGAAATTAACACAAGAAAAAAAAATCATAAAAGGTTCCCAGAAACAGTCCTGATCTAACATTTTTTCCTCCTTTTAGACTAACAGCACTAAAAGCATGCGGAGGAGCTTCATAGTTCCTACAGCTTATGTTTTGTCAAGCCAAATGTAAGATTATTTACCTCATCTTCAGGTGTATACTGCAATCATAATGAATTGCCAAAAGGAATATCTATATTTTACTACATTATGCTATTACTATGTGGTAATAGCTACAAGAAACCAGACAAGCCAGCAGTTCTTTGGTTGCCTTTATTTACTGTTCATCACCTATGCAACTAGCTGTGAGTACCAGCAGGGACGTGGATCATGCGTACTGGCCTAGCCAGGCCTGACCTCTCTCCTGGAAGAGAGCAGCTCTCCTGGAGCAGCTCTTCTGGACCAGCTCGCTTATTTGCTGGAGCTCAGCTGCCATGATGCAAGCTGGTTATTTAAAATGCACCCATCTAAGAGAGGTGAGACTATTTGTCATAGGATGCGAAGCTGGTGCTGAACCTGTGTTTGTTTGCACCCCCCCCCTTTTATTTTTTTTCAGACCAAGCTTGAATTGAGATTTTTTTTTTTTTTCCTTTTGAGTTTTCCAAGCCCAAGTCGAATATGAATGGCTTCCATCTTTACCCTAACTATCAGGAGTCTTGATCAGTATTAGTCTAGGCAATATTTAGAAATCATGGTTCCACTTCAGGAGTCTAGGCAACATCACTATAATGTGCAGCTTGTTACATTTTTGGCTGCCTTGTTTTAGCATTGTTTACCTGGTGAGACTGCTAAAAGCAAGTTCAATGACTACACTTAAAGTAGTAAATCCAGGAACCTTGTTCCTACGGTTCAGTACCAGCTGAGTAAGTTGGCAGCTTGGGTTAACTGAGCCAGAAATAGAGAAGACTGGGAGCAAATGGTTGCTTATGCCTCAAAATAGGAGCCGAAATCCTGAAATCTTCCTCTCACCACTCCCCCTGTCCCCAGGAATGGATCTCACTCAGGAGTCTGGCAGGGTATATGCTCAGACTGGTACTGCTTCCTCACTTAGCAAGCCACCTCGAGTTATAAGAACCCATCTTTGCCTATCCTGTCATACTCCCAGCACAGTACCCCTCATAAAGATCACATCCCAAGCTCACAAGTGTAACTCAGATGTGTAGTTCTCCATCGTGTGATTCACTTTGAAATTTCATCTCTATTTTCCCCTTTAAAAGTAAGATACTATAATTTGGTTATAATAGAAGTGGAAAGATAGTTGGAATGATTATTTGACTTTGAAATAATAAAATGTAGAAGCATTAAATAGCTGTAATTGTTTTCCAACAATTCCAACTGTAAAAGTATTCCAGGAACATGTATTCAGTAATTTTGGGGGACTGTAAAAGTTTGTATTTTTTGTAATGTCTAAATGCACAGGGAGAACAACCTTGTTTTTTCACATCTTAATGATCTAAAATAGACCTGTCTTTATGTAATAGTATGTGGCCTACTACTTTTGAAAGAACAGATTTAGAGATTTACCTTTATACTTGAAGTGTTGTGTTTGTTCTTGTACAGGTAAAGTATGTCTGTCTCATTTCCATCACATCTCCTCTGGTACCACATCAAAGGTTCTACACAGAGGACACTGAAATCATTACAAACAATGTCTTTGTGCCTAGACCCCAGCTCTGCAAGTTACAGAATTTTCATGATCTCACTTTCTTTTTTTAAGCATAATTTTCTATAACAGTTTTTGCAAAATGAAAAGAACAGGAACACAAAGTAAAGCCTCAAGTCTGCAGACAGCATGAAGGCATAACTGTGTTTACAGCCCCATTTACCTTGTCAGAGTTTGTCAGATGATTTCTGGTTAGCCCTGCCCACAATGAACTAAGGAAAGAGACCGATTTGTGACAAGAATGTAAACGTAATTACCCGGCTTCAGCTGCTGCACGAGACAGTGGTTTTCTCTTCCTCTTGTAGAGAAGCAAAAGAAAGAGGTGGCAGAAAAAGCTCTTGCTGCTTTTTTCACCTACTGATCTGCACTGCCAGGTTGGTACACCTTGGCAGGGCCTCATGATGAATACAAAACAGGAATCAAATGTGGATGATTGGGACCCACTGCAGGGTTATAAATGTGCAGTCAAAATTAGAATTTTCTATATCTGGGCTGATTTAACAGGACTGTGGTCACTGGAAATTGCAAGCTAATGAGAAGGATGGTCACCTCACCTGTTCTTACGTTTGCTCCCAGAGAAATCTGTTTCCCCATCAAACCATGGATACAGGCATAGATGGGACAATACCAGAAAGAGCAAAGGCACCAAGAGTCCACGTGTAAGTATGGCTAGGAATTTCCAAATATCCCAGAAAGTACACTAGACTAAAAGTTACTCTTTGTTTCACAGAACTGGAAAGAAGGGGAAATCCTTCTGTGGCATGAAGAATGAAGTGGAAATTCCAAAACAATTCTTGAAGATTTCTTCCCCCCAAGTGTGTCAGCTTCAATGTAACTGAAATTTCCATCAACTTTGAGAGAACTTTCTGAGTAAGAACTGTAAGTAACCTCAGAGTATTTTAATAAGAGTATTTTGAGTGAAACAAACAAACAAAAAAACAGTAGGGACTTGGGAAGAGTGGGTTTTGCCCATTTATTTTTTTAAACAGACATTTTACAGCTTATGTCCAACTATACCAGAAAGCAAGCAATAGGTATAGAAATGGCAGAAAGGGAATATTTTGTATGGATATCCATGATACCAAACAGATCTCTGCATCAGCCTCAATACAAATTCATCAGAACATCTTAGCAGGCAGAACACTAATTGCAAAGCTGATGTTTACCATTTCCAGGCGTCTCTAGGTAACCCATCCACATCTGATTACTGAGCCATTTGGATATTTCAGATGAATTACAGTTAAAAGTACCGTCCAGCAGACTCACACAAAACTAGCAGTGACTGCCAATAGTTGTTTATTAAAAATACTGACTATGATTATAATAAATTCCATACTTAAGTACTTAACTGTTTTTTAAACATACTAATTTTTTTGAAAATGAAGAGAATTTAATGCTATATATTGACAGGGGTTGAACTGCAATGTCATTTGAGAGCCAGATTCTGACTCCTGCTTTAACTCACTGCATTGTACCCTAGACAACTTATTTTATCTCTAAAATTTAGTATTAATTTAATCTAAAAACTATGTTGATACTTAAACTGTAAAGCATTTGGTGAAACTACTATATTTAGTATTGCTGTTCATCTGAAGTACTTAGGATTTCTTGTTCATTTTCAATCGGTCAGACTGGCAGGAAGGATGTTATTGTGGCAAGTTATCTGATTTGATCAAAAATAGACAGCAAAATGCCTCCCGGTTTTTAAATTTAATTATTTTTAGATATTTCCGTAAGCCTAGACACCTAAGAATGTCCAGCAAATATGATCTTAAAAATACGTTTGACCTTAGTATTATATTCATTCAGGTCTTTTTCCTACTTAGCCAATAAAACATTCATCTGTGAACATTTAGACTTTCATCTACTTAGCTACCGTCTACTGATATAATCTCTCAACTTTCTTTTGCTACACATAGAAAATAGAATTTTTAATTATTTTTTTTTAAAGCAAGCCTGAAACATTACAGCAAGAACAGCAGTTATCTAGGACAATAGCTTTGGTACTAAATTCTGGTGTGGTCAGTGGAGTGAGACAGAGCAAAAGCTCTTGCTGACATGCCTTCTGTCAAACAAGTTCCTGCCAGTATGAGTAGTGTTTCTTTTGAACTGGGTCAGAAAGATGAATTACAAGGCACGCTCTGCATCTCCTCTAAGAAGCAGCAAAGTGCAGCCCAGTGTGATAATCATTAGCAATTACAGCTAGATGCAGATAGGTGCCTAGGAAAGCAATTATATCAACAGCACTATGCCATCTTACATCCCTAATGCACAGAAATGTTGAGCTGATTTTCATCTCTAGTGTTTTCCTTCAGTTTAGAGCACACTCACATTCAGCTTCACAGAGCAGAAGAGGTTTTGTACCCCCCTGTGAAAAACTTACTTACCTTGTCAAAATCCAATTCCATTTTATTATGACATTGTTTACTTCTCTTCACCCAGCACCATGTTACTGGTTAATTGCCTCCCTATCCTTTGCCTTGGACTCTCACTGGTACCTCCTTACTTTCAACATTTTCACAGCCTCAATGTCACTTGACCCCACTAGCTTGGGCATTGCTGCCATGAAACCCGTATTTATCAGCTCAGCAGAGGTTATTAGCTTCCATTTCACACAGAGCTTTGCATCACCTTTAATGTTAGCCTGTCTCATTAGAGTGGTAGTCCTCACCATCTGAAGCTGCTGTTTAGGATCTTCCCAAGGTCAGTAAATAATGAATTGGATGGAGTACTTTGTGCTTGAGATTTCAGTTTCTTTCAGACTTTGTTATGCCCATAAGAACGAAAAATACACAACACTAAGAATATAACTGTACTAGAATAATACTCTGATCTAACCTGTTCTTCTGAGCTCTTTCTTATGAGTATCTATTCATTTTCATGTCTGATTTTACCCCTGGGTATATGTCAAATTATTTACCTCTGAAAACAGCTTTTTAATTGTTTCACTAGAATTTCATACAGAGAAAGCTTTTAAGAAAGTTTTATTTTACCTTTGGGAAATACTTTCAATGTGCTTGTGGAAGAAGAATACGCAAATTATTCTTTTACATCACTACCATAAAAAGACATTAAAACATTTAGGCTAATTAATAGAAAAAATAAAAGGTCAAGAAAAGACAACTACTGGTGAATAAAAAAATACTGGTAATTGCAATTACTAGATAGCATTCCTCATCAAGCTTCTTGCAAGGGTGGATCACAAGCCACTTAAAACTGGGAACAGCCTACTTATTCACACCTCTTTCAGAAGCCATTGTTAACTGCAAGAGCCCTTTGTTTGAACACTGAAAGTCCAGATGGTTTAATTCACTGTGATACCAGTTTAATTGTGAGTTTAGTTTAACTGAAGGTGAGCACAAAATCAGAATTCTTACCTATTCCTGTTCATGTCTGGAAAATACTATGCAACAAAGGTTTGTAAAGGCTGCTCATAATTCTAGACCATTGATTCAGAGTAGGTTTAGTGAATCACAGTACATGCTAGGGCTGGTTTTAGTAGCACACAATTATTGGCACATTCATATTATCTTCTCTTATATTAAGTGTACTGAGTGACCTAATAGCTTATAGTAACAATACTTATTTTCTATAAACTAAACTATTACTAGTCTTGAGAAGGAAATCCAAGGTTCATATTATTTATTCAGTGTTGTAGCTACCGTTATGCTAGATATTACTGCGATGTTACACTGAAGTGATTAAAAATAATGTGACCATATCACATGTTAAAAAAAAAAATCTAAACTTCATAGCTATTTCCCTCTCATATCCTCTGTTTTTTTACCATTCTTTAAATCCAAATTTACCCTATTTTTTAAATTTGTACTCAGATAATTTCAATGACAATTTTCATAAGCTAAAATCTAGTGATGAATTTACTCATTTTATTTAGGCTTTTCTGAACCACTGTCATTATCAACAGCTGTTTCCTGTATATTCATTTCCAGTATATATTTTTTTCATCTTCCTTGTGTAGATTCTTCTTGCGTGCTTGATATACCCATAAATTGCCTTTTTTTTTAAAAAAAAAAAAAAGATTAAATTGATTATACAATACTAAAGTTCTTAATGATATTTACATCCTGCTCTAACAAAATGTGTGATGTTAACTGAGTTAAGGGTACAGCATAGTGTTCTGGTGACTTAAAGATCAAAGGATGGTTTGGTAAGAGAGTAATTTCTCCCTGTAATTTCAGGCTTATGTTGAGATGTCAGGTTTGTGGGTTGGTTTGTTTTGGTGAAATTGCCTTTGAATATACCAAACTACTGATTTTTGAATGCTTATAATATTAGGAATAAAATTGCTTTTATTTCTTTTTTTTTTAATAACCTGGGTAAGATTACACTTCGAATTTCTCTGTATATCAGCTTTCATTCTAGTTTGATAGTTTTTGTGGGGGCCAGAAAGGGTTTATTTTTGCTTAAGATTATTACTTTTAAATATTAGTAACAGGAGAAAAATGTGCAAAATGTTAACCATAAGCAAGAGGATATTGTTGCCCTTTTCACAGGTCGTTTCAGAACATTTTGTATGAAAAATAATGCATAGCTGGAAAGAATTGTTCCTTATTGTTCCTTTCTGCTCCTATGAGCTGTATTTTTGATCATAGAAGTAGTCCACCTTAACAGTCTGCCTTAAAAAGATGAGATTATTCAGCTTGTTAAGTCTGTATCTCTGTAAAAGGAAAACACCTTAACAAAGAATGGCTTGTTGCTGACCTGCAGCTGGTTATGGTATTTCATCTGAAAGCCTATTTAAGTCCTTAATGGTAACATTTATTCCCTCTCCCTCAGAAGAGTATTTTACAAACAAAATTAATCAACAAATGGGGATAGCCAATTTTGTACTATAGTTTAGGCTGACAGTCCCCCAAAAGGGGTGGTGGCACTAATAATAATAATTATCTCAAAGTATCAAGAGGTCTTCTGACTCTGATGAGATCTCTGCTGGAGCTGAAGCTTTCATCCTAGGATGTTGCATGTGGAGCACAGAATAGATAGCAGCTGGCAGTATAGCAGAAGCTGTTGCAGAAGGCATGAGTACTCAGTGGAAATAGCATAAAAGTAACCTCTAACTCAGAAATTATCAGCATCTGAACCCTTGACACTTTATTCAATTCATCCATAGCTTCCATTAAAAAAGGTGATTGACATGCCTCCAGCTTGTGAGGCTTTTTATTTTTTTTAAGTACACATTTCAGAGCGGATCATAGAATATCCCGAGTTGGAAGGGACCCATAAGGATCATCGAGTCCAACTCCTGGCACCACCCAAAATTTTAGACCATGTGACCAAGTGCACAGTCCAAACGCCTCTTAAACTCCAGCAGGCTTGGTGCAGTGACTGCTTCCCTGGGGAGCCTGTTCCAGTGTGCGACCACCCTCTCGGTGAAGACCCTCTTCCTGATGTCCAGCCTAAACTTCCCCTGCCTCAGCTTGACACCATTCCCTTGGGTCCTATCACTGGTGACAGGAGAATAGGTCACCTGCCCCTCCCCTCCCTCTTGTGAGGAAGTTGTAGACTGCGATGAGATCTCCCCTCAGCCTCCTCTTCTCCAGGCTGAACAGGCCAAGTGACCTCAGCTGCTCCTCATACGGCTTCCCCCTCCAGTCCCTTCACCATCTTCATAGCCCTCCTCTGGGCACTCTCCAACAGTTTCACATCCTTTTTGTACTGTGGTGCCCAGAACTGCACACAGTACTCGAGGTGAGGCCGCACCAGCGCAGAGTAGAGCGGGACAATCACTTCCCTCAACCTACTATCGATGCCGTGCTTGATGCACTCCAGGATCCGGTTGGCTCTCCTGGCTGCCAGGGCACACTGCTGGCTCATATTCAGCTTGCTGTCAACCACAACTCCCAGATCCCTCTCTGCAGGGCTGCTCTCCAGCATCACGTTGCCCAGGCTGTACGTATAGCCAGGGTTGCCCCATCCCAGGTGCAGGACCCAGCACTTGCTCTTGTTAAACTTCGTGGTTGATCGCCCAGCACTCCAACCTGTCCAGATCTCTCTGCAATGTGGATCCTTCCACTGAGTGGATATATGCTCTTGCAAATGATTCAGATTGACTCAGCTTCATAACTGGTCTGCTCTAGGCTCAAATCTTTTGCTCTGTCTTGTTATTTCTTTCACAGGTCCTGTCTTTCATAATAAAGCCAAGCAGAAGCAATGGTGAGGTATTACAAGTGCTATAGCTTCCTTTATAGCGGCATGAACAGCGTTTAAGAAATTAGTGAGGCATTTAGGAACTGCTAATCCTTTTTGTGAGGAATACAAGGCTTGTTTCTTCAGAGGAATTTCTCACTCCAGGGCCCTGGATGTAGTCCAGTTTTATCTACTTAATCCTCCTGCAGCAAGACAGTAATAACAAAAGTAAAAATTGGGGTTTCATGTAACCTTCTTTCTTTGATGCCATTTTTTCTTGTCTTGCTTTCTGATGCCAGTGCTGTAATACATAATGTATTTATACATCTGCTCTTTGATGTACTAATAATGAACCCTGTGCTTAATACCAGTAAAGGAAAAATCCAGCTGTTCCTCAAGAGGTAGCAAGAGAAAGTTGGTAGCATACAGTTCTAGAAATAAATTGCAGTTCATTTAATTATCATGGGTTTGGGAAGCTGAAAAGGACACCAAGCAGGAAACTCTCTCTACATTACCAAATAAATTATTCTGAGATCCTTGCCTTCTGTAACATTTTAACTGGGTTTGAAAATCATTCTAGGAGGCTCCTAAGCCTTTTTTGTCAGTGTACTACAAAGGAAAAACAAGATGAGACTGCACCTACTTTATATTGTGCTTAAACCAATAGTGCCCCCTTGAGGAGATTCTTTTATGTGTGTGGGAGTTAACAAATAGCGGATGACTGTTCAACGGCAAGGTAAACTAAATGTATTACTTTTCTCTAAAGTAAGGCCCCTGTAAGTTGCACATGTTCACAATATTTCTACAGACTTTGTTAAGCTACTGTGCAAGCAAGACTTGTGGCTTTCAAATCTGTCTGTAATTTTGCCTGTGTCTAAATATGTGTAGCAGAATTGCTGAATACAACAACTATAGGACAGACTCTGCCATTTTATATTGAGGATGATACTTGTAGGACCATTAATGTAGGTGGGGCTCTCAGACTCAACCCTCTGCAATCTCAAAATTTTGAGAAAATGCCATTACAGATCCTATATGCCTTGTACTTTGGCCCGCTAGTGCTGAGAGACTTATGGCAGTCCAGGGATACATCTGGCTGCAGACTCCAAGAGTGGCTGCAGCTCAAGAAGTTCTGTCTGAACGGGAAACGAATAGACCAGTTAAAACATTAGCATCTTAGCTACAGTGACCCCGGATTCATCTGACCCCCTAATGTGTTTGCACAGCCTACACTACTGTAACTAAGTTTCTGCTGGTATCTGAGCAGACTCATTTAAATTTATCCCAGTACACATACTCAAGCTATAATTATGTCGCCAGATAACTATGTATAGATACCAGTAGAAGAATTCAGGAAACAATCATTTAGAGCAGTCTTTTTCCCCCCATTGCAGTATTTGCCATGCTGTGAAATATAAGACTTAATATGACACGAAAAAAAAGTTTGAAAACATTTTCAGAAGTGAAAAGCACTCTAAAATGCCAGCTTCTGCAAAAGCAATGTTCTCTTTAAAACAATTGAAAAAAGTCCAATGGATCTTGAAAAAGAATAATGGTGCTGGTTTGCAGTAAAGACCAATATTAAAAATTATTTGCTTCAAAAGATGAGCATGTAGAACAAAATCAGAGATTTGGGCAGGTAAGAAGGAGGTCAGAAATAAACAGGCAAGAAGTATTATGACATACCAGATTATTATAAGAGAAGGAAACATTATGCCACAACCAAAGTTTCCTGATACTGGAAAAGATACAAAGGAATATGCTTTTGGTAAAAGAAAATGAGAAATTCTGAGAATGTCATATGTATAAAATTTAGTAAAAGACTGATAGCTTTAGAATCAAGAGAGTTGCAGTTACAGGGCCTGGCTACATGGGGGAATGGAACAAATTAATTGTACTAAGCTCGGTTTTTACTTACAGAAATTGTCTGCATCCACATGAGGCAAATCTTAGTTTGCAATAACTGGCAACATATTGCACATATGCTTCTGTTAGAAAGTAGTTATTTGATCGCATAGCAAGTTAGTACTAACTTTCATGTCAATGCCTCAGAGGTAGTATGTTATTCTGCAGTCCTCCAGGTGCCTTCCCACACAACTTGCCTCCTCACAAAACCATCCAGTTTGCTTTTGGGACCTAGTGCTATGATTAGAGCCCCACTGTCTTTTTTGCTTATGGGACTGATTAGATTCAGATATCAAAGAGCCTGCTATGCAAGAGACTGGCTGAAACCTGCAGGAGAAGCAGTGCACTAAAGCAGACCCTGATATCTAATCTTTCAGCCCTTTTCTCAACCAGCTTCCAAATCCTATGCACACCCAAGCATCCTGCCCTGCAATTGAGACCTTGGCTTGCTGGCTTTTACCTTTTAACTCGTTACACCTGCCATTGCTGTATGGCATTAGTGTTAGACTTCATGATATGGACTTAATACATGTCTTAAAGAATCATATCAGATACTAGTGTTTTGATAGATGTGAGCTAAGGAGGTTTTTTGCCCCCTCTAATCAGGGGCACAAAAGTGGTGACTGCAAAGAATCAGTCTTACTCTGCATATCTCAAGTAATCAGCTCCTAACACAAACCATCATACAACTTGTCACAGTCATCACCTTATCTTTTTGAGTTCCTTGTCCTGACTTCTTAGTGATAAACCTATCACTCAAGTTGTATTCAGTGGTGAATGCATGGGAGGCCTGGCATGCACAAATACAAAAGTCACTACAGTCCTCAGGATTAATTAGCACCTTCTTCTCAGTGACTTAGCCACCATCCCATCCTTTCATATAGATTCACCTTCATAGCCTGCTACTTGAAGTACTTCACTTTCCCACCCATGATATCCTTTGGCATCCTAGATTTCCTGGATTTACAAATGGAAATCCTACCACAGAAAGCATTCACTGGGTATATGGCAAGGAGCTAAACATTTTGTGAAGGTCAGTTTGAATCACTCTGTCACATTATAAATTAGTATACAGCACAGAAAACCCCATGAGGCCTTCTGGAGGCATTTTCCCAGTGAAAAGTATTGCATTTCATCTGTACAAAAGCTTTCAAGACATATTTTTCTCATATAAAATTATTCTGGCACGAAAATACATACAAACAGCAAGGAGCCAATAATATTAATACCAAACATGTTAAACTGTATTTATTTCACTGAAAACCATGTGTATTTCTGCAGGGAATGTAGAATTGAATTTTAAGTACAGGAAGTGCTCTATTACTTTCTCTGGCATTACAATGCAATGTTGCTTTGTTTGCTCTAAAATAGTAAGCTAACCCCATCCAGTCAAGTAAAGTATCATGAAAGAGTTCTGGATCTGTAGCAGCAAAGTTTATCTTTCTGGTCTCTTGTCAGCTTTCCTAAATAAGCATTTTTTCCACTTTATCGCACTGAACACAAATTGCCAGTATTAAGACTCCCAGCAGAGTCTCAAATGCAGTTTCTAACCTCCCCCCAATGTTTCTCTTCCATCCAACTCTCTTCGTGGCCTAAAGTCTTGCCAGGATTTCTGCAAGAGTGCAAAAGCAGGGATTAGCTTCACCCCATGAGCCTCAAAGCCTTGCTTGCCAACCCACAATAGTAATATGCAAAACAGCAGCAGACCATAAAACCTTGCAGAGAGCCATCTACCACAGCCAAATCACTGCTGACATATTAAGAATGAATACTGAGCTCTGAGTAACCTTGCGTGCAAGAGTACCCCAGTATTGGGACACGGCTAAGAAAACATCATGAGCCCCCTTGCCAAGAGGGAAGGAGTTGCAAGCCTGGTCCTAACGAGGTCCTCAAAGCCTTTTCGTGTTGGGAATAGCAGTTTGTCTTGAAGACTGTCCAATCAACCTTTCTCTCTACATGCTATTGAAAACAAGTTAGTAGCTGACCTCTGATCTCTTAGTTCAAAAGCAAGGCTTTGTCTTGTACCCTTGAGAAAGTATAACTATGACTAGAAAGAAAGAAAAGGACAGGGCATAAAGCCTGACGTACCAGGAATTCATACTGCCTGCTTTGCACTGTTACACTTGCAAGAAATCACTAATTTTTGTACTAGACATTCCACTTAATCTCGTCTCTGTTTTCTACAAAATCTAAATATCCTGCTTGTTCACACCTTTGTGAATATAGTGTTTAGTTTATTAATGTACAGTAGAAGTTTTATATACTTGTCATACTTCAGAAGTTTTATAAGCTAAATAAGCATAAGACCTACACTGGGTAAAATAAGTCCTACGTAATCATAGCATAGCTCCCAGCTTTGAATTCTACCATGAAGCAATCCATGATACAGTCACAAATAACCCGGTTACACACAGGATCACTTGACAGTGAACATTCCATAAAACCATAGTTTCCAAACTGTTTTTTTTCCAAGTCATACCATTAAAGCACAAGTAAAAATCCTATATCCTGAATACATAGTCCACAACTTTAAACTACTTAACAAATAACTCATAGGGCTTTCACAAAAATCAACTATGAAAAGTTACACAAAGTTTAATGAAAGCCATGCATGTGCTGAAATTCAACATTCACTCTGTCTTCCAGGAAAGAACACAGGCAGCCCTGCTTATGCTACTACCATTTTGTCTGCTTATACAGTGGTGAAAGGCTCCACTTCATCTCCTAGTTTTGCTTTGTTATGTCTTCCTGTTCCCACACATACTGGGAAGGCAGTTGCATTGTTGGTGTATTCAGGGGTATCTCCCTCTACTCCTGTGGTATAACCCTTGTTAGGTGATACCTTAGCAGAAAATAAGAAGGAAATTGGGCAAGAGCAAGGTAGCAACATCGCAACAACACCATTATGCTTCACAGTGCTATCTATGCTGGTAAATCTTTCCAGAGATGCTAGAATCAAGTAGTTTTTCCTCACCTGACAGCATTTGTATTAGGTGACATTGGTTCACAAGTAAACCTCGCTGGAGTCAATTAGCCATGTAGCAGTGTCAATTTCGTGCTTATAGACCCGAAGGCCTAACGTGTAGTGGGAGAAGTAGAATTAGGAACAGGGATTTCATCTATTGTCTTAAACAACTAAAGAGCCCTGTAAAATACCTTACTGGCCAGTGCTCATCAAACCTGTGAGCTTTCAGGAGGCCAATTGCATCTGAACTGTGATGAGAGCTAATGTGGCGATGCAATGAGTTTGTAATTTATGAGCTTTTATCAGATCTCCAGAAAAGTCACCCTGAGCTTCCACATGGCTAGTCACAACTGTGGGCTGCCACAGCTAAAGCATTACTCATCAGTATGAAATCTCTACACCTGGAAGGTAGGTAACAGGCACTAGCAATGTGATAAAGTTATACTTTCTGGCACATGTAATTTACTAATCTACTTTGCATAATTCTTCCAATGTCTGACTTGTTCCAAATTCTATATACCTGAAAGCTATGAAAAAGGACAGACTATGTTCTGTTCAAAACAATTCCATCTGCATCTCCACTGAAGTATTTCTTTCGTATGTATCCAGTCTATTTTTCTGTTTCAGAAGTATGAAGCACAGACAGTTGCTGTTGTTGTTTTTCCTGGCTTTTATGATCAACAATACAAGATGATTAGCCAAAGTTCTTGGGGGCAACTGAAACATGTGAATAATAAAGATCAGAAATGCAAGCTGCTTCAATTATTCCAAGCAGCCCCCAGAACCAGCACTTTTGTCTGTGCAGTACTAAATGCCTTCTTGAGAAGATGAAATGACTCAAAGGCTGAAATGACTCAAAACAAACTGATGTCGCTCATCGTTGCTTCTGAGATTCTTCTTTGCATTATGCAGACTATGAAACTCCAACATTGGACAGTCTTCACATTTATTCTGAAGTTTCACTCTCCGTATACCCTCAGGCAACAACACTACAGTAAACCTAATATTGCGTGGCCTTTTCTTTAGAGAAGTTCTGAAAAGAAATTCAAGTGCATCTTTCCTGAAATGTTAGGAAAGGAAGAGAAAATGAAACTGGTATGTAATAGAAGTAATTCTTCTTAGCTTACATGACAGTTGGTTGAAGATGTTAGAGAGCTGGGACTTGTATAGAACGTTTCAAATCTCAAAACCAAACAAGATGTTTCCCAAGACTTCATATATGGCTCCTAAGGCTATAGATTTTTTTTTTTTTTAATTATTATTGTTAAGGACTTGTGGCAATCATGTTCCCTGAACTTTCCCTGCTATTATTCTACAATAAGAAGAATGCCCTAGCAGCTGGCAATGTATTCATGCATTCTTTATAATTTAATTTGGGATAGAGTGAGAGTTAGATCAACTTGGATCGATTTATCTTCTCGAGACAATTAAAAGCACAAGATTTCTAGTTAGGGGAAAAAAATCAAAAATAAGGTCATGCCTCTGTCTGCTTTGAAGGAGTTGGAATATTACTGTGTTGTCAGTAAGGCAAACAGTTCAGGCTATGACCAAACTAAGGCTACGTTAGTTACTAATCCACTACAATAGAATTAAATCAGTGTTGAGAATACCTTATATACAGTTCAGGAGTTGTACCTCAGAGTAGTTTTAGGCTGTTCCCCTAAACCAACTCACACGTGGTTCAAAGCCACCCCATGGACCAGCCATTGTTTGGAACTTTTCAAGAAGTGGAGTGTATTTGGTGGTCAGCTGTGACAGACCTGCTGGCTATCCAAATCAAAGTGACATGCAGTAGATGAGCAGTCTGGAGATTCACATCAAACCTACAATAATACACCAAGCCCCTATGCATAAAAATTAGGCTGTATAAAAGACACATTCATCTGTATCACACTCACTTGTCTGTAGTTCTACCTGTTGGTTGTGTTTTTCCCATCAGAGGAAAAAAAAAAAAAAAGAAACCACCAAAGAAACATTTACATCCTCAGAAGAAGTCTGCCACTGTCTGTCACTGAGCCTGGAGCCTCTCCTGCATACTCACTTTGTGCTCTAAGCTGCTTCTAGCTACGGAGCAGCAAGGAGCAGCTCACCTCATGAAATACATGAATGATGACCAATTTTCAAACACCAAATATAATTATCCTTGTACGGTATGGTTAGCTTGTAAAGCCATTCTGAATATTTTATAAGGAATAACATGCTAGTGAGATACCATATTCGTGACTACGACTACAAAGGAGATTGTACTTTGATTTCCTGGTATTTACGAATAATACTTGCTATAGACTTATTTAGATTTTAATTTTAGATATACCTAAAATAGAACCAGTGAGATACAGCCTGAAGTTGATCTCAGGTCAGCAAGATATAAAATTATTTCATTGAAATTGGGCACCCCAGCACAATAACTGGAGATAGAGGTGTTAGGGAACCTCAGAAGCTGGGCTGCTCCAGAGGAGCCAGCAACCAACAGCAAACAAACAGCAGGCAGGGATCTTACCAACCAACCCACAGTCCTACAGCAGTCAAGCAGGGCAAAGCTGGTGATGCTACCAGGTGTTGTCTCCAAAAAAACCCTCAGGTATAAGGATGAGCAGAACCAAAAAGCCTAGAGCGCACTTCAGAGCGAATTGCAGCCAGCATACCTACGTGCTACAGCACAGCTCAAGCAAAGAGCAGAGGCCCCTCCGTGAGGTAACTAAAATGGGGGGCCCAAACCAGTCAGCAGGGACTAAGTGAAGCTGGAAAGGGTGGTTAAGGGCCCTGGCAATCAGAACAAATCAGCTGAAATCAGTTTTTATCTACAGTGAAATATATTTAACTCTAGAGGATATTTAACAACTGCTAAATACAAAATTAGAATGTGTGATATGTTTCCTTGATCCTGGGTAAATAAAGGATATTTACACAGCCTCAGAAAATAAAATCATCCAGGAAAATCTTAGCTATGGTCATCATAATGCTGCATTGGTCAAATTAATAATTTGGTTTGGGACTTCAAACAAAAGCTTTGGTTTGAGAAATACTAAAGTGATCTAATATTGTGTTTGGACTATTTCGGTTACAGAACATATATAAATAGATGATAAGTTATATATATGTTTGCAGTATGCTAAACTAGATAGTTTGCTAATGTTAAAATTAGTTAATCATTAGAATTAGGTAAACTGCTGAGTTAGACCATCATACTGTGCTGTATCCAGAGACTGTTGATCTCTGTGCTGATACTCGGTTAAGATCTCCTCCCAAAACAGACTCTAATAGTCAACTCCAGTGCAACAATGATGCCATGAACAAATTTTATCTAGAAAATACAGTTTCTACATAACCTCAGGATTCTTGTTTTATTTTTTACTAAAAACAGCAAAACAGTTTGAATTCCCTGTAACAGCATTATCCTGCTTCCACTAGATTTGGGATGGACCTGTGACTTCTCGGGTCCTGAATTCCCAGCAGCTGCAACTCGTATCACGCCTCTTTCTCCTGGAATTCTCTGACTACTTTTTCTATAGCAGAGAAAAGTAGATTCTCTGTCTTAGTAAGTCAAGTTCTTTCTGAAAGAAGCAGCACTCTATGAGGAAAAAACACCCTGTTTTAAAATGTTAAGGAAAAATCACAGATGCTATGTGTGCTTAAGATTTATTTTCAGCTTGCAAGGAAAATGACAAAACTCCAGTCAGTGCGATACTCAGAGCCCTTTACTGTGTAACTCATTACACAGTAATCAATCCTGATCTAATTATACTGATTATGTGAAGTTGCTGGAGAGACTGAAATACAGTGTTACCTTGTAGAGAAGTTCTGCACTATTTACACTGCTATTTTACAGCAGCCGTATGGAGAGAAATACTGCTAGTAAATGCCAGGAATACCTTGAAGCCCACTAGATACCTTGCTGCATGCTGCAGCCTGTTACCAGCTGTAGCAGAGTGCATGCAGAAGACACTTCTTCTGCTTGTGTGATACAAATGCTTGGACCAGGCCACGTGGCTTTTTTTTGTTGACAAGAGCTACAACCCTTTGTGCAGTCAGCAGCAACGTGCCATGGCTGGAAGGTGGAAGACACTTCTGACCTCCAGAATGCCAGGGAAGCTCTTCCACATGTAGTCCAATTATGGGTCATGTCTTAATTTGTAATTAAAAGTGGTGAGTCACAAGGGAACATTTCCCAGCTTTGTGAATGCTTGACTGAGATCAGTTACTGGCTGAAAAATCGGACCAAGAGTAACCTTTGCAAAAAAGAACTCCTCATGAGGAAAATAAAACACTTCAAAACACTCAGAACTATTATAACATCAGTTAGCTTCAACTCAGTGTATTTCTGGAATTTAGATTTAAACTTGGCCATGATTATACACATTTTTAAACTTCTAGGCTGGAATATGGCAACAGCATAAAGCAGTGAAAGCACTGATGTTGGAGATGTGTCTGATTTACAAAACAGCTTAGTGTCACAACCACAGGGTGAACTACTTACTAACTTGTTCCATTCTTGGCCTCTGGCTGTAATCGCATGTGCGCCAGCTTACACACCTTTCTCCTTCCACTCTCATGACTGCCAGTTTCAGTCAGAAGAACTCTTGGACAATTTAAAGAACCATTTCTTAATTTTCCATTGAAGCAACTAGAAGATACCACTTTGTTTAAACCTCGTATCTTCAACTGAGATAAAGCTTCAGCAAAGTGCTCTCTGGTTTAGGATGGAGTTTCTTATCAAGACAGGTGAGAGATCCTATCTTTTTGGTAAAAACGCATGCCAGAGCTGTAGAAAAAAACTTTCCTGATTTAGTGCAGGGAGTTTGAACAGCCGTGGCTCAGATCTTCTGTGTAACCCAACTGCAAAGCTTCTGGCTGTATTTGGCTGGGTGTTTCCTACTGGACCTATGGTACATTGCTGAAACAAGTAACAGTTGAAGTGAGGCCGGAGCCCTGGTCTAATTGCTGCTTTACACATCCTTGAATTCTTATGAATGTATGACATAAATTGTTTTTAAAATGTTAGTCTATAGCAATCTTTTTAATTGTTATTATTAAATCTTAATTTTCCAGCTCTGGTGCATGTCAGAGGTTTGTACGTGTATGTGTATGTCAGGTTTTGTCCCTGGCACAATTTTGCAAGCCGGTAGTTTTGCCCTATTTTCTTAACAATATCAGTTGTCTATAGGGAGGAGGGGAAAATGGAGAAGGGAGAGGTTGTGAGAGAAAAGGCTTATTGTGATCTGTCATCCCCAGAGTTGATCTTTAGTTGTATAGTCTCCTATCAAATCATTTTATGTTCTCAGATAGTAACAATTGCAGTAACCATCATAACTAAATTTGTTAATTTCTGAGGATTTCCATTTCTGTCACTCATAGGGGACAAGTGGAAGAATAGCGAACATGCTTATGTTCTGGGGTGGTCAATTAATTTCAGCATCTTGCTCCAGGAGCCTAAGCACCTCACACCCGTACTGCCCCTGTTTCATGCTCCATAGGTAGGGCTTCCCTTGCTACCTTTCATGGCTCAGTTAAAGCAACTACTTCAAAATGAAGCAGACAAGGCCTTTATATATATATATATATACATATATATATACATATATATATATATATATAAGCTTGCTCATGGCTGCAAAACTCAGTGCCAGAAGTGATTAGAGTATCAAACCTCACAGGCTTCGCATCAAACCATAGAATTTGCCTTGCCCTAGTTTGTCTTCCTTCTATAAGTCACCTGAGACTGGGCAAAAAATCTAAACCATTACGAGGACGTTTAGAATTCAAGATGTACAGCTATCACAGAAAAATTAATGGCAAAAGCACTAGACCAATTATGAAAATACTACTAAAATATTTAATGTGTGGAGAAAATTCTTGTGAAAAGTATATGTGTATATGTGTGAATAAATCCCATTTTTGCTAAATGAAGAATAAAATTTGCTTATGGAAAATATATGAAATCAAGATTATGGATAGATTTTTGGATAAATATATGGATAAAGTGTGCACAGTCTATGCTTTGTGGCAAGTATGTAAATGAAAAATATTAAAAGGAAATAAATGCGTAGTCTTGTACATTCTAGAATCTTTTATTTCCACAGATTATAAGGTAAAAGCACTAGGTGTTAGACTTCATGCTTTTAATATTAGATATGTTAAGAAGCATTATCATTACATAAAAAGCTTAAAATATGAATTCTAGTGGCTCTTGCAAATAGAGGTTGAGTCAGCAGAGCCAGGTAGTTTCTTATTTAATAAACTAGTTCATTCATTTTTAGTAAAAATATTATTTTGTCATTTCTGACATTTTTATTGGAGAAGACAGGTGAAAAATAAGACAGAATAAAAGAGAACATGGGCAATGTTAGAAACATTTATGTGTCTCTACTAAACCCTTCTTTTGGACTCATACCCAAATTCCATAGAAGGAGCTAAGTTGCCATCCAGACCCCATGCTAATGGTGGAAAACAGTTTGGGTTTCCCCTTCAGCATCCCAACAAAGGGAAGTTGTGGGTAAGCCAGCATCACAGGAGAAACGTACATGCAGCAGGACTCTCATAATGGCTCACTCTGCCTTGAGGCAAAAAGGAAAGAGTGGTTGGATGGTGTCTGTTCCTGCCCGGCTTTTACAAGATGAACTCTAGTGAGTCAGCCTTACATTTGCAGATAGCATTCAAGTCACAAGAGAAAAGACAAGCTTTATAAAACAAAAGGAAATAGCCTAAATAGGAAGATCTTTGTAAGTTCCTGTAGGGGTTCAATATCCCTAAGGGGGGAAGAAATGAAGGTAACTCAAATGATTCCTTGTTTGACTTCATGTACTTCTTCAGTGCATTTGCTTTCCTTAGAAACAATTTAATTTCTTTTTCATACTTACAGAAGGACAGTGAAGTCACTAAGCTGTACAATATTTGACAAAAAAAATCATCAATAAATTAAAAAACAAGCAAAAAAACAAATTGATTAGAATGTAAAGTTTTTGCCTTTTATTCGAAAGTCACATTTAAGTCTGCCTGTTAGACTGAATGATATTACTAGGGAAAAAAAATGAGAATGTTCACGTTACATTAGGTGCCAGAGGCAGACTCTGTTGTACAAACTTACTGATATTGGTAAACAGCTTAATTAAACATTTTATGTAAGGACTGCTGAGTACGAAGTACTTCCCTAGATGCATGTTACATGGTGTACATAAAACCCCTTCACATCTGCTAGAACATACTGCGTTTCTTCCTTGTGAAAAATTTAGAAGAATAAAAAATATAAATTTAAATTTTTAGTATCTTCTTTGCATGTGTTCTTGTGTACACAAAACAACAATGCAACAACCTGAGAATTAAAAATATGTGCAAGGAATGGCCAGGGAGTATCTATATTGACACTCATGTGAGACCTATAGATGATAAACAGGAGGCAGAACTTTAACTCTGACCATATTTTTTGCCCAGTTAATCAAAATACATGTGAGAATATAGTGCTTGATAGATGTTTTATATTCTTTGGGAAGGGCAGTCTTGCTGCCATAAAGCAGTCTCCCACGCTTGCTTTCTTCATATAGGAAATACTCTGCAGCTGGGTGGTGAAGAAACGGACCCTGACTGAGGTCCCAGACTGAAGATACATGCTAGTCTTTAATCCTCTGGCTACTGACTGCAGGCTGCTTTTCTCTGGAGAGGTCAGATAGAAGATGAAGAGAAAGTCCACACACGTAAGCATGGAATCTGAGCAAGCAAGCTTGCAGTCACACGGCGCAAGCCTTACAAGCTAATGCTGAGGAGAGCTACCTCACTGCCACCGTAAGCTCTGCCCATCTTCCCATGGTGGAGCCCTGTGAATAAACGTGCAGGCCTGCAACTTGCAGACCTGCTCATGTTCCACTGCAGTAAAAATGACAGCTGAAACATTTCTGAACTGCACAAATACAGAGGCCTGAAGAAGTCACAATTTGAACTCGAGCTTCCATATAGAAATTTAAAAAGTAACACAGGAGAATGTCACAGTATTTTATATATTTTAAATGTATATAAAGTAATAAAAAGTATGAAGTGTATAAACAGTGTAGCTTTCCCCCCACCTTATTAAATATACAATTATACTGTTACCATAGCCCTTCCGTCCAATCTGTTAATGCTGTATTTGTGCATCTAGTAAGAAAATGTGGAAAAGATTGAATCTCTTTATTAGAAGTTTTGAAGAATAAGTTAGATGAGAACATGTCAAGGAGAGTCTAAATCTGCCTTAACTAAGCAGAAAAAGAGGAGTGCACTACAGCTGCTCAGGGTCTGCTGGGGCCCTACACGCCCATAGTTTCCATGAAGAAAAAGGGATCTGCAATACAACTTTCCAGAAGATAGCTTCAGGTCGGACTTCTCTTTGTGGTCAGATTTATAAAACAACACTGAAATTTCCTTTCAGAGATGCAATTATTTTCTAAAAAAAACCCACGTCCAAAACAGAAATTTATAAAAACAAATTGGAAAACGCGCATCAGATATGTTAAGAAGGAAATATTTATAGCTGTTACAGGTGTAAAATTATTTTTTAGGTAATTCAAATTAGGTGAGCAGAAGAAATAAAGCCAGAGCAAAAGAATTACAATAGTACTGTTTACTATAACTAAATCTGGGTATTGCATCTTTGTCAACATTTTCAAAATTGCTCAGACATTAACACAGTTAGGCACGGTGAATAAAAAATATCTTTGTTTTGGAATAGTAAGGAGCTCATCTGCCTCACTTTTTGTCTCTTTTATTTTTCAAATTCATTAATTTTGACTATCAGCAATAAACTTAATGTGTTATGTGTATGGGTATATGTAGAACTTTCTTAACTACCCAGACTAGCACAGATAATATTTGGGCTGCCTATCCTGTAAATGTCCTTAGGATCTCAATATATCCAATAGCACAGAACAAATAGTGTGAAATTATGACTGATAAAAGGGGGATTGATTTCTTATTTCTTCTTCTTCTTCTTCTTTTTTTTTCCCAAAGAAAGATAAACCAATTTATAAGTGCAGTAACTGATGAGCAATGGCATTCACCAGTAAGAAGCCAGATATTCTCGTGATTTTGGAATTTTGAACTTCCTTGTTATTGTGCTTTATGTTTAAATGTAGACAAAGAGACAAACAGCAAGAGGTACATCAAGATTAAGTCAGAACTGTTAACTGATTTCCTCTTGATCTTATGTGCTTTTTTTAAGACCATTTTTTTTTTCCAGTGGAAAACATCTCTCAGTTACAAGTAGTGCTGCTGCTATTTTTTTAATCTTTTTTAAATAAGAGAAAGTTCAGCCTAGCCACTTAATGCAGGATTCAGTTATGCTTATTGGATGCAATCCAGCAAAATGATTGTGGATTGACAGACTATATGTAGTACTATATTTTGACTGTAACTGCTTAATATTTCTGTTGTAAGGGCACACAAAGCAATTGTTGACAAGCTTAATAGTGTATTTAACGCATTAGGATAAGAAGTAACTTTAAGAAGCTACTAATAAAGTAGTATAAATGATATTGTAGCATATTTTTCCCAATAATTGTGTGTGTGTGGGAAATGTAGCTATTAGTGCAAAAATTCTTTCATAAAAGAAACTGAAAAAAGATAGGCTAAGCTTTTTGCGATTTGCTGCATTATGCATATGAGTGGAGCCTACTGGAGGTGAAAAGAATTGGGTACTGACATAAAGAATTCAGTGGCGTGCAGAGACAAATTTGCTTGTCAGTATATATATAAAGCAATGACCCGAGACTATGTCAAAACATCTTACAAAGTAACACGTACAGAGAGGACAGAAAATTAAGCAATAATTGCTCTTTTGTGAGGCAGACAGGAGAGTATTTCCTGCTCTACCTTTTGTGTTATTAACAACAAAGAAGACAAAGTGCTAACTAAAGTGTTCCCCCGACATCGACATCTGAGAGCAGAATATAATAATATTTGGCAGTTTCATATGAAGTGAGAAAATGATTTTGATTATAGTGGACAGAACTCCCCTGTATTTATTACTCTAGCGATATTCAGAAATGCTTTAAATTTTATGCAACAGAAAAGTGAAAAATAAGGTTACCCATGCTGAAAGAATGAATGGATTTTTCTCAGTATCAGTGCTGTGCATTAGAAATAAGAGAGACCTCAACAGAGACAAGTGTCCTGTTAGCAGAAGCAAGAGAAGACGTTTTTGGCATGTCGTATAATATAGCTCTGTGCACGGATACGCACAGTGCTGTGTGATGCACGCAGTGTTTGTTTTGCACGATGACATCTTTATTACAATTCATCTCAGTAGCGGTAGCGTTTGGAGAAATTATGGGACTTGTAAGATTTCAAGTTAATCGTGCTAAATGAGATACTCTTTGTGAGCTCTCTGGTACAATGGACAAATCACCCCATGTCTTGAAATGCATACTGTGTTTTTTGTGAAGCTACATCTGAATGTTAGATGCTGCTTAGTTTCCAAGCATATGTTTCTGTTACATTTTTTTTTTTAACCGATATTCAAATGACAAGAAATACATAAAACTACAGGCTTTTTATGGTCAGAGCCCTACCCTATTGCCTTCTAAAGTTTTCCAGTCATTTCATCTTGGGTCTTCATTGCCTCTGTCTTGCAAAGTTGCCATCAGTAGGGATTTGCTGGTGCCCAGGTGGGTGGTGAGAAGGGCGGGTGAGGACTGCAGGGGTGCCACGAGCAGTGAGGGGATGCTGTGACACGTCCTCCTGGTTACCTGGCACTTCTGACACTTCTGACATCTGTGCAGCCAGCTGGAAGGGATGCCTTAGTCATTGCCTTGAGGTGAATGCTAAGGGAAGGGATTGCGGTGGTGGGGAGACTTGAGGTGCAAAATGCTGCTCACAGAGCAACTTAATTTCTAAAGCCGTTAATTGTTCAGCATTGCAAGACCTGGAAAGGGCTTCAGAGAAAGCAGAAGAGATTGTATACAAATAACCAAAATAGAAACATTGTTTTCTGTCTGTGTAAACAGAGCTCACATAATCTGAGGTATCATCCTCTACAGTCATTCATAGTGGAATGCATATGCAAGAGACGAATAAACTTGACAGTGGTGTAAACCTGCATGGGTAATTAAATTATGTCAACAATCAAATCTGAAGTAGCTATTCCACAGTAGGCAAGTAACATCTTTTTACTACAGGTGGTCTCAGGCCACAGGAGCTCTAGGAAGAAATGGAAGCACTGGTGGGGTAAGGGGAATTAAAGTGATAAGCAAAAGGAAAAATTAAAGCTTTCCAGTGCAGTGTCCTATTAAAACAATGAAGTACAGCATGCCCTATCAGGTATGTCTCCATAGCGATGACAGCATGGAATTGGTATCTATCTTTGAGATGAAAACAAAGTAGTGTACATGCAGCACTTTATGTAGGTAAAATCTCTTTAATGCCTACAAGAGATGTTGTTAAGCAAAAACAGAAATAGAGCCCAAGGTAACTGGAATAATGACAGCACTTGTTCCTCACTTCGATAAAAAACAGCTATCAAACAAAAAATAACATAAATGCATTTAAGATTATATATGTTTTTTAATATGCTTACCAGTGACACACAAGAGGTAAAGGAAGCAGCTGCCCAGCATTAGGAGGGGAATACATTTCAGCATTAAGAAAACTTGTCAGCCTTTCAGCCGTGGCCCAGGTGAGGACAATGACAGAACTTACATAAATCTTAGCGTAAAAAAAAGGAACGTGCCCACGAGCACCAGCGCTAAAGAACAAATACTCAAGCCGCTGAGTTTTAATGTAAATCTTCTTACACTGCGCTTCGTAAACGATTTCCTAATTCCTGCGCCGTGGGGCGTTTACCGAGGCTCGGAGGTGCGCCGAGGCCGGCCCATTCCCGCTGGCAGCCCCCGGCCTGTCCCGGGGCCCCGGTTGGGCAGCAACCCCCAAAAACGGGCACGGCGCAGCCCAGACAGGGCGGCCCCGGCCCTCAGAGGCCCCCGCAGCCCCCCCCAGCCGCCGCCCGCAGCCCCGGCTCCTCCCTCGGCGGCCGCAGCGGCGGGAGGGCGCTCGGGGCCGGGCCGGCCATGGCGGCGGAGGAAGAGGAGGGCGAGGTAGACTGGGTGGTGGACACCATCGCCGGCTTCCTGCGGGGGCCCGCCTGGGCCGTGCCCGTCCTGGAGTTCATGGAGCAGAAATGCGAGGGTGAGCGGCGGGGCTGCGGCTCGGCGGGGATGCCGACCCCGGCAAGGGGCCGAGGCAGGCGGCGGCTGCCCGGGAGCGCGGGGAGGACCACAGGGCATGGCTCCGAGGGGAGAAGAGCGAGGGGAGGCAGGGGGCATTCCTTAAATGTACGGCATGGAAGGCTCAGCCCTGGGAAGGCCCGCTGTTAAGCTGCTGGCCTAAACGTTCTTAAACGAGGCATGTTTCGCCTTACGAGGGAGGCATTTTTAAGCAAAAAGGCGGTAAGAAGAAAAAAAAAAAAAATCTCTTTAGTTGCTTTAAGTGACCAGAAATTGAGCAAGTTGTTAATAGCCTCGATGAAGACAGCTCTCGGTTAACAGTACGTGTTGATTAATCCCTAGTATGTGATTTTTCCCCTCCAAGTTATACTGTGATGCTGTGTCCAAAACCTAAACATTTCGAGTGAAATTAAGAGGGCTGGGCCTGTCCTGAAGTCATCACTTTGGTTTTCCCAGTGGAAATTTCAGTTGAGTAAGAAATTTCAGTGTGTGTGTGGAAGATCCTTAGTGATGATGAAGATATGTTGTAGAACAAAAAACTTCCACCGGTCATCTCTTCTGAACTATTCAAAGTGAAATAAAAGTGAAATTTCATTTGAGGAGATTGATTTCTGACCTTGCCAGTAGTTTTAACTTTAAAATACCGAGGTGTGACGCGGAGGCTTTCAAATACATTTTCTTTCAAGGGAGTTCCTAACACAAAGCTCACGGTACAGGCAGTTCTTACCATTCCCATGCTCTACCTGCTCGCATTTCTGCCGTCCGTCTGCAATGGTCGGCCTCTGCGGGGCAGCCCAGGTCCTTGGCTGTGCTCTTGCTGCTGAGGTCTGTTAGGAATTTGCACCTCATGTTCAGAGTGAAACAAACACGCCTCTCATTCAGATCACAGCTTCCAAGCAAGGTTCTTCTCACTGACCCTGAGTTGTTCTCACCCTTTCCAAGCTTTGAGGCAAGATCACTGTGACTACTCGCACCTTTCCTGGTATACTGTTAAACAAGGCAGGTAAAGTTACTACTCTGCAGCTAGGAAGTGACAGGGAAACCTAGGCTAGAAGTTGTCAGGGGAAGTCTGCCTAAACTTTTTGTCCTTTGAGCATTTTGATCGCCATGGAAATGGGCCGCGAAGGGCTGCCTGTCTCTTGTTTTAGGAATCAGGGGAGCTCATTATCCCTCTCTGGAGCAATGATCTCTCCTTAGAAGGTTGAGTGGAATTTACTGGCAGTAAGAAGATTTATGGAACCTCTGTAAATTTCCATGTAGTGTGAGGCAGGCTTATATAATGGCCTCCTGCCAGTTCATTTCTATGGGAGAAATTAGAGCAGCAAAATAGAGGCATCACCTACCGCAGGTGGTCTTCCAAGGTATCATTTGTGCTACAGAGTTTTGTTGGACAACTCTCAGCAGCTATTGAGAAAAAAAGGAAAAGTCTAAAGAAGTGTTGCTGCAATATGAGGGTTGCTAAGAAGCACAGTTAAAGAAGTTGGAAATTTTAGTTGCAGTTCTCTGTGCTGTTTGCTTTTCCTTTCAGTAAATGTGCTGTGCTATTTCCATTGCTGTTCCTGGGGTGTTTTGTCAGGACAGAATTAATTCTCAAAACATTTAAAGCCTTTGGACTGCACAAGCAAACTAGAATAATTTTGATTAAATGACAGTAATTTGTGATTCCTCAAAGCTAGAGTTTGAGTTTCGGTGATAGGTATGTAAGGTACACATTTTGGAACTGTAGTCAAGAGTCAAGTACTTGCACTTACAGGAGTCCTCATACTTCAGCTTATAAATGATCCTACTGCGTTGGTATCTGTTGATACTTTCTCTCTTTGTGTCTCTCCCTGTTTCTGTGGACTTAACTAATTTCTTGTAGCTTCATATATTCCTTATATGTGGCTGCAAAATGAAGTTAAAACCATGGGTATGCCTTAAAGGGAGGGGTCTCTTTGGTTCAGGTATTCTAAGATTGAATTACCGCTTTGTAGACAGATGAGCTTGACAATAGTTGAAGGGTAAAAGAGAGTACAAAAGGAACGAGCAGGTATTGTTGCCTGCGACAGCTGTACCTCATGGGACAGCCTCCTCGGTCACTTGGTGGTGGGACGGGGGTGGAAGCGAACAGCCCTCCTGGGGTTGCTTACCGCCTCTCGTCTGTGGCCTCGGAGTAGTCACTGGCTCAAACTTGACTTAATTTTCATCCGGTTTGAGGGGTCCTAGTGATGGTTTTCAACTTAAACAGGAAAATGATGAGTCCGACTCTAAGGATATCTTGGGGTCCCCTGGCTTATTGTGAAGCAGTGGGTTCCTCAGGTCTTTGTTCTGTTGGGTGACCACAGACTGAGCCAAAACCTGAAGGAAAAACAGTCACTATGGGATTTAGGGGTCCTAACGTGAGAAAACCCAGGATCCCCATTGAAAAACAGAACTCCTTAATGCCACTTAAATCAGGCGATGCTGACTGCAGCTTGCTTTGTTTGGCATTTAGCTTCACGCTTTTTGTTCAGACCGTGAGAACAGAGAGCAGTTTGTGCAGGCTTTCCACTCTGCTTTCCGTGTCATCCTGAAGCTGTGCGAGGAGGAGGAGGAGGAAGGGCTTGGAGGCAGTCCCGTTGACGTGGGCAGGAACAGTGAGATCCCTTTGTCAGCCCTCTTTGGGGGCTCCAGGAGGGTCAGAACAGGAGGAGGTAGAAGGGAGCAGTCACCAAGACAAAGGTTGGGGCCTGCAAGAGCTGTGACAGAGGTCCCCCAGAGGGAAGGAGATGTAGAAAACAATTGAGGCAGTTAAGTAGCTTCACCCTCTTGGATGTAGTAATATAGTTGCCACCACTGAAGCTGATTATTCTTTTTTCAATTAAGATTTATAGTACTTTTTTTTTTTTTGTGGCACGAGCATTTTCTACCATTTGAATGTATTGCTATATACTTTAAAAGTCTTTAAAAAAATCCTTTCATTAGAAAAAGCTTTCGCTTATGCAGAAAAGACAGAAAAGTGAATGTTGCTTTTCCAAATTATGTCACTTAAAAATAAAGTTTCCCGTGGTTACTTAGAGGGCCTGAATTGTTTGATGGGATTTCTGTGCTTGCCTTGCTGTTGGCTGTTACAAATTGATGCAGGTGTTTCCTGCTGTAGGAGCAGCCGTCTTGCATCACATCAAGGTTCAGTGACGTTGCCTCAGCAGTGTCACAGCTGGAAAATGCTTTCTAGAAGGCCACTCTGAAACCATGTGACGTTGAGCTAATTCTGGGCACATGAACACCATCTCCACCAGAGATGGCATATATGAAAAAAAATCACACCCACCGTCCAATTTTTTAGGCAGAGCTCCCATTCTTCAAATTACTTCAAAGCATGCAAATGAGAAGGGACTTGTCCAACATACAGTGGCTAATCTTGACGGGTATTGAGGATGTCTTACTTTTAAGCCTCTGCTTTAATTGCTAGGTTTTACATTACCTCTACTCATTGCTGATGTGATAAAAATGTAAATGTTTCCAAAAAAAAACTAGGTTTCCACACAGCCTTCATTTAAATGTATGTAGAGAAAAACATCCTGATTCATGTGTCATTTGCCATATTAGAACTTTATCCAAGTTCACAGGGTAGTTCTTATATTAAATCTTACTTTTTAATGAATCCGTCTGCTGAATTCTCAGCTTGCTTTGAAATCTGCTTCTATTATGAAGATGTGTTTTTCTGGTATTAAATTGCAAAAGTTAATTACAATAAGATAACAAAAGTACATGGGTAGCTTGAATGTGTAGAAAAAATATTATTGATCATGTCCCAGATTGTCCTATGATTAAATATATTAACTTGTAAAAGTCTCTTAGAGAAAGAAAGTGAAAAATGAAATACGTTCCACAAATTAATGTGCTAGTACTTAAAACACTAACTCAAAAATGTTTGTTTTTAAGTTTTTGATGATGAAGAAGAAAGCAAGTTGTCTTATACAGAAATTTATCAGGAGTACCAAGCTTTGGTGAGCATTATTCACTATTTGTGGTAGATTACTAAGAAATAATTTACAATGTTACACTTGGAAATTTATTTTAATGCTACTTTATTATCTTTGTTATTTAGAATTTTCTACTGTTGCTTGCCATAAATGTTTGTTTAGATATTTTTGAGCCATAGCTGTCATACACATTTTTATGCTTAAACACCAGATACGCAGAAAAGGAAATTTATCCCTCTTATGCAGTTACTTATTTTTCATTAACATCAGTATATCTGCTAGATAAAATACTGTATTCATAAGCTTGATGGTCTTTATATTTTTTGGAAAGTTAAAATGAGAAATAGCACAATGTCAGAAAACGTGTAAGTTGTATTTTGTTCGCTAATGAGTCCGGTAAATCTTTTGAGTTGTTTCAAATATTATTTCCAAAAAACTGCAGAATATTTTTGAAGCGTGCTTGGAAAACCTATAGATCAATGCACAGTTTTTAAAATATTTCCCTGTAACAAAGCTTAGTCACGGTTGGTGTTGAAAGTAGCACTAGAATGAGTACAGGCCAACAATTCATTTTTGCTGTGACCCTGAAAACTATTGTGCATGCAGACTGGAAATTTTAAAAATATATATATTTACAAAGGAAAAAGTGATGAGGAATACTAGCCGAGAGTCTGGGGAAAAAGGTAGAGAGGTGAGATTCCTGGAAATTGCAGAGGTTAAATTAAGTAGTAACCGAATTCAGCAACAAAAATACCGGTTAATTAAAAACAGGTTATCAAAGCAAAGCAAAGCAATCCTGAAGTATTGCATCGATTTTCCTGTGAATTTAAAAAGTACAACGGCAGCAGAAAAGAATGTACAATTACAAAACAAAACAAAAAAGGTTGTTAGGGAAAAGTCTCTTAGAAAGTAAGACTTGTATTTTCTTATAGGTTGAAAAATTACTAGAAGGTTACCTTAAAGAAGTTGGCATTACTGAAGAGAAATTTCAAGAAGCTTTTTCATCTCCTCTTGCAAAGACACATACTTCACAGGTATATTTTCCTTTGTTACAGAATGTATGGATGTAATTTTTAGTTTTGTATTTTAACTAAAGTAGCAGGGAAGGGATATTTAAAAAGTTTTGTGTGTGTGTGTGTGTTAAAGCTTGAATTTTCTAAAATCTAATCATAGAATCATTAAGGTTGGAAAAGACCTCCAAGATCATCTGTTCCAACCATCAACGTATCTGCTTATATTATGAACTTTGATCAACAAAATGTGCATCTTTAAAATAAAAACAGATACTTATGTGGGGTCGGAAACCTTTTGAGATTTCTTCCATGCTTTGTATTTTTGAAATCAAACACATAAACTTAAAGGTATGTCTGACACCTTTATTTGCATGTCTATCAGCTTTACATTAGTCTTCAGTTCATTTGTAGTAGTAGACAAATTTGAAGATTAAAAAAAAGATGTATTCTCTAAAGGTAAGGATGTTTTCCTCTGATTTTGTAAAGGCAAAAATTGGCCTTGAGGAGAAAAGGCATGATTCTGCAGTACTTGCTCAAAGGCATCTTTCAGACTTGTCTCAGGTATATGAGGCAGAGAAGTAGGAGTTTCTGCTGCCTGTGTAAAGTGTGCTTTGTTGACATATCTCCTCCTCGATGTGCAACAAGATTCTTCACAGCACACATTCCTCACACAAGCTTACAGATTTGTTCAGGAAGTCAAACAAATTGTAGTTGTAAACTTATGCTGGGAAACCCTCCAGGTCTTGTGATAATATTATTGTAGTCATGATGATCCAAGGACATAAACCCGCAAATTCTTTTCTTGCCTATTAGCTCGACTTGTACAGCTGGTAAAAGCCGTCAGATAGGAGAAGGAAATATAGTTATTAAAAACATGCTCCACAGAATTTAAATCTCAACATCATTTCAAGCAAACTGGGATGGTTATGATTTCTGTAGTGTAATTAGTTTGTGCAAATCTTCCCTCCCACAGGCAATTTTGCAAACAGTGCTGGCAGCAGAAGATTTCAGGCTATTTAAAAAAATGATGGTACAAAAAAATATTGAAATGCAATTGCAAGCCATCAGAATCATGAAAGAAAGAAATGGTAAGAAGTGGTAAATATGGGCTTTCACTTCTCTTCATCTTTGTAGTTTGTGCTTGTTTTCTTTAGAAAGTTAGGGCCTTCATCATTCTCACAGTTAAATTATTTTCTTTAAAGGCACTTATCCCTCACTGTACTGCTCTGTTGATGTTTCTGAAAGGATTTTCATCTACTCACTCTTTTCTTCTGTCTTCAATTTTACTATTTGGTTTTGTCTTCCTACTGCATACGTTTTGTTTTTCCGGAGAATATTTTTTTTAAATGTCAAATTTAATATAACACCTGCTTTTGAAAATGGTTTAGTAAGCAATGGTTGATTTGCAGTCTTTAGGAAATACCATGTAACAGCCAATGCAGAGCATGGTTTATGCTTTACTTATGCTTAGATATCAAAACTTTTGTGTTTCAGAAAGCTTTGCCTTTTTGCTACTTGATGCTGAGGACCTAGAATCATTTTGTAAACAGCTTATAGCAAGGAAGAATTAGATATATCTTTTATTTCCCCTGCCAGAAAAAAAAAGGTTTCTTTCTCATCTTTGGTTTAAGACTGATGCCAAATAGAGCACAAAACAACTTTCTCTGGAGTAATGCGTACATCTTATTTTCTTTTGGTAGGTGTATTGCCTGACTGTTTGACCGAGGGTTCTGATGTATTCAGTGAAATTGAACAAGAAGAAATGAAAATACTCAGGGAGGTTTTAAGGTAAAAAACAAACAAAATAATCAATCCTACTTGCCACCATATGTTAAAATAAAAGTATATGGGACCTAATTCTTCCAGCCTTTTCCAGGAACCTACCTTCAGCTTCCAGATTACATGAATGTTTTTGTCAAAATCCTATCTGAGAGGAAAAACAAATGGTACTTGACAGTGAGTGTGATCAGGGATATTAAAAACATAAGGATTACCACTCTGCCATAATGAACTGTCTTGGTGATGCATGGAATGAAATGCAACTCTAAAAGTCTGCAATTCCTGAGTAAGAATTGTATCCAATGACTTTGGACAATGGGAGCAACACTAACTATAAACCTTTCTGGGAACATCCTAAACACAGGTCTAGAGAGACAGGATCAACACTGTAGGTTGGCTTAAAGCGGCTTTATTACTCCTTAGCACTGCAAGAATTACATGCTCTGTTCCATATCCATTAAAGCCTTAGAAGGGCAAATTCTGCCTTTGCAGTAGTTCTTACTCCTTCCTAAAGCTTCCTCCTTAGTTGTCTTCAATGTCTCTTGCCGTGATGAGGACCAATACAACTTCTACAGATTCTCTTCCACTCCCAGTTCTCACACACACACAATTATAAACAAATAATAGCAAATTAACCCATTCCCCATATATTAAATCATATTTTTCCTCCATGTTCTGGAAATATTTCCCTTCCTTCAGCAAATGTAACAAAGGATGGATAAGCCCTGGAAATTTATACACAATTATTCTTGCACAGGGAAGGACAGAAAGGACTGAGATCTGTGTGTTTATCATAATTCTTTCAAGAGCACAATCTCATTTAAGTCATGAAAGTATTTTGGACGCTTTAATAAATTCACACTGTCCTGCAATTGTTCTGATATTCCTCAAGTATTTAAGCAGTGCTACATTTACATAGAAGTCATTAGTACTTAAGAATTCTTGTGTATTTACTTGCATTTTATGTTACAGAAAATCTAAGGAAGAATATGACATGGAACAAGAAAGGAAAAGGACTGAGGAAGTGAGTATCCTATCTTTCTAGGTGGTTTATGCTGATGATTAAGAAATACATTTGATATTCTTGTCCCAGGCATTAACTGTGTAACTTCAAGGCGGTACGTACCACCCTCAGCAAATAAAAGCTATCAGGAAGGTCTTTATGAAAGGTTTGTTGTTGTGTTGTTTACATTTTTCTTGATGGTATCGTTGATGTTAGTGCTCTATATGATACAACTAACCATCAGTTGTTTGGTGCAGCTCATAAGCATATTTGCTCCTCAGCATCTGAACTCCAAGATTCTGGCAATGGGTATCAGCCTTTCAGATTTAGAGAACACCTGAATTACCAATATTGTCAAGATCAAAGACATTTCAAAGTATAAGCTTCTTAGTGACTACAGCATTCATAATCCTTCAGGAATTTATGGATTACTTCATAGACAGTATAGTTATTCATTAAGTCAGTACAGTGCTGCCAGAACCTAATTACCAGGAACTAGAAATCCCCTCCAAGTTAGGCCATCACCCAGTCTCTTACAGAGTAAACCCCATAGAAAGGTATTGTATGTAAGTGGGGACTAGTTAAAGTGCCTGTGGTTATGCAACTGAGAAACAAACTGAAATCTGAGCAAGGTTGCTATGAGGAAGCTGCAACAACTACAGTGGCTATAGTTTTTACAGTGGAAATGTGGCAATAAAGCTTCCCTTCACCAGGAAAACAAAAAAATAGGGTTGTAGGCTGTTTCAAAAGGGAGCAGAACTGCTTTTCTGTTTCTGTCATTAGGAAATTGAGCCTAGTAAGTTTGAAAAGGGAAAGAACTGTCTGTTTTTTCAGCCTGAACTTACACAGGAAGCTAGCTGGAGATCAAATGTAACTACTGAAGTGGTTGAGTCACCATCCTTGGAGGTCTTTTTTTAAAGACGTTTAGGTGTAGAGCTTAGTGATATGGTTTAGTGGGGGACTTGTTAGTGTTAGGTCAGAGGTTGGACTAGGTGATCTTGGAGGTCTCTTCCAACCTAGATGATTCTGTGATACTACAGAGGTCTACATTTTATTTCAAATCCACTCCTGAATCCAAACCCATAATAGGTGCAGATGACAGTTATGTCACTGTAATTCCACCAAATTAACCTCTCCCATTGTCTGGCACTTCAGAAAAGTGGTGACAAAACTCTGTTTCCCATGTACATGTTTCCATGATACATTCCAGAAAATGAGTCACCCATTTCTTACTAAGCCTTTCTTACAAGCCTTGGCTCATTTTAAGAATTTATGTTCTGTCTAGATACAGACTTACCCACATCTTCATAGACCAGCCAAGAGTATCAATATTCTTGATAAACAAGCCAGATTACGGTAGCATCATAGTGCCCAATTCATTTTTTCAGCCTAGTCACTGAACTGTTTCTTCTTGGCATAGAAGTGTGTGCATGAAGCTGTAATAGTTCATAAACTGCATTCTAATAGTTAACAGCATCTAGTTCCATTCAGTACTTCTTTTTTAAGAAATACTCCCAATTAGTTTGGCAGGCAGAATAATAAAAAATTATTAGAAGATGTGACTGTGTATTTCATAAAGATAAAACTTAACTATTAGCACTTCAGCATTATTTGCTCAGAGGTGGAATTTTTAATCTTTCTTTTTGTACAAAGAAAATTGTAGCAAAGAGCACTTGGAGAATGCTATTTAAATTTACCTTAGCGCGACTGATCCCCTCAGGATGCCTTCTGCTACTCCTGTTCAGTTACAGGACCAGACCTAGGAGTTTAATAATGCAAAACTTACTTGGTAGGCATTGGCAGAAGTAACATGAATTCACTCGGTACATCAGTTCACCTGGACAGATGAGATGGAGGGTTCCAGCAGGAATTAGAGGGTTGATGAACAGCATAGACATTTTCTGAGTAAATCCCAGCTGGCCTTACTGCTTTCAGAGGTGGATTGCATTGTCAAGATTTCTCACACAAGTGTGGAAGTAAAACAGCAGTGTCAGAAATTATCCAAGCCTGTTGTTTCCATTCAGTTGATTATTTCCATTTCTGTGGTAACCTCAGTGTGTGCTCCTAGTTCTCCTTCTAGCTGCTGTATTTTTATGGTTGGTGGTGTGTTTGAAAGTCACATGAAAGTATGGGAAAAAAACAACATTATCTCTTTGTAGATGGGAAATAAACTATTTTTCTAAAAATAAAAATCAAAAAAATCTACTGTTCTTAATTCTGATTGTTGATAAGAGAATGTTGTGAACTGAAATTAACAATACTGATTTATGACTGTAAGGCAGTATGAACCCTCCTATTAATAAAGCAAAATAAGTATGCTTTGTTCACCTTGACAATGCAATACAGGGTGTAAACAACACAATTTAACTAGAAGTTGTTTGAGGAGGTTTTCTTTGAGTTGATATTGTAATGCTTTTTTTTTTTTTTTTTTTTTTTTTTTTTTTTTTTTTTTTTTTTTATTTTTTTTTTTTTTTTTTTTTTTTTTTTTTTTTTTTTTTTTTTTTTTTAAGGCACATACCTTTAAATCACCAGAAGTGACCAGTTTTCCAGGAGATTCAAGAGAAACTGTAAGAGTTAAGGAGTCTGCTGAGGGAGCTGATGTTTCTGAAGAAACTCCAAAAATTTCATTAGGTAATTTTTTGGGAAAGCTCAATACTGAGTGCAATATTTACGTATACACAGGCCATCTTCAAAAACAGGTGGTGTACTCCCAGTGGGATCTACTCTCTTAAGGTGTAGTGAAAAATGTGTAGCTTTATAGTCTAAGGTCACTTCAAAGAATATAGTTCCAACTTTGGGAAACATTGTGCACAATTTTTTTTTTTTCTTCCTGCATCTAGTTCTTGTTGTTGTATGCATTCACACTACGTTTCCATATCAAGACACTTGAGCTGGATACTTTAAGCCTTGGTAGTACCTGTGGGCCATACTTGCTCTCTTCTTTCCATGTTATGGCTGTTAACACATCAAGTGGTTGTAGGACCTTCGATTCTTTAAAACTGAATTAGTGTCTTTCACATTAGGACATTTAAAAGAAAAAAGTGTTACCTTCAAAATATCCTTTTTCCCTTTTTATCTTTTCTATGCTTCTTGTGAGGTTTCATTACATTTATTCAAACTCTTCTTCTCTGCTTTTCACCCTTGGAAATATGCAGAAGGCCTGCAGATATACTTGTATTCTTCTCACAGCTTGCTTTTAATCCTCTTATTTTTGCATAGCTGTGCCACCTTGCAATGGCACCATTAAGTTATGTCTGTCTACAGGACTTAATCCTGTGTTTGAGAGACAGGATATCTTAGAGCCTGGGAGTCAAGACTTCTCCGCAGTAAGTGCAGCTCTTCATTGCTGTCCACGTGCCTGCTCAGCTGACCCTGAGCATTCCCATGCTCCTGAAAAGCCAAAGAAGAGGGAGGTCTACAAACAGCTCTTTGAAAATCTTCTTCAGCCTCATAGAACTGGAACTGTGGGACAGCACGCCGGTCCAAATAAGCTAGTAGGAAAGTTTGCCACAATTTATCCTCCACTACAACTGTGAAAAAGTGGTTTTATGTAGTGAAGGCAAAAATCAAGAACATTCACTGTGAATCTTCTCCCAGACCCTTTTCGCAACCAGAACTGAGGACTGGCCACCAGACCAGTCTCTTCATACCTACCTCCAAAACGTGGGTTTCCAACTAAAGCACCATCTTGGATGAAGGGATCATATCCTCTGCTTGAATCTCTTCCCCTTGGTACCGGATACAACTTCAGGGAAGGACACAGCAGCAACTTTAACAGTTTGTGCCTCTCCACCCTTCTCACTGTGGTTAGTCCCTGATCCTCACTGCCCTCCAGATCCTCTCAGCTCGTGGCTCTGTTCTCACTTGCAGGGTCTTGTTACTGCAGAACAGTAACAGTTACTTGCAGTGGAGCTAGCCTTTGCTGTCTGTTACTGTGGTCTGGTAGAGGCCAAGGAAACTACTCGTACTCGTAATGCAAGTTATTTCTCAATATTACTGAAAAAATCCATAGTGCAGCGCTTAGAATTATAATTATTTACATTCAGTTACACATCTCAGTTCAGATATCATGGAGAGACTCAAACTGACTGACCACACAAGAAATCATATTGCACTATTTGTATTTTTGCATCTCTACTTTCAGGCTGCTTCAAACACTCCAAAGCCTCCTCACTTTGAATAAAAATACAGTAGAAGCGGCAGCTTACCTTACTCAGGAGTAGTTGTAGGTCAAGTCAGGAGAAGTCTTTATAAAGTTGTGAAAACCACCTGCTTTACAGTCCAGTGACTGGAAGGACTTTGACTCCAATCTTAGAAATCATCATGCCATCCCTCTTAGACACACAGTGGAGTTCTGTGGAATTGCAAGGCAAAACTGTCATTGGTACCCGTAGGTATGAAAAGCACAGCTGGAATCAGTGCAGGATTTAATAGCATTTGTCTTCTTCCCTGGCACCCACCAACCAGCCCATCTGGGGCTCTGGGTGCTGCCAGGGTCAGAGATCAAGCACGTTCCCATTATATTCTCATGCAGAGACAAGATTGGGTTTGAAGATGAGCTATTGAGCTGTATACTCTGAACAGGTAATCTTCCTGTTCTGGTGCCAGTGTAATGCTTTGCTCCTCTTGAGGTTCACTTCCTCCCCTCTCCCTTACAAGTTCACTTAAATACGGTATTTTCCGGTTCCTTCCTCTGAAGCTGAAAGCTAGAAGAATACACTTGCATTTGGCGTTGGCTAACAGGCGCCTCACAGGCTGCCGCTGACTGGCTCTGCACAGTACTACCACAAAGTGGAAGTACAGTCTTGATATCAACTGGCCATTGAATATGAAATTACATTCCAAGTACTTATCAGTAATGTATAATTATTTGCAATAGAAGTACTAGAGGTACTCACTTTAATGTAAAGCTTTTTTTTATGGTGCAATTCAATACTTAATATGCTTTTTGAAGGTAAGTTTATGATTAAAAATGGTGTTTCTCACCTTCTTAAGTTTTCTGTTTCATCAGATGAGATATCTGGATACTGGAAGAAACACTTTTTTATTTTTTGCATTTTTTTTCCCATGTAAAATTGCTGTTTAGAGGAATCCTGGAAATTTGCAAGGGAAGACCTAAAACCAGTACGCCCATTACAGAAAGGAACAGAAAGCTTACCTCAGCCAAACAAAGGCAAAGAAGATATTAAGAAAAGAACATCTGAAAAGCATTCAGAGAATGCAGCACAAAAAGCCAAGATAGAAGGACCTGTAAGTTTAAGACAAGCAACACCACCTCCCACCCCCCACAAATGTAAACTAGAATGAGAGAACACAGTATTACATTTATATTTTCTATTATTGTAATTTATTTTTGTCCAGCATGCAAGCACTGTTGTAGGGTATACAGCAATTTAGTTTTCATAAAGTTCAGAGCACAACTCCTGTGTTAGACTAGAATTCTAGAATTTAGCATCCAGCCCTTACCCTTGTGATGATTTCTTCGAGCACCGCTGTGGCTTGAAATTTCAGCTTGGCTTTTGAAAAGAAACTAGTAATTTTAGAGGCAAGATGGTGTAAATGCTTTCATTTCACAAATACATAATATATATACCAAAAATTAATTTCAAAACATATTTCAAAAAATCCAGAATTTATCAGAAGAGCAGCAGCTGAGGCAACGGGAAGACTACCTCAAGAAAAAGAGAGATATGCTGATGGCTACAAAGAAGGAGTCAAGAAATAATGTGATACCGCCAACAAACACTGACCAGAAAGAAGAGGAATCATCTCCTAAAGAGGTGAAGGATTCAAATATTTTAATCGTCCCAACCACTTCATAACGAATAGACAATTTCAGTGAAGATGTAAATGCTGCTGAATACAGTAGCAACATAAAAGGAACAAGTGGTAGGGGTAGAGATGAAGTATTTTCTAATTACTGCTTTTGCAGAAGCATACAGGCTAAAAGTTTAATGATTGTTAGTATTTTTTCCTTCCGTATTGCCAAATCCTCTTGACTAATTTAAATTTACGAGCCACTGTATTGCTGGCTTTCTTCTAACATGTGACCAAGCCTTTGAACTGAAGTACTGAAAGGCAGCAGCATTTGACTTGTTTCAGTCACAGCGTATGTGTTAGTGTTTCAGTGGATGGTCCTCTCACTGCCAAACCATCTTTCTTCCATTCTGCAGCACTGAGTTTCTGAAAAATGACAAGTGTTTCTCACAGTGACTAATATTGAAACTTTTCTGGACAAATTTGCTGATCGTAAGACTGCTTGTCATTGCCTTTGCTTTTATAAGTACAGTGCAAGGAGGTAAAATCTATGATAATAACAGCAAATTGGCAGTGCAAGGAGAACCACCTGTGGTAATAGCAGGTGCTCTTGTGTATCAAATACTGTTTATGCTGAGTTTCCATAGGGCATATTTGAAAAGAAAAAAATTAAGAGTTTTATGCAAGTCAGCACAACAAGCTGGTAAGTGCTCTATCTAACTGGGAGAATGTCAGAACCATGGAGTGTTTCTGGGTTTTTCTTCTCTGGCATCATAAAGGCCTGTTTGGATTTTTAGTCTTTCAGGCAAATGCAAAATAAACTATGGCAACATGTAAAAAATACGTAGGTATGCTGGATCGTGCAGGAAGCTTAAACTCAATTCACCGACAAATAACTTCCTTAGTTGATACGTTCCTTAGCTTATGAGAAGTGCTAAAATCACAAAAACCCTCGCATGATGGGGGTGATAGAAAAGTCTAGTATGGGAACAAGAAGTCAATTATACTGAGAAAAAATAAACCATAAAACCAGAATCATGCAACAGGCTAAAGCCAATTAGAAGACATCATAAAAAAGACACTTCTACCTTTGTTGTTATTTTCAATAATAGTCCTTGTTACGGGTTAATATGACAGCGTGTTTGCCACAAATGATAGGTGGAAAGAAATGCTTAAAAACTCACAACGTAAACAAGGAAACTGGTAGAAGACCCTTAAAAAACAAACACACAGAAAAACAAAAGTCATTGCATCTGCTAAAAAGCAGAGGTTTTCTGTTACCTCAGGAATGTCTCAGAATTGCCGTCCATTTTATTACATTCAGAACGTGCCCAAAGTACTATCGACTGGGGAAATTCTAAAACAACTAAGCAGCAGCGGTTAAAGATGAGGTGTTGTGGTTTAACCCAGCTGGCAGCTAAACACCACACAGCCGTTCGCTCACCCTCCCCCCTCCCTCTCTGGGATGGGGGAGAGAAACGGGAAAGTGAAGCCTGTGGGTTGAGATAAAGACAGTTTATTAAGATAGAAAATAATAATAATAATAATAATAATATGTACAAACAAGTGATGCACAATGCAATTGCTCACCACCCGCTGACCGATGCCCAGCCCAACCCCGAGATCCGGCCTCCCACCCCGGCTAGCCACCCCTATATATTGTTCAGCATGACGTCAGATGGTATGGAATACCCCTTTGGCCAGTTTGGGTCAGCTGTCCTGGGTCTGTCCCCTCCCAGCTCTTCCTGCCCCCCCCAGCCTGCCCGCTGGCAGGACAGAGCAAGGAGCTGAAAAGTCCTTGGCTTAATATAAGCACTGCTCTGCAGCAATTAAAACATCAGCGTGTTATCAACACTCTTCTCATCCTAATCCAAAACATAGCACTCTACCAGCTACTAGGAGGAAAAATAATTCTGTCCTAACTGAAACCAGGACATGAGGTTAGTCCTCTTTCAAAAATACCGGTACAACAGTGCAGGGGGAAAAAACAAAAAATATTACCAACAACAAAAAAAACAGCTTTATGTAAAGAGGCAGTCTTTCACATCCTGGAATCCACTCCCCAGTAAATGGAGTAACTTTGTAAATCATTCTGGGTTGCAAGCAATTTGAAGGCCTGGTCTGCAGCATCAGGTTTGGAAGTGAAGTTATTTGGCTGCTCGTTGTTAGAAAAAGTTGTCCAACAGCTACCTGCTGTGGCTGAGGGACCTGGTTAGCAGTTAGCATCAAACGTCACGCTATGTACCAGGAAAGCAGGCAGTTTATTGCCATTTTTTTTTCCATTTTGTTTGTAGGAAATTTCAGAAGAGAAGCAAAAGTTACTGCAGAAGAGGAAAGTGCTTGCAGAAAAACTAAAAGAAGAAGTTATTAATAAGCAGTAATGTTAAGAAGCGCATTGCAGATCTCAATAAGCAACTTTAAAAATATATATAAACCAGTAATTGAATGGATTTGTTTTCAAATACGTTACATTTATAGAACTTTAAGACAAGCAACTCCGTACTTTATATAAAATATTTGAAATTACACTCAAAACAGTGAAAACAGCTTTTCCAAAATGCTGGAAACTCTTTGATTTTCACTGGAATGCACTCAGCAGCGAGGCACTTTAATATCAGCGCAGCACACAGATTGTGTAGACTACTGGCCTCAGTCACTTAATAGAGCAAAAGCAAATATTTATATCTGTTATTTTTTTTTTTTAGGATTAGGGAACGTGGTTATTTTCATTAGAATATTACAAATAAATTAAATTACTATTTTTTGGCTGTAAAGTATAATAAAATTTAAGTTCACAAAGAAGTGTTACTATGACCACCTTATTTTATGAGAAACAGATAACGCAGCTTGAAGTCAGGAGCCAAGACATCCACATTATGTTATTCTACATCCTTTTGGAGCAGTTTACCAGTAGCAAGTTTACCAGTATTCAAGTTTGCTGTGAATGCAACTAAGATGAAAAAAACTTTAGTTGCAAAATAAGAACTAGAACCATCATGAGACCAACTTAGTTCTAAAATCAGAAGTCTTTAAACAAAACAAAAATCATTTACGGTTGTCTTTGAGAGACTTAAAGTTGTGCAAACTACAGCCTCTGCTGTGCTTCATTCCATTACATCATTGACTGTAACAGTAATTTGCATTAAAAGAACAACCCAACCACTTCAAGTTCCATGTAGCTTTTTATTAAAATAGCATTTACAACTAATACATGTTGGCAGATGGTCTTTGCTTTTTCAAAAAGCCTGATAGCAGGAGGGCCCCAGGCAGCGGAACGCAGCTGTCCACCAGCAGGACCATACAGCATGGACCAGGTCAGATGGGGAAGCAGCTGTGGGGGTGGGACTGGGGGGTTACAGCCACAGGTAAGAGCCAGTTAGTGTGCTGCCTGTTGTGTTCTAGAGGGACTTAAAAGAAATTGAACAGCACAGCTGATGCAGCTTCATACAGTTTTTCTAGTAACAATAAAAATTCACCATACTGGTTTCTCATTTTTGAGGAAAGAGACTCCTATTGGTCTAAATTTATTTTTTTAAGCGCCTGACAGTACTCTGGGAAAGAGCTGGAGTGGTGGGGAACAGCGTGAGAACATGCTTCCATCAGACCCTCAGAGAAGTTGCCCTGGGTAGCTGTTAAATGTAAAAAAATCAGGACAACTTGGGTCCACAGACGAGATGACAATTTTTCAGCCTCGGGTTAGTCAAGGCACATACTTTGCAACTCTGCTGCCTGAGTAGCACATATAGTACTGGAGGAAGTTAATCATCGTTACTGATGGAGAGAAAAAATTGTCAAGAAGAAAAAAAAATGATGATCATTAGCAGGAGAGCAAGTACATGCCGGTGACACTGCAGCTACACTTTGCCAGCAATTAATTCCTCAGATCTTCTGCAGTTGGAGCTGACCGGGCGCTTCATCATGGGTGAGCAGTGAGGAGTCCCACACTTGGTTGCCTGGAGCCCACAAAAGGCAACACCGTTGTCCCCAGGTCCACACACACAAACCGCCGTCCATCAGAATGCTTGGGTCTAGCTTAACGGCTCGGTAGAAACTCACACGCTCCCTTTGGGATTTCATCTGGTGCTGTAGAGTTACTTTTCAAACTGCACAATAACTAATTTTAAAGAATATTCTAAAATGGCCACATTTAAAATTGAGTTAACTTACCATGTACAACAAACCAAACAAAAGCAATAATTATGGAATTACAGGGTCACATTTTAATTCCTGAATTTTACAGTTCAGCATTAATATCACCACATGTATACAAATGGTGTAAAACAAGTACAGTGGTATTTTTAATACAAAATAAACTTCTGTTTTATGGAAAAACTATACTTCATATCTACACAGACAGCCCATCTTTTTCCAAACAATAGCTAAAATTAAAATTAACTACAAAATCTCCAAAACAGAGAAACTGCTTCAGTTTAAACTATTCCAGGAGAAATGGACCCATAACACATTACAAGAGTGATCTATGTGGTGGATTGCAGCTGTTTTCATATTTTTTTAAAAAAACATTTCTGACATCAATTGTTGGGAAATTTCCTCTTACTTCTTCATGATCTTAGATCACATATGGGCAAACTAACATTAAAATATTTACAGTTCACTTCCTGCTCTTGAAAATAAAACCTGGACTGTTTGCCTCTATCAACTTAGCTATTTTTCTTGCAGTTTGTTTACCTACGTGGAATGTGCTTTTATTTTTTAAAAAAGCAGCTTTCATCTTGCACCCAGATTTAGGTGCTGCTTGTTGATTCTGCCTCAACAACTGGTGTCCTGCTAGTAATAATTTCACCTTGGTCCAAAATGAGTTTGATGTTAAACACCACTAAATTAATCACTATTAAAAACCTGTTAGTGTTTTTTATTACCACTTCAATTATGCGATTTAAACTTGCAAACAGGAAAATGCCTTGCTGCTTTGAGAAGAGAGAGCTCATTTGAACAAAGCGGAAAGTGATTCAAATTCGGCACAACAAGAAGCCGACAGCTATTCGAGTGTGCCATGTAAAGCACCAGTGTGACACAAGCATTTCCTGGAGATACTTTGGAAGCAGTCATTCCTTGGCATAGATAGTACTGGATATCTAATTGAAAAAAACAAGCAAAACCATCCATTTTGAATCCAGCTTCCGTTTTCTCCTCTTTAAAAATACAAATTAAAACTTACTTATTTTTTAACTGTTTTAAACAACTCAACATGCACTATAACTGCAGCATCCCTCCCTCCAACCATGAGAAATTCAATTTGTAATAAATGGTCCCAAAATCTGGATTGTTCTTATGCAAATACAGTTAGTTTTCCCTTAATATTTTTTTTTATTTTTTTATTTATTTTTTTTTTTTAAAAGAGGCATTGCTTAAAAGAACACAACTGACAGCACCATTACAAAATTAAGATTACTGGGTTCAAAATTTAAGCTTGAATTCTTTTTCCTAGTTCTGCTTAACACTGGGGAAACCCTGCAATATTTAAAAAGAAGTTTACCTTACCTTTCCCTCCCCATGCCCTCCCAACACCTGAGACTTTCCTCGCTGAGAAGCCGTCATCCAGGTTCTGTGAATGCTAACCCACTTTTTTTTTTTAGTTTTTATTTTTTTATTGACAGCCTGAATGGCAGCCTCCTTATTTACTAGAAAGATATTAAGTTCCTCGGAAGCCTTGTGTTTACAGAACTAACCCTTTCTAGCTCATATACCGAGTTTCTTTTGCTACTCCTTGTGTTATCTTACATACTCATGGGAGAAAGCTTTCTGAATCAGATTCTTTTTAGCTCTTAAAACAGTTGCAGCATTTGAAACCCCGTAATAAAAGTTTTTATTCCAAAGTTTTGGTTTCTTTTATGAACCCAGACGAGGTCTTTTCCTTGGAGATGTCTCTTCCTCTTCATCATCATCTTCATCATCAGGATAATCCACTAGACCAACTAGACTTCCCTGCCAATTTAAAAAGAAGAAAATCCTATATTGAAAAAAATAAATATCTTAGGCATAATTTTCAGTATATAACCCCCAATGTGCTTGTCCAGGACACACAAGCCTGCAGGTCAAGTCTCTCTTAGGATTGCACTCAAATCTACAGTTACTTGATTTCAGAACTTTTCATAAACAAGAAGTAATTCCCCTCTCTACTGCAAGTGTTATTTGTAAAGTCAGGGACAATTTATTTTAATCTCAATGGTTAAAAAACAAGTATGGAGCTTCCTTGTTCCTCTGCATCCTGGCCTCAGAACTATTTCAAATCAATTTAAGCTCCCAGCTGGACTGCCATAAAGCCTAAAGCATACACATGCATTTTCCTGGTCAGTGTTTCTTACCAAGTCCCTGACAAGGTGCTCCACTAATGCAGTTCAGGAAAAAAGCCCAAGCCTATCTCACACAAGCAACTGGACTTTTATAAGTTGAGGAAGGAGAGCAGTTGAGTTATGCAGAAGATGCAAGATCGAATGGTGCCCATCAGGTTACCAGCAAGTTTCCGTTCCCAAATAGCTCTTTAAGCCTTCCCCCACATTAGTAAGGGTTTAACTACACAGGGCTTCAACTGAACACATGTAAATGAGACCCCACCTAGAGACTAACGCTAACAGTGCTGCATTACAGCCCCTAAGATTTCATTATCACTGCTCTGCTCCCCGGAGCAGGGACAGCTGCTTTGTGTAAGTTCTCCCACCTTCGTGGCTGTCACTGCTGTGCTCAGGGTTGCGTTCTTTGAAGAGGAGCCATTGGAGCTTGCTGGTGATGTCTGAGCTGCCACAGATTTGCTGTTTGCACTGTTTGCACCATTGGCTCCGCTGGCCGAGTGGGAAAAAGTGAACTTGAAACCTCCGGCTGAAGTCCTTTTGGGAAGATTCTCTTTGTCTTCACTCTCTTTAACTGAGGGACAAACATTTTCATGCTTAAGTATCAGCTGTATGACAAAGCACAATCCACAGAGGGGCAAAAGCAGCATCTTTTAAATTTCAATTTAAACAAAAGCTCACTCACTGGCCTCATTCAAAGCACAACAGCATTCCAAATGAGAATGGCACAGCTGCTTTGGACATGGGGACAGCACCATCCACTACACACAATTTTGTAGAGATTTGGTTTTGAATACCATTTAAAATTGCCCTAGACACGCACCTAGTTAACTCATTTTAATCCTAGCCTGGCTTGCAAAAACAGGTTGGGAATTTGCTACTTACTACTTGAACACCCTTCCTCCTGCTTATAGTTCAGAACACAAACAACGGGTTTGTTTCCACGACACTTCACTTATCTGGCATACAGCACACCCAAAGATGACAAGCTGAAATTACGTAAATACCTTTTTTAGTTTCCATAAACTTTTCATAGCTATCTGGAAAATCATCCTCTGGTTTTGACTTTTCAACTGGAGGTACGACAGCTTCACCTTCTTCCTCTTCATCTTCATTGAACCACATTTCTTCATCCTCCTCTAAGGCTCTTGCATCTCTGCGAAATCTATTGCTACGCAATATAGATGGAACACTGTAAGAGACACACGACAAGTGATGCAAGTTTTGTGCACTGTTTCAGAATCGGACAGGATCAGAAATGGCTTTGGCGCTTTGAAGTAAATTCAACAGTTTGGGAAGGCAGTCTAGCTGCCCCTTGTTCTATCAACATGAGCTTCACCAAAACCCCAACTGACAAGAAGGGGGACCGAATCCTAACTCTGAATGAAAAAGATTCTGCTCTTCATAAGCTGAAAGTTTTCCAACTAACATTTAATGTATTCACAAGCTGTGCCAGCTAGAGTAAGCCAATGATGAAAGCCAGATGCAGGTTTATTCTAATTGACATTTTCATTGTTAATTAAATAAAAAAATACAAAAAAAACCCATGGCCTTCTGCTTTTTCTGCCCTCTAGGAAAGATTAAAAAAGCAGTAAGGTGATACTACGTAACGCTGGAGAAGGCTCAGAATACATAAAATGGTTAGTACCTGTTTAGTTTCTGGTTTTGCCGGTCTTTTTCTTGCTCATATTTTGTCTTCAATCCCTTGAATGTCTGAACGTATTCAATAGATTCAAGTGCATTATAAAAGTTTTCAACTATATGTGCAATAAGTGACTTAATATCTTCCTGTGTAAGAACAAAATAGTATTTAAGACTCATATATTAACATGCAGAAGTTCAGAAAGCTTTATAGTTGATCAAAGAGTAACTAATTATCCAGAATGAAGACATTATTGTAAAGGACAAATGTGAAATCAGATTTTTCATAAATAAAGCTGAAGTCTAGAAATATATGGTTAGAATTTCTCATAAACAACCAATATTTTCAGTACTGTACCAATCCCACTTGTTTCATTAAACCATGATGTTTGTTATCTTTGTGGTCTAGGCCTTGAGAAAAAATTAGTTTAACTATGCCCTGCTCTCCCCACAAGTTTTAGTTCTCTTTCTAGTCATCAGTAGCTGCATCAGCACACATGGAAACAAGGCATCTTTTGGTCCCCTAGAAGTCTCACCGTATCAGACAAATCTGATAAACATTAGTTCCTATCACAAGGGCAAAAGTCATCTGAAAACACAATGCACTTTCCTTTTTGCTGGAAATGATAGCAGCTACAATACCCTAAGGCTAAAAATCGCTCTTCATATTCAGAGTCCACAAAGATTCCCTGAGAAGACTCCCACACACCAATGCATTCGCCCCAAGTAGCTTAGGAGCTGTTGCAAGTCCCCGTTTTCTACCCCAGCAATACTACAAACTGAGTGCCCCTGTTCGTCCTGTCCACGGATACACTGTTCCCAACAATGCTGACAGTGAAGAGCTACTGATTCAGAGCTCACTCTAAGAAAAGTACGTCAGATTTTCAAGAACAACGATCACTAATTTATAGTCAAATCGTGTATTACCAGATCTGAGACTAGATTTACTCACATACATCATCCTTCACTTAATTCTTCACTTCAAAGTTTGGTCTGAGACAACTCAGCCAGCCACTTCGAAGAACTTCACCCACAGGATACTACCTTTTACACAGACATACATACAAAGAGGGCCTCTACATACATACTCTTGGAGGGGATGATCAAGTAAACAAAGAAGCAGCAGCTTCTGGCTCTCTTCTACTTGAATATCTATCCCTGGGATTGATAGTTTGTGATTTTAAGTATTAACACACTATTTCACGTGACAGACTTGCGTTTTGTTTTTCTACCTGTGATGACATCCATATACACACACATGTATGTAAAAGCAGAAGCAGCTGCTGACGTACCACTCTGATGAATTCAAACAGTTCGATCACAGCAGAATTGAGTAGATTGTACCTAGTTCCATTATCCAACAGAGCATTTATAACTGGTTCAAACAGATTTCCCTTGGTGATATAACGGTTATAAAATTCATCTTTTAGGCCTATTATCCTCCTCATAAAGCGAAGAGCACCTACATGAAGAAATCAAGAAAAAAAAAACAAATAATTTAATAATTACATATCAGGACTCCAGTCTGCTGCTCTTGGAAAGAGCTGAAAAAAACCCACACAGAACTGATGCTACTAAGAGAAAGAATGGCCCACAAAACAGAGAGCACTGCAAAGTGCTTTGGGAAAGTTCTAAATAAACATTTGCAGATAGTTAACTTTTTTTTTTCCTGAATTCTTTGACGTTTCTGTGCATGTGAATTTGATCAGGGTCCATTCAGTTTTGGAAGTACAGCAGCAATAAGCTTTAGCACACATGAAATTAAATTACTAGTTCATTCCTGTGCTTCTGTATCTGCTTTCCAAAACCACTCTTCCTTAAGTACCATGGATCACAAAGTCCATTCACATTCTACAAGAAGCACTAGATTTATGAAGCCTTCAGAGATGATCGCAAATGATCCCCCCACTACCATATCAAGAGATGCATCCACGCTCCTTCCACCAGAAGCTGCACTGGTCCACATTAACAGACTCCTGCCACCTTTTTTTTTTCCCCAAACTTACTAAGCAGCTAGTCTGCAATAGGAAATTAACACTAATTATGAACTTAGGTATACACTTGTATTTGTTACACATTCCATGCAGTACAAAAAACACCTTCAGGAAGGAGGTAATGACAATTCCATACTCACACAAGGCCAGAAACGTATGCTTTGAATTCATCAAGACCAGTACTCTTCTTAGCAAATCTTTGTTCATAATGTAATTCTTGATGTGATATGTATGGTGTTCCACGCAGAAAGTAAGCAGCTCCAAAATTAAGGCAAGTAGTTGTGCCGTTTGATAATTATCTACGAGAAAAAGCCAGGCATTAAGATATACTAAAGAAGGAGGAGAAAAAAGGGCTGTCACAGAACAAATCACCACCACCTTCAGTTGCTGTTATGGTTCCTGACATATGGTTCCTCACATTCTGACAGGACACTGTGTCAGAACAAAACAAATACTAATTCAGCTTTGTTTGTTTTCAGCCACAAAAATCACCCTGAAATGGCAGTGGGGATTCTTCCATCAGCCAGTTCCTAGTTAGAGGTGCCCAGAGTAACAGTGCGCGGTAGCACTGGTCTTTTCTTAATGCTCTTAAAGAACCCTGAACAGACAAAAATCCAAACCACCAAAGTTCAGCTATGACTCCTTAGCATATACTCTACTAAGACTGATTTTTCAGAAGCAAGGTAGACTGGGGAAAAAAAAAAAGTCAACAAAAAGAACCACAAACCCAACACAACAATAACAAAAAAGTTACTTAGAAGGAGATTAAAATGTTCTTTCAGCTTCCTGCTATCTCAGATGAAACCAAAAACCATTTATTGCAATAAGAACTTTAAAAAAACAAATCTGGACATGCCTTGTTTTCTATGATGCTATCTTTTTATTTAAAAAAAATCCAAAACTCTAGTTCAATTAAAACTTACCGGGACAAATTGTATTAGTCTTAGTGGACCCAACTACTGCATCTGATAAACAGAAAATAAAAGCACTGTAAATATTTAACAGATAGGGATAGATAAATAATTGTACTAATTTTTTCAACCTTTAATCAACTCAAAACTTTCTATAAGCTATAGGGAATTATAAATACAGCAAAAATTATAGCCAGCTGATACTTCGTTCAACTTATGTTACAAACTTTTAAATGCAGCTACATGAAGATAAATCACCTAGTACTTCCGAATTATTCCTACATAGCTAAAAGAAAACGCCTGTCCTAATTTCTTCAGTGAATATTACCCAGTACTGCAGAAATTCTGTAAGTTTTATTTTCATTTAGTACACATTTTTTTCTACTTAACATTGTGAGAACATGGGTAAGATCAAATCAAACACTTCAACACACATTTGCAAAGAGTACTTAAAAAAGCAGCCTGACTCAGAGGCTGTCATGATATTCCATTTGTTTGTAAAGCATTAAACTAGTGAGTGTTAATTATGTGCCACTTCCTTTACAATTGCCAAGCTAAAGAAAAGAAAAAAGGTAAAGGAGTTCCACAATGTATTTCCCTGAAGAGACTCCTTTACTGCATTTCCACACTACTGCCAAGTGAAAACCAGTCTTTGGGATGGATCCCCCAGGGCTGCTAATGACTACTGAGTAACGTCACAGAGTTTTTGCAAGCTTCTTTTCTAAAAAGCACCTGGGAACTACAGACATTTTGCTTTACAACAACTATTTTCTTAAACCTTACTGGTGAAAGTGTTTTACAATTAATGACAGATACATATATCATTGTCAGATATATTATCATCATCAGATAATGTTTTAGAAAGCACAGCGCAGAGGTGTTCTCATTCAAAACTGCAATACAGGGCAAGACTGCTCACAGAACCCCTACAACAGAAGGAACAATGGGTTTCAGGTCAAGTTCCCAGCTTGCATCACAGGCTCACAGCTGTTAGCAGTGCTGTAAGTTCAAAATATTATAAGATTTTTAAACAAACAAACAAAACATTACCTTTTTCACATTTATCTTCTGATGTATTAGCCAGAAGTGGTGCGGTAAGAACATGCATACAATGGTTGTAGAAGAAATTGAGAAATTCACTTTTTTCTGTTTTCTAAAACAAACACAACTTTATTAAATACTGGCATTTGTATACAGCCTCTTAAATAAGAAAGGGTGGTAACAGAGAAGACATCCTACAGATAATTCTGACTCCCTCTGGGCTGCCTACAACTTTTTGATCGGACTGCAACTTTATTCTCACGCTAGATATATTTCTTCATTTTGGGCAGAGATCTGAGACACCAAACCAACTCAATAGCAACAGAAGCCCACCATGGATACAAAAACATCCTGAAAAGACAGAAGTGACTCAAAGTGCTACACGTTCTTAAAGGCAGTAATTTTACCATAGCCACCTTCAACACTTTACACCAGAACACCTGTCATCTTGTCCTTTTCCCTACATTCCATATATTACACACCTATCAATACACAAGTAGGATTACAACGTGCTTTCTTGTGATTTGACTCAACACTGACCCCCCCCCCAACTCTCTTTTCCCAGTGTTGATCATTCAGCTACCCGCAGTTATGTCTGAACTAGTATTATTTCACCCAAGAACTGGACTGCTTGTGTTAATAAATACTTGCACAATGCCACATACACATACCTTTTATTATCAACAGTTAATGGAACTTTATTTTTAGCTTGTTAAATTTCAGCATCAGACCGCACATGACAGTGTTAAAATACTTTTTTTTTTTTTAAAATCCTCTGAAACAACAGTAAGAAAATCACGCTTTCAATTTTGCTGAGACAGTAAAGTGTCTTTACCCCTTTGTATTTTCTTACATTAGCTGTGGCCAACATATTCTCTGGATCTATCAAGGTACGCAAGAGCCCCATTAACTGCACGGCTCCCCCAAGCTCAGGATCAGTATCGCAGATCATCTGCTCAATGACCACATTGATGAGGAGGATATCCTGGAAAAAAAATTATACACAGTTTCAATAGTGCAATGACCTCCCTGGTTTCTATATTAGGGTGTTTTATTTATTATTTAAAAGAAAAAAAGTGAAATGGGAAAACTGGAAGAGCTGCATTTAAACACAGGAGCTCTGTCAAGCACAACCCACCACACTTAAATGTCTCTGCTAGGCAGAGCTACGACTTTATTACTGTGCACACATGGGACAGCAACATGCTCAGAAATGTTTATATCTCAAGTCTAATTGTCCTTATGTTTATCCACCTACATTTTTGGATTAACTGCATACAAAATGCTCAAAAGTGTTTTTTTTTTGTAATTGTTTTGTTTTAAAACTAATATGTTCAGTGCATTCAACAAACTCTAACACTTTTACTTACGTCGTCACTCTGTTGGGCCTCTTGCATTACAAATTCTCGGACCATAGATGGACTAAATTCTACCAGATAAGAAAATATATCTGTAGCAGCGGATCTAACTTGCAAGTCATCCATTCCCTAGTAAAAATGAGATCAATTTATTGCAGAACCATTTCAAATAGAGCTGCAAAGAGTCAGGGAGTTACAAGTTTTGAGACCATTTTATTACAAAAATTTCTACAAGACATGCATTGAACAGTGACAGGAGAAAGACAAAACAGTAAAATGCTTTAAAGGAGAAAAATACTGCAAGGATTTCTGTCAATTTGAGGAACCAACTACACCAATTAATTTGTCTGAGCGAGAGAAATTTTTATACAGCAAGAATTATTAATTTTCCTTATGTAATTTTTTCCTTCTGGTTAAGTGCACAATTTCTAAGCCTAGAAAACGAATGTAACAGGAAACATTGGGACTTGTCTAGGCCTGGAAAAGAACCATGAGACTAGAGTTTGTCTAATCACTTAACATTGATACTACTTTTATATTTACGTAACAGTCAATGTCTTTTGGTAACCTCACACATTGTTACTCTAGAATATTAAAAACCACAACAACAGAATATACAGTTTCTGAACAGCAACGACAATTTGCAGTGGTCAAGCAGCAATAGCTGCTTCAACAAAAAGGAGAGAAAAAGCCACGTTTTCACACTGCCAATTACGATAGATAAACTGCTTTATAGCACTGAAAATGAGATTAGGATTGGACAGGAACAAATAACAGTCCAAGATTATCTAAAATACTATTTTAGCACTGCTCAAGTAACAACAACAAAAATCAAACTCCAGCATGAAGAAGAAGGCTTCAAAGTAAATGCAAAGTAAAAACAGTAATAGTGATAAAGTCGGGCAACTTCAGAAAAACAGCCATCTTCCAGATTCAGGACATGACTATAAGCTAAAGCTTTCAGAGGAACAAAGCTGTCCAATTAAACTTACAGAAAGACATTTAGCACAGCTGAAAATCTGGCTAAATGGCTGTTGTTGTTTTTCTGATTTTACCTCTGATTAAAATGTCATTTTCACTTACCATTACAATTTCAAGAGCTGGGAGGATTCCCAACTTTGCCAAAGTTTTAAAAAACGCGTCTCTGTTCTGAGGCTGTAATGTCTGAGAAAATGCGCAGAACTCCTTGAAGAAGTTAACCTATAGCAGAGGGAAAAAAACAACGCAGGTATTTGATTCAGAACACTCTAAAAGTCAGAAATACTTATGATTTGTATCAGTCTGTGTGCCGGTGGGTATATGCCTTCTTGTAAAACAGACTCATCTAGTCCTCTCCCCTCCAATGTTCTACAGCAGTTAGGCAATGTTAAGGGTAGAAGTAAAAGGAAAACAAAGGCAGTTAAAAACAGATGAAAAAATCCGTTAAGAGGCTGCAATGGACCTCCGAGAAATATAGTCATTTTGTAGCTATTTTATCCCACCTAGCATAGGAAAGATTTATACTTCTGTCTGGCTTGCCTTTTGTTTGAAAGAACAAAGATGTTTTCTGATAACATACACTCTAGATTTTTATAAGGCAAACTTAAGGTACCTTAAGCTGGTAAATATATTCAGAGATAAATAATGTTTGTGAAATATACGCCAAGGGACTATTGTTAACTCTCAGCCGTAGGACTGAAAAGCCTTATTGAGTGAGCAAGATACAGTGGGGAAAAAAGCGGCAATTGGATACGGTACATTAAAGAGTACTTACAAAAAAGTAAGTTTTCAAGCCTAGGACTCAAGCTCAGCGCTAGCACTTTCTCAATAGTAAAATAAATAGAACAAATAAATCAGAGTTTTACCTCACAAGAAACATCGTCCCAGGGAGCACAAAGACTACACTGCATTAGAAATGACTCTAGGGTCAGGGAAATACCTCAGTGACTGCAGAACCAACAGAACACCTTCAACATTTCTACTTCTTGTCTGAAGTTTAAAGCGCTCAGCCACCTACTGAGTACACCAACTCACCAATTCACATCGTTTGTCATCATCTGTAGCTTCATCTGTTAGTTGTGCAAAAACTTCAGACAGAAATTTTTCATCTTCCTGTGTAACGTAAAAGGAAAATGTCTTAGACAGCACACATTACACATTAAAACTCTTATCTTTATAGGCTCTGACACTGTATAAAGTCAGACTGAATTTAACTATCTGCTCAATTCGTAGAAACAAAAAATGTGCACTAGTAGATTGGGTAAAAAAAACTTTTTTTTTTTTTTAATAAACACAGTCACCTACATTTTATCACTGAAAAGGAAGTTGCAGCACCCATTTGAGAGCTCCATTTCCAACACACAGTCTCAGCACCCGCTCCATACGGCAGGGCTGCCCGCTAAGCTGCGGCAGGCAGCATTACTGGGCCAAGTCCCAAAGAACCTCTGGTATTTGCCCTCCGCCAGGTGGCTCGGATGCCTACGGCTCTGCCCTACAACCTGCAGGCTCGCTGCATGGTTTTTCACTCACATCCAGGCATCACAACACCATAACCTGTCCATCGGATCCAGGCTCCCACCCCAGGCCATACACGCAGCCTTTCAGGAAGGGTACCTGCAGAATTTCCCCTCGGGTGCTGCCAAGGGGGCTCTAACCACAGAGCGCCTTTGCTGCTGGCAGCCCACCAAGCACTGAGTCACACATCAATTCCACTGGGTCACACATCAATTCCTACTTCCCATCTGCAGTGTTTCAATAGTTTGCCACAGCCATGCACCCCTCATCAACCTTGCTCTCAATAAACGAGCTCCCCCACTTGAACACAAAGCTCAGCTTTCCCCATCTGGGAAACTTCTCTGATCATTTATTGAGATCACCACTTTGAGATCTCCTGCCAATAGGTACTTATATTTAGGTGTATACAGGACACCGTTTCTCTTCTTCCCAGGCGTTTCAGTTACACCATGGCTTAACACTCGGGAGGTGCACAAAAACCAGGGGGAACAGCATTACCTCCGAACAGCTCAGGCACATCCTGCTCCGCACACCAATTTCCCGGCAGACGCATGGAGGAGTGCTGGCACTCCTCCACATCAAAATGCCTGTCACCTTCTGAAGACGGTGACAATCTCAGAGCCAACAGCAGCATCGTGCTACCACACCACAGAGCTGGGCAGCACCGCGCTGATTCACTGAACCAGCAGGAAGGGACGCAGCAGGACTGTGATAACCATCCATGCTACCTTGCGTGTTTTAGACAGCAGTTACTTCTACGCTTTGCTGTCTGCTATTACTAAATTCAATGCATTTTATTAAGCTGAAGTACAGAATTTTTACAATCACCCGAATGTTGGCCAAAAGATCACATTTTTTTCCTGAGAATTTTAAGTTGCGAGGAAAAAAGTGCTTTACAAGCACAAGGTACCCGAATCAGCATCCAACAATGCAACTTACACAGACTTAGTACTTTATTTTAAGCCTTACTGACTTTAACAGCTACATTAAGTCTGTTAAATAAACAATCATATCACAACAAGAGGCCAGAAACTCCCCACCACAGACTACTCAGCAACGGACAGATCACTGGCTTGTCTAGAGCTGCGGCCTGGCGCAGTCCTGATGTCCTAAAGCACAGGGTGGATCTAGGTTTCTTTTCTGGGCTTGCTGCATTTTCCACATGCCTGCCCTTCCTCCTCAGCAGTGCTGGGTCTGCCTCTCCACATCACATCAAAAGGGCTTCACTGCAGAAGCCAACAGCCTGGTACTCCCACAAACTGCACTTCCTAGGGAGCTTTACCAGCATATTTAGGGTAGTAAGACTTCTAATTCATTCACCAAACCCAAAGGGGCTTTAATTTCTTGTGCCACAACAAAAAGCTGATTTACATCAGCAGCCTGGGAAAGCGGTCCTGAACCTGATGCCCACACTCCAATGCAACTTTCCCCAAGCACAATAGCCCACAACTTCTCTTCCATGTGTGCTTTCTTTGTCGCTTACAATTATTTCTCCACTGCCTACATCTTTCCACAATTTTCATACTCTCTTCTTCACAAGAAAACAGACACATTTGTGAAGTTCTATTCCACACTAACATCGCATTTCGGCAAGTACATGGACCAGAAACAGAATGAAAACATTTTGGTAGCCGTTAGTTTGCACAACAAAATATGAACTGACAACACCCCAAAGGACAGCGAATGCACCATGGGCTTCACACCCAGGCTCTTCCTGCAGCCTAGCTTCTTTGTGACAATCAGCTACTTTCAAACCTGCTTCTGACTAGGAACCCTTCAGTGAGTTTTTCAAAGCTCTGATACAGTAACGTTTTGGTTACCTATTATTACTTTGGGATATCAGTGTGAAGAGAAAATGAATTCAAATTAATCCATTAACTACTTTATACTACAAGATGAACATTTGAAATTAGTACAATAAGATAATTGCCTACAATCCACTACAAAATCTGTAAATAAAATAAATCACCTGGAATCTATCTTTAAAAATCAAAGTTTCAGAAATAAAGGGAAACACAATGCAAATCACAGTGTGCGTGATTACTTTAGACAGTATTACAGAGCCATAATCAATTTAAAAACTACACCTAGATGCACCTATATATCATCCATCTACACCATACTAAAAACCACTTACCTGCAACATACTGACAATCTCAACTTTGTTGAAGAAAATAAAGGAAGTAAGGGTAGAAAGAAAATTCTCTTCAAAAACAGATGGTGTCGGCAAGATGATGTCCTGAATATACTGTACCCTGTAAGTCTGGTGGATTTTTTGCCTGAGTTCAGAGTCTGTTATAGGAATAACCTCCTTAAATTTTGCTGTTTTGGTCAAGAACTCCCTGTGCCGTTTTGGCTGAGCCAAAGAAGGATCATACTCAAGGCATCCAACAACATCCATAATACACTCGTCAGAAAACATCACCTCAAACAGAGTTGCTTTGTTGAGGAACAAAATTCCTCTAATAATTTCATATAAATGATGCAAGCCTTCTGTGTTCTCTAAATTCTCGCAGACTTGGAAAAGCTGCAATAGTTTTTTAATGTAGCCTTCATTCTCCAAGGCCAGCGCTAGCTTTTCTCTACGGATGGGTGAGGAGAGAACAGAGGTAACTAGGTCAGCAATCTCTTCAAGTTTGTTGAGTTCACAAGAAGGAAGGTCGATCAAAGGACTAGTTTCAGGCATTTCTTCTATGTGTTCCTCTTCGGACTCGATAAGGTCCTGTGTGACTTCCACTGAAGGATCCTTACCCTGAACCTAAGAACAGAGCACGCACAATTACTGTCTCATCCCAATACGTATGCCAAAGTAAATCAAGTCGGTAACACATACATACATCCTTTTGTACCTTCAGTTGCCTGGAAAGTACCTAACCATGAAGAGGAGTAAGTTTGCTGCTTGTGAATCCTACAGAAGTCACTACCGTTATCTTAATAGGTATTTCTCAGAAGTGAAAAAAAAAACCAACGAAATACAAACCACTAAAACCTAATGACATCTGTGAAATACAGCAGTCTGAAGCACCTTGAAGATAAACACTAAATATACTAGGAAAAGAAAAGATGGGCATAACAAAACCTTCTTCCAGTGTCTCAAACAGAAGGGTATGAACACTTCAAGTCACGGGAAGAGCCCACAGGTGTGCTAATGTTACACGAACCGTAACAAAAGGACCAAGGTCAAAAGGCATGAAAGGGTCATGCCCAAACTGAACAGGGGAAAAAGGATGCAATCATCTCATCTCCTACTCCGCAGCGCTTTCCTTCCGCTCTGTATGCCCCTCTCATCTCCTCAGCCTTCTCATGCACCCTATACTTCTTATTCCCTTGTGGTGGTTTTACTGTGCTAGGCAGCTGAACACCACAAACGCTCTCTCACTCCCCCTCCTCAGATGAGGAGGCGAAGCAGTAAAGGAAAGAACAACTCACAGGTTGAGATAAGGATAATTTAAAGGGGAAAAAAATATTAAGGAAATACTATTATTAATTAAACAATTCAACTAAAGGGAAAAAATGGAAAGGGGAAAAGGGAGGGGGAAAGGAAATAAAACAAAACAAGTAAAGGCTATGCAGAAGTGCAGAGGAAAGAAATTACTCTCTACTTCCCACAAGTGAGCGATGCTTGAACACCTCCTTGAAGCAGGGCCTCAACATACGTAGCCAGTGACTGGAAGGAGGACAGAGGTTTTCTCAATGAGAGCCCACCCCTGCCCTCTTCTTCCTTTCTCCACCTGTTGTTGCTGCGTGTGACATCATACGGAATGGAACATCCCTTTGGTTGGGTTAGGTCAGCTGCCATGGTGATGTTTCTTTCTTACTTTTTTGCCCACCCCCTAGGAGGGATAGGGAGAGTCCTGATGCTGTGCCAGCACGGCTCGGCAGCAGAAACAACACCAGCGTGATACCACTGCTGTTCTAGCTACAAGCGCAGAGCGCAGCACTGTATGGGCTGCTGCAGGGAAAGTTAACATCCCAGCCAGACCCAGCACACCCCTTCACTGATCCAACCCTAAGAGTCTTAAATTCCCATTGGGCCTCCCTCACGAAGGATCACCTCTCAGACAACAGTCTTAAAAGCGCTAGGAGTCTTGAAATTCAGTGCAAGAGACTAAGGCTAATGGTTTGCGCTGTCTGATCACACAGAGACCTCCCTCTCAGACGGGTGATCAGCTCAACCCCAAAGGGGACCAGTGTAAAACCTGGACAATTTATTAGACACATGTACTTGCAAGTACTAGCATTGGTTCCTTTCAGCAATGGTATTTGAGAACTGGCTGAGGAGACTTGTAGCCTAATGAACGCTAAGTTTAAGAATGCATCTAAATTGCTTAGTTTGTTCAAAGCAAGGTGCTAGAAAATCTGAGTTCCAAGTATCTTTAGTTACAGCTTTACACTTTTAAAATCCGATAGTTACGATTAGTTCTGCCATGAAAGCCTGGGTTTCTTCTTTTAAGTACACATTGGTGCAGCTCCACTGACTTGTTAATTCCAGAGCTGAAAGTGTAAGATCTATACTCTGTTTCATACTAATGAAGATTGAAATATCCATAGGACATGGATAGTAAGATTTAGGTCATGACGAAAAAATGACCGAGATTTTGAGCTCTGACAGCAATGCCACCTCTGCCTCTCACAGAGCAGGATCTGGCTCCTTGTCCGTTAGCACAGATTGTTAGTTCCACAGTCCAACTAGTCAGTAGTTAGCTCCTTGCAGACTGGAAGAAGGACAATTAAAATCTGGCACTCAAAAAAAAAAAGAAAGAAAAAGAAAAGCCACAGAAAATAGTGATGAGCATATGCTTATTTTCCAAACAGATTTAAAAATGACAAACCAAATACATGAAGCCACAGAAGGCACTAAATCATTTGGAAGAAACAGAATAATAAAATATAACTGTACCTGGCAGATTTTCTCCCAAATTTCATCACAGCCAGCTTTTTCTTGAAAACTCAGTGCTAAATCATAATTTTCTGCTTCTGACCAAACAATCAAGGTGTCCTGTACAAGACAAAAAAAAATCTTTGAGACAGTTCAGGTCTACACCACATATTCATCTGTATTCCATTAAGTCATGCCTAAAGAATAAATAATAATTACACTTGTAAAAAAAAGACTGTAAGACACTGAAATATTAAGTTACGTGTTCTGCTGGAAGGGACATTTATTTTTTGCTTTATGAACATTCTCTTACATACTATCCATGTATGTATTTTTTCCATACCAAAAACATTTATAATGGCATTTTTCTGCAGCCTAATTCCAAGCTGAGGCTCTTGGTTGTGCATGTGAACACGCACATCACAGGAAATTAAGAAAACTTGCAATATAAAAAGTTGTCTTCTCAGATTTAAGAAGCTGCAAATCAAAGTAAAAGATTACAGTGTTTCCTCCTCAAAAAGGGTCTAATACAGCTGTAGCTAGGTGAGAAGCAAAGCCTCACATATTACAAACACCTGTCTTTTTCCTGAATTCAAAGACATACACCATGGATTACATAAAGCTTGTAAGATACTACTAAAGCTACAAACATCCTGCCAACAGGTATTTTCACTTGAGCAAATTTTCTTTCCCTCCATTCTTATTGACTCTATTAATTCAATTTGTACACTTGCACAGTACATCTAGGGATTTGTTGGAATTTCTGAATGGACTTTTTTTTTTTTTTTAAATGAAGTGTTATTAGGTCACTTTCTGCTCCAAGTTATGCGTTTCCTTTCAGCAGATATCTAACAAAATATTTTATGACTTATTTCACTATGGCACTACTATGAATGTAACTTAACTGGCTGGCAGTGAACTGCAGTACATCTATTTGTTCTTTCACTTTACCCCTTCCTTTAAAAGAAACAGAGCCTGCCCTTAATGAAAGGCACAGAGCTCATTGCACTGTGACCTTAACGCTGCTCAGAGATTTGTTTCTTTTTGCAAGTGTCCTACACCACACTTACACTTTTGTGCTCCTGCCACAAACGTTAATAGGTAGTCTGCCTGCTCTTGGGCTCTGATTCACGCGTGCAAGTGGCACAGCTTCATACAGCTGACACGGTTTTGCTTATAGCTGTCCAGCCTCATCTCTGGCTCACGGACAGCTGAACCTGTGGTTACAGTGTGCGATGTTGGAGTGAGCAGTTGAGCTGGCCTTCAAGGAAAAAACAACTGGAAACTGCAGGGACTGAAAAGCCTGATGGGCTCCCTGGCCTCATTCAGAATGAGCTGGCGCAGAACACAGACAGGAGGAAAGCAGGCCCTCAAGTGCTCACTCCGTATTGCCAAAGGCACTTTTTATTTTGCAGAGACTGAAAAACAAAACACACAAATTTTTACTACTGTATTTGATATAATGTTATAAAGTATTTTGACATAGGGTTTTTGAACAAAGCTTTGTATCATTTCCATTCAACTCCAGATATGCTGAGCAATGCAAGTGTGTTACCACGGGCAGACACTCTACAACGTAACAGGAACTCAGTCAACAGCTTAAAACAGAGTGCCCAAATGATTTAAATACGTTACAAATTAGCAGCGTCAACTTGCCTTTCACAAAGTACCCTCTCTAAAAAACGCTCTTTTACAGGTTAATCCAAAAATCAGAATTCTTAAATACAATTTTATGGCAGTTCCTCATTTCAAATTTTTGTACATGAATATGTTCTATGAGATTAAGGATGCCCTAACACTCAGAAAATGGATACACTTCCAGGTAAGCTAAAAACAAGAGGCACCTCAAACAACAAAGAGAGACATACGCATGAAGAAGCCCTGTTCATAGCCCAGAATCATTCCACTAACAGGCCTACCGCAGTAACTCAGATGACTGTGTGCATCCATAGAGACTGTACTTAATTTTTTTTGTTACAATTCTCAGGTTACTGAGTAATACTTGTTAGAAAATCTGTACTGCCCACACTGGTAAAAGTTATTTAAGTTTCTCCAAAAATATTTCGGAAGGACTTTTGAAATATAAACTGTCTGAAGTGTTTCCAGTGAACAGGCACATAGAGGAACTGCGTGGAACATCCAGGATCCTTCCTGCTCCCTTTCAAACACTTCCGCTCGCTCTTACCAAGCAAGATGCTGCCTATTTAATCATCTTTATTAAAAGGTAGTTTCATTAGAAAATAATTATCCGACACCGATATAATATTTACTCAGCCATGCGCTTCCTGCATGTCCCAAGACGACTCAAGATCAGACAGATATCCTCCAGACCTAGCTCCTTCACAAGACTACCGCTTCGGCCCACTTAGATCAGCAACGTGCCTTCATTCCCTCACACAACACAAGACAAAACAAAACAAAGATTAATTCAGAACAATTTGAGCTTTAAGAGCGCAGTTCTAACCCCTCCTTCACTGTCAGTACTGTTTTGTACAATGCCTGCTACTCCCTCTCCTGGTTCGAGCACCAGCCCCTCATCCCCCTCCTGTGCCAGCACAGATATGCTGTGCAGGGAACCAGAGAGAGGACAAGAGACAAATAGAAATTAAGCCAGCAAGAAGATGTGTTCCAGCAGGATCAGTTCCTACATCTAACCTGCTGCATAGCTACGTGAAGACTCGTGCTGACGAAGGAGTGAAGAAGGCCCCTGGTAACTGCTCTGGCTGGCAACAGCAGCACGCTTGGAAGCCTGTAAAATCCCAGCCTCAAGTAACTCCACTGATTTTGCCTGAAGCAAATTGCTCTGTTGTCACTTGAATGATGGCAACTGTATTTCAAGAGCATTTGCACATATTCTTCATCTCAGATCTGAAAACAGAAAGAACGTACCTAAAGGAGAGTTAACATCAGAAGGTGGTGTTCACGATGAGAATTTCTGCAGCTTTTTACCAGTCTCAAATCCATGCAACTGAAAATTACCACCCTGTAACAAAGCTGGAGGAACAAAGCACACGAACAGATCCATCTGACTTTCACTGTGGCACTGTACGTGCTCCTCTGCCCACATGCCGTGGAACAGCAACCTCAAGGAGAGGGCAGAACAATACGCGGGTGTGGTAACACCCTGAAAGCGCTCCTGCTGGAGCCTCCAGAAGGTACCTTGGCAGCCACGGTGTGCTCAGCAGAAGCATGCAATTCTCAAAGCCTATGCCCCAAATCCAGGGAGCTGCTCAAGCTCTTTAGGTGTCTCGCATTCTTCATGTACACAGCATCAGGAATTCTTTTAGACTGAGCAGCAGGGCACCCACGTCCAAGTCCTTTTTCTATTGCATGCCTAACACTGTGACAACACTGAATTCTGCACAAAAGCCAGAGAGACCACAAACATGACTGAAGAAGGCAGTGTTTACAGGTAATCAATCACGATAGTACTCCTTAGTGCAAACAGTATATATTGGGTATCACAAACTGATGCACAGCAACTAAATATTGGGTATTTTTCCACGGAATGATGGTATGCAAATCCAAACTTAAGTGGCAGCTATTCTGTGAGTCAATTCAAGTTATTTTTAAGGAGACGTGTAGGCAGGGCGTGTTTCCTTTTTGTCAAGCTGCACCATGTTGTGGCTTTCCCCAAACCCAAGAAGATCAGCACCTTAATAAAAAATCTGCACCTACACTCGGACAAGTCAGTCAGCTACAAAAGCACCTGTCCTGGACACAGGAGCACAGCCTCCAAGCCTGCAGGCTACCTACCGCACAGCAGATTTCTACACTCGACTAGGGACACCAAGACCACCTCTGTTCTCCTCTGGTTAACCAGAATATTTTACCTAATTCTTTACACCATTTTAAATAACATCTGCTCTGAGACACCCAGGTGCGAGTACTACAATCTGAGCTGAGGCTGAAGTTTCACAAACTGCAGCACAGGACCGCTGCATGAAGTTTTGATCTTTGCTACTCTGCAGCACATCAAATTCAAAGACAAAGCACTGTCAACTAAAAGAAGTATGAGCTCAGAAGCTAGACAGATCTAGAACCTGTCTCTGGAAATCATCCATCATTATTCCTCTTAAAAACAATGCAAAACATCTCCAGAGGAGTGAGAAGTGAAGCAAAAATTCAGCCACAAGGACACAAAGCATTAGGATTGGTAATAAAAGCCAACCCAAACAAACTTCAGCCTAAGATAAGGCTTTGGGAACTACAACCTAGAAAGTATTTTCCACAACAAAACAAACAAACAAAAAAACTTAAGTCACTTGAAACTGCCCAGTTAAGTAAAGAACGTTTTCAATTAAGCAGCTGTATGAAGTTTCAGAGTATAAGCTGCAAAAGGAAGCAATTCTAACTTTGCATCACCACAATCCGTGCTTGTATTTCGTTATGCAGTAGCTTCCTCTACTAAACAGGAAGCAGTTCAAGGCTCTTGCCTTTCAGAACCCTGCAGAACTCCCACGAAGACCTTCCTCTATTTCCTATTGAGACCCACCCAAGAAAAGCCTACAACCACCACCTGACTAAATATACCAGTATCTGCTGAGTAAGAAACGGAAAGCACAGAACACAGCCTTCTGAAAAGCTAGGCCCACGACTACCTCACTCCAGCCAACCTGTGCTCAAGAGCTACACGAGTCTCTTTTCCCCAGATCTCGTGACATAGATTGTCACCTTTCTTTCAAAAGAAAAAAATCCAAAACAAAACCCTCAATGATTTGTCTCTTCATCATTTAGGAAGAAACAAAATAGTTGTCTAGTGCCAAAACACTTCTGGATACCACAATGATGAAGAGCAGCATGAAACACTGAACAAAAGAAATAGAGAATCTACTGCAGAACAAAGGAAGAGGCAGGAAAAAAAACAACACGTAATAAACCACGAGAACAATGAAGGCAGAGACACCAGAAATGAATGCAGAAGGAAAAAGCATTAAAAGCAAGAGATTTAGTAAGCTAAGTTTTGTAGTGGATTAAACAAAGATGACCTATTAACCTAGCTCCCAACTGTTTTACTTCTTTGTTCTGCAGAAGCCTTACCCCCAGGAAAGGTAACTGTGCAGTTAAGCCCCACCATGGCCAGTCACTTTGCTTAGGAGAGAAGGTTCCAGGGCTTAAAACTAAACAACAGTAAGGGAAGTCCCACAAAAACAAATTCCATCTTATTACTTCCAGAGAAAAAAAAAAAAACAACTCTGGAAGTAAATACAACAGAAATAACAGCGCTGGCTGAAATTCTGCCTTCCTGACGCGTCGATTATTTCATATGAGCAGCTTTTGTCTCCCACTCAAGGCCATATATGTTTCTAACTAATTTTCATATATATATATGTATTAATAAGGTGAACATGTAAGTTTCTGGAATACAAATGAGTGCAGCACCACAGGCTTCTAAGCAAGTTTTTCACCTCTATGAGAAAAATTATTAACAACTGCAAGTCTCACTGCTTAGCCCGTTTTCTGGAAAACAGCGTAGTCTTAAGCTGGAGAAACCTACGGATACCAATTGTCACTTTGAACATAAAACAACTCCTCAGCATCAGTAATCCAAAAAAAAAATAAGGCCTAGTAATGATACTTGCCTGCTGTTTTTGATATGCGGTATTTGGATTTATCTTCGATTCTAGCAGTAGCGAACCTGAAAAAGTTGCAAAGATATTTACTGAGTTTAACCAAACAAACATTTTCACGGGTCTTACAGCTGCCCGCGTGCCAGACAACATATGCTCAACCTAATCCGTATCTTCCAGAAAGTCCTGGAGAACTATCTTCTTTAAACATAACTCCTGACAAACAAGCCAGGTAAAACAAAATCCAACAGAAACACCCACATAAAAGCGCCTTCCTCTTCTACTTGAAACCAAAATTCTCTGCAGCACTATTTTCTCCTCCTGAAACCTGATGTGACAGTTAACTGCTTTGAAGGCCATTTAACAGATCCGTACAAATTTGCACCAGGTAGCATGCTGCACAGCATAAAGATGGATTTGCCCACACAAGCCACGTGGGCCATTTGCTTTTATTTCCTTCAACTGCCCTTCAGAAGTGAATCACCCAGATAGCATGAACCCAAAGACTTCACTTTGTGTATGCAAGCAGTATATGTATCCTGGCAACAGCTCCCGAGTCATTTATACCAGTCTGAGGTGGTTTATTTAGCACATTAGCACCTGTCGGCTGACCGAGCAGCAAGCGTGTACCACGCAAAAGAGAGCCTTGAGGTGACTTCAAAGAGCAATAGGATATAATGGCACGTAATTTGATTGCCTTGGAATATAATCGGTGAATTTCTAGGGAAGGAAAAAAAATAATAATACAAAAAACCACCACCACCATAATATTTCCGTAGTAGTAAGGAGAGGAAAAGGGCACTTGAGAACATGGGGGGGGGGGGGGGGGGGGAAAAATATCCCGGGCCCGAACAAGATGTCGCCCCACGTAACTTCACCTCCGGCCAGGGCACCCGGCGGGGCGCAGGCTGCGGGGCGCCGGGGCCGGGGGCCGGGATCGGGGCAGGGCTGAGGGAGCGGGGCCGGCCCGGAGCTCGGGGCCCGGAGCTCTCACCGTCCGCCTCGGCGCGCACCAGCAGCGACATCCCCTTGAGGCGCTCCACGTAGGTGGAGGAGACGTGCCCGGTGCCCCTGTCGTCCCATTGCCGATCCTCGTTGAGGGTGTACACCTTCACCCGCCGCCGGGTGTCCGACATGGTGCGGGCCCGGCCCCGGGCCCGGGCTCGGCCCGCGGGGGCTCGGGGGCGAGGGCGGCGGGGAGCGGGGCTCGGGGCGCGGCCGCTCAGGGGCTCCGCGGGGCCTCCCCCGCGCCGCTACCCATGGCCGCCCGCCGGCGAGAGGGCGACGCCGCGCCCCGGCTCGGGCCCCGCTGGCGCCGCTCCGGCAGCTACCGCCGCGCCGCCGCCATCTTGTCGGGCGCCTCCCGCCGCCTTTCTCTTCCTCCCCGCCCGGCCACGGGCTCCCCTCGCAGGGGCTACGGCGGCCGGCAGGAGCCGCGGGGCCGCCGCGGGACGGCGGCAGGGGGCGGGGCCGGCGCTGTGAGGGGAGCGGGGCCGCGGCCGCTCGGAGGGCTGGGCCCGGCTTCCCCCCCGTCCACAGGGCAGATACCGCAGCCTCTGATTTTGCGTACTAAGGGTGTTTCTTTCTTACAGCCTGCCCTAGAAGCTGGTACCAGCGCTAAGCACCCCCTTCACACGCAACGTACAGAGCTAGCTCGGGCTGCCACCCCCAGCCCAGCAGGTTAAGATTTAGGGCTTCGTGCCTGCCTTCAGCCCTCATGGGGCACAGTCCTGTACCAGTGTACCACAGCATATCAGTTAGGACAAACCCCTCACCCTTCTAAAACCTGTAAAGCTTATTCGTATTAAAGCCAGCTACCCCTTTCCTCTGTCCAAAAAAATATAAATAAATAATGAAATGTAAAGCTTACTTCTGGCTGTGGTGGATAGAAAGGAAGAACACAGAGCACCTGCTGCTCTGCCAGGGGACAGAAGGCTGTACGTGAGGCCCCAGGAGCTCCAGCACTTACACGGGGAAAATGGAGCACGCAGCAAAGCCAGCCGTGTGAAGTGACGGGAACCTCGGGGAGAAGTTCAGAAGCGTCCCACAGCATCTTCCATGCTCTGAAGGGAAGGGAGAGGGCAGAGCGAGTGCTCCCCAGGCCAGGGTGTGTCTCATTCCCAGACAAAGCAAGGCTCTTTTTGCTCTTGCCTAATTGCAAAAGCAGTCACACCAGTATAGCTCTTACTGAAAAGACTGGCAGTTCTCTGGTTTAAGTTCAATCTTGTTCCAAATAAAGAGAAAAAGGAGCTTACCAAAGAATATGCCACCATACGTAGGCATGTACTACAGTTCCGTATGTTAGAAAAACCTTCACTGGGCAGACAAGACAACGTTGAGAACATTTATATCTATGCAACAGTTAAGTCTTGGGTTTTGCTCTGAGGTTGTTTGCAACAACAGGCCTCAAAGATTTAGCACCACTCAGCACCCAATATATGACAGCCTCTGATCCTTTCTCGGTGTAAGCTTTCAATCAGTGGAACAGCCAAGAAGTTCAGCACTCCCTGGCAGGTGGAATAATGCATCTGAGCACTGGCTCGCCTGCTTATTTACTCTCTGTGATAAGAATCCTTACCAGGGTTCTGAGGAACTAGGGCTCCCAGTCAAACCTGTATTTTTGTCTTTAACAGGGGCCACTGGAGACACAATCATTATCTTTTGCAAAAGATAACAAGATACACCTCTGAGAACAATAACATACGCTTATCTCGAACATACTTTCCGTGTGCATCATATAATTATAGATAGCTAAGTAACTGTACAAAAAAAGGCCATGTTATCTTTGTAGTTTCACCAGATATGGTTTAAGAATCACAACAAGCAGATAGGGTCCCAGCTACATTCTTAGTGGTCTTATCTATATTATATGGCTCGATCCTCTCAAGGTATTACACAAGGGCTATTTCTGCACCAGTGAAAGTCCAGTAAGAAAAGCAGCACGTTAAAAGAAAAAACAACGGCCACTGCATACTGCTGCTCTTAAACTCCTGCCTTCTTCCACAAGACGTCCATGCACACTCTTTAGTTCCTCAAACAAGTGTGTAAATGTGTGACCTCTCCTTCTAAAGTTTAAACATGACACTTATCCAGATACACACAATAGCTAGAAACCACGCTAGAATATTCTGGAGCAAATTCTCATCTATCATGGTGGACAACTACAAAAGGAATAGGAAATCTGCGAGCCAGAATCAGCACACACAAAAAATATTTCTCCGCTTAAGCTGCGAAATAAATCTGTGACCACCCCAGGGATGAAAACTGCCTCTGTGGAAAACCTCCGGAACAGATGCAGACATCCTATTCCCTTGGTCACCGGGCTCCTTTTGGCAGAGAACAGGGCTCTGCTGCCTGGGCATGGTTTGGCTGGGGTGTACAAACTGCAACATGACCTTATCTATTCCACTAAAAATCAAGTCAATTCTGGGAAGCTTTGCTTTTAGAAATTATGCAAGCTTTGTCCCAGCTGTTCATATGAATCTGATTTAAAACCAGAGTAAATACAAAACCAGGAAAGCAATACATGGAAAGTTCTACACCATGGGACTCAGAAATGGCAATACAGCACTTCTTAATTGAGTTGTTGCACCTGTCAGTAGCTCACCTACTCGTTATCACAGAGCAGTAAGCTGTAGCTGTTGAAGTTCTCCATTCTTTATCAAAACAAATTTTGTTAGGGTAGGCTGCATACAGAGCAAGTAATCAGTTTTGACAACATGGAGCGGCTCTAGCTTCATTTACTCATTCCTACATCACCTAAAAGTTCTTGAAGTTAGACTGCATCATTCCCTCTGGCACATAAGCCTAGAATTATCATTAGGCCAGTGCTTGCACTTTTATTGTACATGTAGTATTTATTGAAAGCATTTAAAAACACCTCAGCTCCTGAAGCTCTGTGCTTAAGTGAAAGTTTTCAGCTTTGCCAAACACAGTTCTAGCCCTCAACTGTTACAAAGATACAGCACCAGCTTTGGTGTGATAACAAGTTTCCAAAAATTATAATTCTCTAAACAAGAAATTTTGTTTACGTGCAACAATAACAAAAAAGTGATTTTAAAGAGACACGAATACCTTACAAGTGTTTCTGTAAACATCACCTCTAGTTCTCTACAATGTTCAAGCACTGTTCTAACTGCAAGCTCTTCGGAACAGACCAGTTTTGCTTTTCTGATGGTAGTGCAATGATTCTCCAGATTTCAATATCTTAACACAACAATGCTAAGACATCTCACTTCTCTGAAAGTTTTCACCAGTTGCACAACACAGCTCTGAGGAAAAGCAGCACAGACTCTGCAGACAAACCAATTTAAACAGCATACTTTCACTGAAGTTGCATTTTCAGTCATTCTCTCTGTGTTGAAGTGCAAGAAAGATAATTAAGTATTCACATGGATTTAAGCTTTATTTTTTTTTCCTTAGCAGTAACACATTTTCACTTGCTAAAACGTTATTTATTCGGACACTAGCTGGCAATATAAAAAAAAGACTAAAGTTATTATTACCTTCAGGTGGCATTACAGATGTGGAACCAATTTTTCAGAGCTCTCACACAGAGTTGGACTGATCACTTGCTAGATGCAAGTATTTCCTCACTTTTTTTCCTAAGTATTTTAGATTCTGAGATTTAATGCCAGAAAAATAAACACCCACAAGTTGAACTATCTTCTCATATTAGAAGTATGTATATAACTTCCTTTATGATACTATTAAGTTATAATGGTGAACTACAGAAATTAATTAACATTTATTAATAAAGTTTCACTTATATTCTGTTACCAAGGTAGGCTTCTGAAGCCTACAATTTGTTTGGAAGAATGTAGTTATTTTATTGCTAACAGGTAATAATGGGTAACAATTATTTTGAACCTAAAGGATGACAATGTCCGCCTTTGAGTAAAACATTGAGATTCTGATTTACCATCATAATCCACGCAAAAAGGCTCAAGTTAAAAACAAACAAATAAACCAAAACCACAAGAAGACCGTACCAGCCTAGTGCCTGCCTTAACATAAGACAACAGTGGTAGCTTTCATTTAGCACAGAAAGAGATATCTCAAATACAAGTCTTCCTCTCAAAGTTCAGTCAGGAAGTTCTGGATAATCTTCGTTAAACTGCACCAAGAAATGAAGCTGTAAAATACCAGGCTGCTGCCTGCAATCCTTGTTATGCAATGCTGCTTCACCAAACTAAGTTCACAGCAGGCAGTGTAATGCTGCAACTGCCCAACTTCACTTTCCATAGCAATTCTCAATGGCTCCATTTAAAATGATGGGTCATTACAGAAGCTAATCATCTACAGCAATAGAGACAAAAAGCACTATTTCAGACATGAAGAAATTGCTACAGCAACAGGGCTGAGTTCTCACTCAAGCACTAGGAACCCACCTGTTCTCAATTAACGCTGATAAGCTGAGGGAAGAGTCAAGCATCTCTCACCATGGCCCAACCTGCTGTTACTGACAGCTCCCAGGCAAACCCTGGGTGCCTGACCCCAGCCTGCTGTCCCTCCAGAAAGGTTCTCACTTGCTCACACTTACTCAATTCTTGGTTCCAGCTGAGCTTCTCTCCTCAGAGGTGAGCAGCTGGTTTGTGCTCCTCCCATACAGTTCCCAAACATTTTCTTCCACCCCTTCCCATAGGGCCTAGAACTTGATACAAGTGCAGCCAGTCAGGTTGACTGTACAGGTTTCACCACAGGAACACACAAGTATTGTCCCCCAAGTATTGAGCAAAAATTCTCCAGCCCCCCCAATAGCTTAGTTACCGAGATCACCACCTATCACACACACTAACAAATCATCAATATTGCTGTTACTATGAGTGAGAAATTACAACTTGTGTCAAACATTTAGATTCTTTGGTCTCTTAATTTTCAGATTAAAATGCAATGCAAGCATCTTATTGGTAATGTGCTAGCTAAAATCCTCCTAGTGTTAGTATTTTAGTAACTAGAACACCTTTCTGTTTACTACAAAAAGAAGCTTTACAGAAAGGTGTCTATAATAAAAATAAGCTAAACCTTGGAAAACCAATTAAGATTGCAAAAGTCAATTTCTGAAAACAGTTATGAGAAATTAAAATACTTCTGAGCTTCCGTTCAGGAATCTTAACATTTGTCACTGTTTCATTAGCACTATCCAGGATGATAGGAAACAACCAGGATACAAGCCATTTAAGTTAACTCACAGGAAGCAAGGATATTAGAATTCTTACTAAGAAATACAAGAATACAGATCTCACAGAAGAACAAAGATTGTTAAGGATTTTTTTTTTCCATTTTACATAATAAAAGACAGACAACAACAAAGAAGGGGGGCAGGTTTTTTTTTTTTTTTTTTAATATTTTAGGTCAGAATAAAAAAAGGCAAAATAATTTCTACTATACATTCACATTTCTCTTCTCCTCAGTGCTTTGTTTTTTTCTTTCAGGAGGTCCAGAGCCGACTTGCCATTAGGAACTTGATTTTCCTGTTAGGAGTATCTACAAATTTGGGTACATCAGAAGGGATACCTCTCCCATTTTTAAGGTCTGTACAGCACAGTAGAAAAAAAACAAGGAGTTGTGTGTTTCAAAGTTTAAAAAGAGATCAGTGAGTCTGATAATAGAACATAATCATATAGAGGAATTCTGAGACTGAATGAGGAGGTTTTGGGGGAAAGAAACATCACATAATTTGCTTATTGTAAAACAACTATTTTAATATTTTTATTATGTATCTTAAAACTCAGTATTAATGAACTCAGATAAGTGACGTTGTTTCAGGTAGGTTCTTCATTTTTGTACCCCTTCTGCTCAGATACCCTAACAAGTCTGAACCCTATGGCAGTTATTAGGTATTTAGCTGAAAGAATGCCCATCATGATACAGGTGATAATTTGTAAAGTTTCCACATTTTGCTCAGCATTTAAATATTAGACACTGAAAAGCCAGTGAAACTTGGACTGGCCAAGTATGCCTCTCAACCACTGTCATACCTCATCAACCAAGTACACAGGAGAATTCCTTCTCCCAGGAAGTACTTTTATGTACTTGCCTTCCATCTTTGCATTTTTATCCTGAGATGGTAGCAGGAAGAATCTTAAGCACTGAAATGACTTAAAGTAGTCTGCTCTTCAGTCTATGCAATTCCACATTCTTAGATTCTCACCCATGCTACACAATGTAAGAATATTGGTTGTTCCTGTTTCTTTTGAACAATGTTTTAATCAGTTTGAATACTTTTAAAGTTCTACATCACCTTTAAGCACGAATACCATCTATTTTAAAAATATGATTCACTACCATCCACATGCAGATTCTTGCGAAGATATCTGCAGGTTCAAGCACAGGTGGCTCATGTTTCCATGAACTACCAGGCCTTTTTTCCTGAAAGAGAAAGAAAATACTCTGTAACCAACTAATATCAAGACATCAAATTCAGAAACACTTTTTGAAAGACTGTAATTTTCTTCACTGAATTTTAATTTCTTCTAGCATTGTGAATCATTTGTAGAAGATTGCCACAGATTGCCTTAAGTTATCACGGGTGCATTTGCAACTCTATTTGCCAATCTCATTGCACAATTACTCTTAATCGTATGATCAGATACCTTCCAGCTCTAGCAGCTTCCTAAGGAAAACTGAACACACACAATAGATTTGGGAAAAGTTGAGACAAATTTATCAATCATCAAATGCATGCTTGGAAACTAGTTCTAGAGAAGAGCTTTTGGCACTCCAGTAACTGAGTTTCAGTTTCAAGAAAACTGAAAAAGAAAACAAACAGCAACCTCACCTTTCTCTACCCTGCCCTTTCCCCTACCCTAGTATAAAAAATGTTGGCAGGGTAGAGAAGATAAAAATACTTACAGGTATTCTAGATTAATAAGTACGTTGGTTTTGGAGAAAGTACACTCTCTAGAATGACTGAAACTGTCAAGGAATTTGTACTCTTTTTACAGCATCAAGCTCTTTAGAACTAAACGATATGGAAGGCAAGGTGCTACCTTATGATAAATTGTAACAATTGGCAAGTAGTAGTCACACGACACTGAACATCAGCTATACAGCACAAGAAACAGACTGATAGTCCTATACAACAGTTGTAAAGAAGGCACAGTACTGAGTTGTCAAATGTTTTCTGTGGCCTTACCAGTCATTGAGATGAAGTAGATGACTGTGGAAGAGTACCTCCCATCACAATGCTGTTTTTGTCTGTGAGGGTTTTAAGCACAGTTGTGGCTGGTGACTGCAGAATTTTACGTGAAAGCCTCATTCTGCCATCGGTTGGATCACGCCCAAAGTATTTAACCTGTTAAGAAAACTTACCACTTTAAGACCACCACACGGCTTTCAGATCTGATAATGTTAAATCACCATGTGAGACTGATCAACTTAAAGATAGAATTAGCTTTAAAAAAGGAGAGAGGAAAATGCTTAAAAACAACATACAAAACCATATACAATGGACACTGTTTGGTCTATACTGCTTAGTCAGGTCAACATGGTACCTAAGATAGCCAAGGGTATGACACTACAAACTCTGATTGGAGGTGATCAGGCATTTAAGCAGCACAGAAAAGCAATCTGATATAGCAAAGTATTTCCTTCAGAAACACAAAACAAAGAAATCAAATACTAAAATATGAACAGCATTTTGTTATCTTTTTAAAGTTCAAAAAAAATTTACCTGAATTTCTTGGCCAACTTCTAAACCCAGGGCACTAGGATGTTTAATCTAGAACACACGATTTTTCAGAAAAGCTCAGTTTTCAGGAGGGGAAAAAACAAACAAAGAAAAACCAACATACAGTTGTTTTCACGCTACATTTCAAGCAACCATGCATGGACCAAATTGGCTCAATGAACTAGTCAACTAATGAACTACAGACTTCTACATTACATAGAAAGGGTATTAGACCTAAAGATGTCATGTCCTTAAAAGTATCAACAACAGAATGATAGCAAGCATACAGAGAGACTCCTTGCAGCTCTTAACACAGGGCAAGCAAAGGTTAAACAGGAAAATGCTGCTAGTCTAAGACTGCTTTTTGTGTTACAAAAATAGACTCTAGACTCCAGTATGTGTGTTATAGCTGATGGAGACTATGTTAGGTAAGAATTCACTTAAAGCAAAAAAAAAGTGTTTTAGAATCTCTAGTTTACACTTGTTTAAGGATACATTACCTTTCTTTGATCAAGCTGTGAATTATGAAGTAACACTGGTGTCATGTTTGGATACAATTTTATCATCACTCCAGAATCTCTGGAAAACAGCACAGTCATTTCAAAAATACACAGTAAAAGTCTGTATATAACTTATTTGGCAAATTTATTCCAAAAACAAGCATTAGAAAACTTTTCATAAACAAGATATTTCTCATCCTTTTTTAAAATTCTCCTCTCAACCATGGGTATGCGTTTCTCCTTAATCTATACTGGATGGAAACTACGCTGTCCTAACTATTTTAAATACAAAGTACATCCAAAAAGTGCTTACCATTTCAATCCAAGATTTGTCCTTTCAAAAAAGCAAAAGCAAATTCCAATCATCTCTCTCAGATACAAAGATGAAAAAAGACCTTCAAGTTTGTAATTTAAGGAGATGTTCTAATAACTAAATAGCAAAAAGAAACCGCCTTATTAAGACAATGCTTCAATAGAGCAAAATACTAGGAATAACGCAGGTGCCAACATCACCAGCAAAAGTTTGGCATGCTTTAAAAACCAATTTTATAATCCTATCTATGTATCAGGAATATATCCATGTAAATAAATTAAATTCAACTTCAGAGCACTTTTCATACCTAATTTCAGTAATTGTGGCTGTATAAACCGCACCAAATTCCAAATTAACTTCTTGCTGTAAGGAAAAGAAAAAAACAGTAAGACACATACTCACAAACTGCAAACTGAAAAAGCTAACAACAAAGTCTGTCCTTACATCATCTTTGCAGATTTCACCGATAAACTCTCTTGCTTCATGCATAGCACTAGGTGTGGGAGCAAACACAGAATACGTCTCTTCATCCAGCTGACTTAATGTTACACCTTAGAAACAGAATTTATTAATGAAAGAATCCGTGGTGAACACTCCTATTTTTTCAGCAACCAAAATATTCACATTTAGTAAAGACTTGCATAGAGCAAAGTGGTTTTGCATAGTCTGACAAAGATCTCGAGTCCTCATCATTTCAAATATTCTTCAGATTAGGCACTGGACAGCTCTACATACAACTGTGTAGAAACCATGTCACAGGTATGCATGCCAAAACCTGGATGAACTTGTGTTCCACATGGAACCATCCACATTTGCACAACTGTTGCTTACTATAACCCTGCCGTAAGTGGAAAAAATCTTGAGAGCTTAACCTTAGCTTTTTTAATAATGTTTATGAATTTCATTATTAAACTGTAGCTTTCATTAATAGCTGATGGAAATTAAAGTTTTTCAGAGCTAGAACATAGTAAGGTTGCACAGTAAAATTCTTCACACCTCTCGACTAGTTTTCCATCCAACAGGCCACATATGCTTCCAGTTAAAGTAGCATAATCTCTTGTCTCCAAACCAGACCCCTGACAAGCACTGCCCAAGCCAGATAGATTATTAAAAGAGTTCCAAGTCCAAAGCAACTGAGGCAGAACATCTACTTGATACGCTATGAACATCAAACATTTTAAAGATGTAGTTCTCTAAAAGTAGGGAACATGTGAAATTTTAGTATATTAACCTATGAAAGAAAGACCTGTACTTACAGATAAGTGCTCAGAAAAATCTGATATATCTATTGGCGAGGTAAAGTTTGGATTAAGTCTAGTTTCACTGGTTTGAAAGTAACGAACAAAGTGCAGCCTCTCAAATACCTAAAGTTCTTAGAACTTCAAAAATTCTGCTCACTAACTTCTGAGGCCAACTGCAGCTATTGGTCTAATTTTGACCTCCACTAGTCCAACCTCTACCAATGCATCAGCTGCCCTATTTGGGAAACGGTAGTACAGAAGATGTTAACTTTGAATTTGGCACTTAAGGTGAAGCAGAACAAGTTTTTTTCCTTGAAATGTAATGAGGTCAGTAAACTTCTCCCACACTACTTGTTACTAGTTTAAGCCCCAGTACACGCCACTCTTGCAACATGATAGTGAGCTCTATTTCTAACATTTCCCAGTACGTTAACAGCATATACAAACTCCTCACAGAGTCCTAAGAAAACAGGGCAAGAGCACCATACGAAAGAGCTCAGTACCTCTTCCTAATCAAAAAGCTTTAGTCTACAGGCAGAAAGGCTACATATGTTTGATCTATACTGCAACATGTTCATAACATATCAGACTCGCTTGGCTTCACCACTCATTCATGTGTGCGCTATACTTCTGGAAATTTGTGCTGCAAGAAAACCTACAAGCACGTCTACAAAGAATCTACACAACAGAACAGCTAAAATGAGCTTTATCTATTTGAAACATTGGAATCTCTTATTTATTGAGCCTTTACTGTATGTTGATCTGTACTGAGTATTGGAATGGCTAAACATACTAGTCTAAACAAATACTGTTAGACGGGCTGAAGCATAAAGCACCTTCTTCACTTATTTCTTCCTATATAACTTGCTAGGACATTCCTACCAAAGCACATATGCCCTCAGGTGTTGAACAGGTATGCTACAGAACAATTTGTAAAGTTTAAGCTTTCCTTCGTCTAGGTTCTAAAAGGACATGAAAGGTAGCATTAACACTTAACAGTAGCTGTGCTAGTAATTTATGTGCTACCAAGTTCCACTAATTACAACCCCATACAAGTGATTTTTGTACAGTGAAGAGAAGCTATTAACACATGAGGATAAACGATCACAGGAAAACAAAGATGTCTTACCTGTCTGTGCTTGAAGTTTTTTCAAATTATAGGCCCCAGGACCAATGAACCTTAACCTTTTTGATAATGGCACATGGATAGTTTCTGAAAGAACACATAAATATACTTTGAATAAGTATGATGTTCCTGAATACCATCACAAAAGTGTTTTTTTTTTTATGGCTAGTCATATTATATATCGAACACTGATGAAATTATGTTAGGTATTAGAATTAATGAAAACTTAGAATGTAAGTAATTCGAGTGTAAATTACCTTAAGCCATTCCAATGCTAGCACCTAAATCTATTCTCATTTTGTGAGTTCCACAGAACTTCAGCTTATTCTGCTTTCTAATGTGCAATGAAGTAGTACAGTACTGCCCCTCAGGGCAATAAAAAACAACAACTCCCCTCAGAAATCACGGAAGACAGAAAAATGATACATTCATTAAAAAAAACTGTTTTAAACAGTAACTTATTGTTAAAAACTATAAAAAGACATCAATTCATATCAACATGTAACTAATAATTACCTACAACTGGTCCATTTTCTTTTCTGTTAGGTCTGGGTTTTGCCAGTGTTTGGTTCATAATTTGCAAAATCTCCCTCTTTGCAGCTGTAGAGGTTAGGGAAAAGGAAGAGGAAAAAGTTTTGCATAAGACTAATACAAATTTATGTTGTTTTTGCTATAAAGTAGATAACATCCATTCATGAAATCTACCTCTTGCCTAACTTAACAATATATCATGGTAATACGACACGTTTTAGGTAGTCTACCTTTGTTGGAGTACGACCTTCTGCTCTGTGTACTAGTCCTACACCTCCAGCACATGTATTGACTTTATGCAGACCAAAACATTAACAATGAAGCACAGAACTGTATGCTATTATTTAAATAAATTAGAGATGATGAGAGCAACAGGGTGTAGCTTTGATTAGCTAAGTTATGATATACTGGCCTGAAACTTTAACTGATCTTCTTGAAGTGATACACCTTTGAACAGGAATTACTAGTTCTTCTATTTTAATAAATGTTTTCTTGTTAAAGTGTTGCCACTACAGTTGAGTGGAAATTTCTTACAACTAGAGAAATCCTTATTAATACTTGTACCTTAATTTTTCATATGACTCAATAATATTTTAGCCATACACACCAGAATACAAACAGCAGTAAGTTTCAATAGTAGATATATTTGAATTTATGATAAGCAAGAAAAAGTTTGCTGCTGGTTTTGATAGCATTATTCTGTTGGATTTGAAACAAACATGGAATAGGATGCTTGTTAACTAGATTTGGAACAGCAAACACTTAAATACTTAAATAGCAAGTAGGTGACTCTTGCCTCTACCAACTTTCACCTATCAAAAGCAATCCAATTTCATTGCCCAGAGCTGCGCTTCAGCCTTCGTTACCTGTATTATTTAAGGAGTATTGAGCTACTACATGTTAACGATGAACTCCCTGAAATGTCAAGGACTTTTACCCTACCTTTTTTTCCCCGCTCCAGTTTGCTCTAAGACAAGTTTTACCACATTTTTTTCCAGAAGTTATACATTGATCTAAATTGGTCATCATTAGAATCATACCATTTGCATCAAGTATTTTGGTTCTCTTAACAAGAAAGTAAACCTCTAGAAGCAGCACACACTTTCACGTACACAATGTAAAAGGATATGGAACATAATCATGCTGGGAAGGGCAAGCTTTTTTGAAGACTAAATGCTCTCAATAAATACAAAAGGTTGTTCTGTATCAAGTACTAATATTCAAGCATAGCATACAACACTGAACTTTTTTTAAATTCCCTTGCCGGCCTTAGCCCCCCGCCCCCCCAAATATAATATTTAAATGAATAATTTAATATATCCTATAACTTAACATAATGGGTGCAACTCTTAATATGGACATACCAGTGCCTTGCTGAATAGCTTCCATCACAATTTTTATTGGTATTCCTGGTAGTTTTAGATCAACCTAATGTGAAAATAGTTAAGTAGTGAGTTAAGTAGCATCAATATAAAGGGAAAGCTTTTTTAGACAGACATTCCTGAAGATTGATAAGCTGAATCTTTCATGTTACAATACCTGCAAGGCTGTTATCCCTTTATTAGTACCCGCCATCTTGAAATCCATATCACCATAGTAATCTTCAATTCCCTGTCAGTACAGGCAGAAAGGAAAATTGGAGTAACTATGTCCCAGTACCAATTCTCATTACACCAGAAGTGCATTCTAGGCTTCAGTAAGCCACGAAGTAGACTAGGAGCCACTTGCAGACTTGGTGTCACTTCTCAGATTTTTATCTTTTTCCCACCCTTACTTCACCATTCCTGATTAACACAGTTCCGTTCTGTTCTTATAAGCTTTTGTGTTTGTGGACTAGTTTTTGAATAAATCCCCAGTTTACTTGGTACGATCAACGGCTGCCACAGGAAGCAGCAGCATGATCATGTGCATTTTTTCTACCCAGCCACCTTGCCAATTGCTCTCCTTCCAATATACTGTGTTTTTCAGTAAACTACTGATTCCAGTAATTATGACCCTTTCTTCCACAAGAGACAAAATTTATTTGAAATAGTACACTTATCAGAGCTTAAAAGTAACAACGAGTAGTTGCACAAAATTAACATGATTAGACATTTTATAGATTTTAAAAAAATATATAGTGGAGGCAGCTGCAAGACAAAACAGAAGACAAAACTACTAATATGCCCAGTAGCGTATGTTTTAGAAATAAGTGGGTAAAAATAATGTTACAAAAAGGCTGCAGAGGTATTTTACAGAATTGAACATCAATAGAAACCACTGTGCTACCAAAACTCACCAGGATGTCTGTCAGCAAACGATAGTCCTCAAGATCTCCTTTTTCTGGATTGTATTTGGTAACGAGACCCACTGCTACACCTGCCACTGCACTCGATACTGGAACTCCTAATAGCAGTAATTAAATGTACATTTTTTTAGAATAAGCTTTGGTCATTTCCAAATCCTTTAACACACTATCACATACAGTTTATCCTTAAGTGCCATGTTTTGTACCTGCATCCATTAATGCCAAACTTCCACCACATGCAGAAGCCATTGAAGATGACCCTACAGAGTTAGAATATAGGAGAAAAATAGTATTAAACCCTGGTAAGAAGCATTCGAAACGAGACCTACTGGTGATATTGTTCAATGACAGTTGGAAAATTAATGTTCTGGTAGCCAGATGCCCTTTCCTCAGTAACTCCTTCTCCCAGACACCAAATCTCACTACACCGCTAGGAAATTGCAGGTGGCTCTCATTAAACTCTTGGCCACAGAGCAGAATCTGCAGAAAGGTGAAATCAACACCTTCCTCCCAAAATGGGGAGATAAAGAAAACAGGAATTATCTCTAAGTCAGGACGGTTACCAGTTGAGGTTAAATACTGAAGAATGGGTTTCAGTACATGCTAACATATTCCTCACTCTGGAGCATAAAAATGCCCCCAAAAGGCCACTTTAATAAAGTCTGAACTTATACTTACACCTCGTATTGATACTGTGCTATTATATGAATGGGAAGGAAAGGTCCATATTTTAAAATAGCATCAAATAAAAAAAAAATAGCCACCAAGATTAAAAAGCTTAAAACTGAAATCTGTTATCTACAAAAACATCTACATGTAGTTTGTCAAACTTGAGGTTTTTTGTTTAAGAACAAGACTATCTCTTGTTTCTCGAAGAATAAGAAAGCCATAGTACCATTTGACTCTAAGACTTCAGAAGTAACTCGTATTGTGAAAGGGAAATCCTGAGGAATAATTGGTTTCAGTGCTCGTTCTGCCAGTGCACCTGTTAAAAATACAAATGAAAGCCATAAATAAAAGACAGTCAAAATATTGGAGCTCACAGCATAAGACAACTTCTGTAGTTTTAACCTACCATGTCCAAGTTCTCTTCTGTTTACACCAGTAACTTTGCCAATCTCATTTGTTGCATAAGGAGGAAACTATGGAGCAAAAAAATAGAAGCGCACATACAGGAGATTAACTTGTTTCTTTTTCATTTCTAAACAAACACTTTGATAAAGTCTATTTGAAGTTTTGGTGCATCTCAAGGTAAAAAGAACACAACTAAATATTAAACAACCAAACAACTTCTATCCATCACTTAGTTTACGAGTCAGAATTAGTTGACAGCGTTTATTTAGTTCATGCTTTAATTCCCCATAACAGAAGAGAATAAAGCAGCTGCAAGGTAGCCAAGAAATAGGACAACAGGCTTACTCTAATTAAACTTGTCAAACAACATATCAGAAATCTTGTTTCTGTCATACAGATGACACAAATATGTCTCATGCCTGTACAAAATACTTTGGGCAAGTTCCAAAAGCTGACTAAGACTGGAGATGTAAAAGCACTTATTAACTGTTAGTGTAGCATGTCAGCCGCACACATTAATTTACTAAAAGTAATTGGACAGGTTAATCCTGCTTGCGGTAGTAACCTGTCTTTAAGAAACTAACCTGATGTTAAACTATTAGGAAGGCTGCATAAAATAGCAGCTTATAAATTACGTAGTACTTTTTAGGAAAACAGCATTTTTGTTGATTAACTACAGGATAAATTGATATATAAACTGTAAATAGCAAAACCTAGCAAATCTAGAGGTAATTCATATTCTTGGAATTAAACATTTTCAATTCTGAAAGCAAGACCTGAAGCCCTTATATGAACCATGCAGAAAGCTGTGACAATGAAACTCACCTCATAATGCAGCATGAAGTTTTTATCTTTAACTCCACTGTTAAAAAAACAAGACAATGTCAAAAGGAACAACCAAATGTGTCCTAAATAATATACGTAGTAAGATTATATGCAACTCTACCTAGAAATTGACCAAGTAAATCCTGCAGATCTGTTGATTCATTAACGGCCCCTCCTCCCCTCCCCTTTAAGTAAATGAATTAAAAAACATGGTCTACAGTCAACATACAAGGGTTAACTCATAAGAGTTAACATATGAGGGTTGTATCTTTGTAGAAATCTAAACAGCTTTCCTAGCTGTCTGGAATACAACAGGCCTTTCTCAGTGCTTTATGCAAATTTTGATGCATCAGATGGCAGACAAACCTCAAGAAAATCAGCGTCTTACTGCACACACTGCAGTTCTCTCCTACTTCACACATGTCAATGGAATTAATGTCTTCTTATTAACAGCAACTTTTATAAGATGTGTTTAAGCACTCACCCTCTGTTAGTACCACTGACAGAAAACCATAAAGATACACGTACCTCACAGCTGTTGAAATAAGATCTGATTTTACACTTGATTCTATGGAGTCAAACGTAACTGTACAGAGAACCTAGAATAAGGGATAAGCAAACAGCTCTTAGACGCTTTTATGTTTTACAACTTTTCATACTGATAATGAAGAATTAAAAAATGATTTCAGCAACAAGTAAGGTACCATCATTTACCACTTCTGAAAACTTTCTTCTCTCAAACACTCATGATTTATAAAGATTATACAATCTTATAAGTGATCACATTTTAAAATACCGATTTAATGCCTCCTACCCTGTCAGGAGCCTGGAACAGTTTGTTCACTAACACTGAATAAGCTCATTTAAAAACCAGGGATCTTAATTGTGCAGACAATACTGCGTGAAATAGCAAGCCTGCTTATCACACAGACTTCCAGAACGCATTATTCTTAGCAGGATAGAATAAGGAACTTTCATGTTTAAATGAAAAATACAAGCCATTTGGCTTCTGATACATTATATTTAGAATTTAAATCATTTAACAATACTACCTGTGTTTGACCTCTCTGAAATAAGGCTGATCCATGAAGCATTTTAAACATATTCACTTCACATTTAATATCTCTGAGGGAAGTCAAATCTCTTCCATCACATCTAAAGTTAGGAGCAGAAATTATGAAATCAATGAAACTGTAGTCTCAGAGAAAAAATTGACAGAAATAATTATACAGTAAGGATTTGACATACTTACCTTCTATATTCGTTCAGAATAAGATTTCTAAAAATATCCTTAGAGACCACATTGAAAGATTCCATGATTTCATAAGGCTCAGCCTCTGGAAATTTTTCTGGGTATAAAAAAAGAAACCGTAATTGAAAGTAGGAAATGAATCTCAGAGAACTTCTAAAATAGCATGGCCAACAAACAGCACACTGTAAATTTAAGTACCACTAGTTTTATATAAGCATTTTCAAAATATTAAGAAAGCATAAAATACCTTTCAGCTGTTCTTCCGTTTCAAGCCTTATTTTGTTAATTGCTTCGTCTCTAGAAATCTAGAACACAGGATTTGCAACCAGTTAACTCTACAGAGTGGAATTATAGAAGTTTGGGTTATTGGGTTTGTTGTAAAGTTCTGTAAGACCCCAAAAAAATAGGACCTCCACACAATTTCAAACAGATCAATTATGTATCACAAGAAATTAGTTCTGGCAGATAAGAACTAGACAATTCATTACTATTCATTACTATTACACATACATTCAAGTCTTATTCATTAAGACAATTCATTACTATTACAAGACAATTCATTACTATTACAAGACAATTCATTACTATTACACATACATTCAAGTCTTATTCAAGTCTTATTACTATTTCATTATATTAAATGAAATCACATTTGAATTGATTACTTACTTTATCATGGCTAGAATCCGTGAACACTGCGTAGATCTTGTTAAAAGCAAGTCTTTTGGAAGAAGAAAGAAATTTTGGAAATGCAATTACACAAATAGTATCTTTTGAAGATTAAATGTTTGGTTTTTGCATGGAAGCACTAGACTACCATTTACAAACACTACTAGTCTCAGCTGTCCATCTTGCCTGCTGCTCTCCTAGTCCCCATCACCTCCCTGACAAAGTTCATGAAAACCAACATAACCCTGGCTCCTCATGTCACCATTCCACATGAATGGCAAATGAGCTTGCAATGCTTTTGCAGTTTTTACACCACTTATTTTGCCCCATCCTTCTCACTAAGCATAAAAGGAGAGCTGAAGGCAGCATCCCTAAGTTTCTACGGAAAATGTCGCAATAAATTCTAAACATTGAAAACATTTTCTTGAACAAGATCCCAAACATTTTAATCACAAATTATTAATCAATCATTAATAAGTATTTCTGAGTCACTTAACAGAAATTAGGTCAAAATTGTTTGTTCTGAACTTACTTCTTTGCACATTCCACAATCTCCTCAGGAGCAACAAATAACTTCTGAACAGTTCTCTTGACAACACCTTGTTCTTTCACTAGCTGTTGGATTCCTTGAATTATGTGCTGGGTATGCTTCACCCCTACTTTGATGGCATGACAGAAATCTTGTTGCAATATATTCTCAGCAGTTGCTTCCAACATAACTACCAATGGAAAGTCAAGAATTAGATTAATTACTATTTTATTTTTCAATAACAATCTACAACTTAACCAAGTTTAAAGGTTACCTTTAAACTGCATGATAATGGAATTTATTCTACCCCAAAGTTATCTAGCAATATTGTTCATTCCTACTATTGCCTAGAAACAGAAGTTTCAAAGATTTGAAACATATCTGTAAAGAGTCACCTACAATTTTCCAACTGAGCACCCAACAGATATTGATAGTTAACCCACTTACCAACTTGATTATGTGGGGCTCCAGCAACAACTAAATTCAAAATGCTAGAAGACATTTGTTTTCGGGTTGGATTGATAACAGTTTCTCCATCGACTAGTCCTACCCTTACTGCACCTAGAAAGAAACTCCAGAAAATTATTATTATAATAAGGAAAGTTCTTCTAAGGCATGATTTGACTCTGACAATTATATATCTAAAAGCAATAATTAAGCCAAGGATTTGTTTTAAAACATTAGCATGTCAGCTATACATTAAAAACAGATCTATAAAGCAAGATTATCTATTTTTCAATTTCTCTTTGGCAGTATCAATGTGTAGTGCTTCTGTTCTCTGTAAAACATTTGGAGTGACACAGTTCCTATAACACATTTGCAATGGCAAAGCTCTTCTTGAGTTTCTGGAGAAAAAAAGTACTCTTGTACACCTTTCTTCACAGTGCTTTAAGTTTCTTTAAAGACAAAATTCAAGGAAGCTACTGACGACTGTATTACAATATTTCTGGATTATAAATTCTTATATAAGCATATTTAGTCCAGAAAAAACACTGCTCTGAAGCACAACAATTCTATGCATCATAAAGTGAATTTCAGTGCACTAAACAAAAGATAGCAGCCTTTAAACTCCAATTCTTGTTAGAAGTAGCAAACTGTTGTCTAATTTGCCCATTATATTCAAGACACTCAGAATTTCAAAATACGTACTTACCTATAGGACCATTCCATGGAATATCAGATAAGGCAAGAGCTGCAGAAGCTAGAATAAAGACATACAAATCTATTAGCAAAAATGAATTATATTAGAATCACACAAGCAATAATTTTTAGTTTTCTTACCTCCATTAATTGCTAGAATGTCAGGGTCATTGACACCGTCTACTGCTAAAAGATTACAAAGGATCTGGTATAAGATAAAAGACAGTGAATAATTTTGACCTATAAATTTTTATTAACTGTCAATAGAAAACTAAGGACAATAAAACGAAACATTCTACATTTTTATACAAGATTAAACTAAAAAGGAAAGCAGGTTCAGGTGCTTAAGCCACAAGGCTTATGAAAAAACATGTGAAAAATATAACAAGTAGCACTTATTAACCTTTTCTCTGCCCCGTTGTAACAGACCACTTTTGTATTTTCTCTTTGTATCTCTGCAACACAATTTGAGAACTAGCATGTAATAAAAATATTTTAAGACATGCAAATGAGAAACTAAGAAGTAGAATTACAGAATTAGACTTTTTCAAACTGTAAAGCCATCCTGGATGCTAATAAAAATTGCTTTTCTACAGGTAGTGCCTATATCATGTATAATTTTCACTGGACATGCCCAAGTCTTCCATTCTAATGGTAGCTACAGTTAAGGACAGTCAGCATGACCTACCTGTGTATCATAAAAGTAGCCTACTGGAAAGAGTGGTCTGATTGACCTATCTGCAAAAGAAATATTCACAGTATAAGCATTCAACTTTCAGCAGTCATTACCTAGTTTATCTTCTAATAAACCCACAAGAAACTGACAAGATAGCTTAAATGAATAACCCAAACAAATGAGAGGAGGAAGGGTAGAGAACCCACAAGAAATTTTAGCATGAGATGTAATGAGCTCTAAAATTTCACCAACGCTCAGAGAAAAATAAGAGGTATATATGGGCGAGTATATGGATCGTCTCGTAACAGAGTAACAAACATTAAAAAGTCTTCTATGGTTTAAGATACAAATAGTCTATTAAATAGTATTTTACCAAAAATGCCTCCAATTAAGAGACATAAAAGACAGGAGTGCTTTTACTGATTTTCTTTGAGGACCGAATGTTACTTCCAAGATGTCTAGATTTACTCCTAACTTTATTTGTCTGAAGTGTGTACAACTCTGACAACCCAGGCCTTAAAGGATGTTCTCTCTCAACTCTTTTCATGCAGTCTTTAAGCTGACTTATTTGACATCAGCTTCATGTACACATTGAACCTCAAAAGCTGTTATCTTAATCGTGAAAGTCTTAAGTCATGACAGAGAGGACTTTGAGAGGAATCAAGAGATAGGGAATGAATGTACGTGACTCAGTCAGTCAGTCACGTATTTTTGAGTTTAACTTGGTTCTTTCTTCCACCTCTCCAGATAGATATGGAACTGCAGAGTTCCATAGATCTCATGATCTTAGACACACTAAGGTGACATGGAAGTTCTTGAGACCCAGACACATATATAAAGGAATAAGCACACAGCCCCAGCCAGATGATTTAAGTTTTTACAATTAGCTCCGATAAACTTCAAAAAGAAAGTGCAAGGTAGGTTTTGCCTGACCTTACTGCAGAAACAATCAACCTCGCAAGCAACAGTTGCAAGTTACCACCTCTTCTCAGAGGCTCATGAGGATATTATGTAATATTTTTAAAATACCATAAACAAAATAATTCAGCCTACCTATTACTCTGCTTGTAAGAATTTCTTTGTCAGTAGTACCAAGTTCTCTTCTTAAATAGTTTGTAGGAATTCTTCCTGCTGCTGCAGCTTTCTGACGATAATCAACCTTTTAATACACAAAAAAGGACAACACATCACTTATTACAAAGCGACCTAACTGTTCAAGTTGGAGAGAATACCTCAGAAGGTCTATACTCTAATCTCTGCATCAGAGCAAGGTCTATGCTGAATCAACTGCACCCTGTGTGACAAGCAAAAATTCCAGGTCACTGACACAAATATCGAACGGGCAATGTCCCAGGACAGACCCTCTGAGAAATCCACTATTATTCAGTCTTAGGGCAGAATAGGAACTATTAATCCTTAACACTAGTAAAACCTTTGAGCATAACACTCCGGCCATTTTTTCCACACAACTGAAACGTGATGTCTGAAACTTGGACGCTGTGGCAGACATCCAAGTTCAGAAAGCTCTCAGTAGAGAGAACACCCACTGACCATCTTTCATCCACAGATACAGGGATGTTATCACACGCTGCTGTTCTGAGGTCCAAGCTCTGCCCTGCCTTCCTCTCCCCCCTCAGCATCCTGAGCTCTGCTATTTAAAGATTAGCATAGCAAAGGCTGTCACTAGTTATCACCTAACAAGTTTTGTCATTAGTACTTACCACTAGTGGCATGAACTGAGATGCAGAAGGCTTGGTTTTACTGACTGCTGTGACCATTACTGCTGTGTCACCTAGCTAGATCAAGAGAAAAAAAATTATCTGCAACCAAAGTATTACTTGAAGTTCTACACGTATTCACATATTCCAGTTCCCAATACTCCCTGCAGAAAAACAACCGTATAATTCTATGCTTTTTGCTAGTTGTTGGAAAAAAAGCACGCCGTTGCCCCAGGATAGCTGCACTTTCATTAGGGATTAAATTGCTACTTGAGACTTGGCACAACTTTTTTACAGGCTGGAATGCACTGGCAATGGCTGCTCACACCCTAAAGGTTTAAGTTCCACAAACTCTAGGCTTTTTTTTTTTTTTTTTTTTTTTTTTACCTGAACAACAGCAGACCCATCAGCAAACCTAGCGAGCTTGCCAGAAGACAGTTCTATCTTCCTGTTGGAAAGAAGCAATCTGTTACTTACAGTGAACGTAAAGCAACTCTCCGTTGCCTCCTACATTCACCTCCAGCACCTATCCTAAAGGACAGCAGCTGCACCTCAGGACGGATATGAAAACCCTCATTCCGTGGGGAAGAGGGAACTCCAACCACAAGCAACTCCGATGGGGTTTTGCCCCAGAGCTCCTGATTCCTGCAGCTTGGGGCGAACACTCCAGCCGCGCGGGGTGTCAGCCAGGCCCCCACGCGGGGTGCCGTGCAGGCGCTCGGCACAAGGCCGCGGTGCCGATTCCCGCTCCCTCCCTCCCGTTCCCTCGGTGCCGCTGTGGCCGCTCACCTGCCCCCCACGTCCACCGCCACGGCCCGGCCGGGCCCGGGCTGCGCCGCCACGCCGCGGGCAGGAGCCAGCCGCGGCCCGCAGCCTCCCGGCAGCGCCAGGCGCTGCCATCGCGCCGCGGCCCGGCCGCTAACGGCCCCAACGGCCCCCAGGGGCAGGGCGCCCAGCGCGGCCCGGCGGCAGCTCGTGGCGGCGGCCATCGCGCCGGGACGGGGCGGCCGCATCGGCGGCAGCCGCGCCCCCGTTGGCTGGCGGGGACGGCTGGGGGCGGGCGGCCGCCGAACAAGCCGGGTGCGGGTTGGCTGCCGCCCCGCCCACCGTCCCCGTTCCGTGGCGTCAGCGCGGCCCGGCGCCCCCTGGCGGAGCTCCGCCGCCTGCGGAGCCCGCGCAGGGACAGGCGGCGCCGGGTGGGCTGACGGCGCCGAGCCGCCATGGCCGGCGGGGCCGTGAGGGGAGCGCTGCTTTCGCCACGGGGCCAGACCTCGCAGCCCCGGCACCCAAGGACGTCGCTGTGATCTTAAAGGCCTAAAAGGAAAATAAACACACACACACACACACAAACCCACCGCATTTTGAATTGTTTTCCCCTGAAAACTGTGTCCCATGTGAACTTGTTAGGCACAAAGCTCAAAAGCCGCAGTAACACCTCACGAATAGGGCTGCACGGCCTGCGAGCAGGGGGAGCTGTGCTGGTGGCCAGCAAGGCCCCGCCACTGCCCTGCTCCTCAGCACAGCATCCACCAGGCCTGCCACAACGCAAACTGCCGCGTTTCGTCCAAAATTTGGGCCATCAGGAGCCCAAGGCTTAAACCTGGGTGAGATTTCATTAAAAATGTAAGGCAGTTTATTACCAGATTGGTTCCAGCGCTGTTTCAATATTGCTCGCTCATCAGTTCCTTCATGGGATTTTCCAGCCATTTTGTCAGCATTTGTAAAAACCACATTCATGGGCTTTGGGAACAGCCCAAGTAATAGTTTTTCATCTGCGCCAACAAGGTTCTTATCTTTTTGGCAAGACAGAGCAGAAATAAAATGATCTAGAAACTTGGGGTTTGGTCTGGGTAGGGCTAAGAGCTTCAGTCAGACCCAGAACTTGCTGCTGCAGTTTGATTTTGGTACAGAAATACATTAGGTGGCAGATCAAGAATGTTCACCAGGTTTTTGGCATTCCTGTTTGCTCTGCTGCTGACATCCTGAAAAGATTTGTGTGTTAATATTACTCAATAAAAATTCTGAATGCCTACTTGCTGTGAGCTAGAAAGCCCTATGTTATAATAATGCGTTTGATTTTGTGAGAGGGGAAAAAGGAGTAGTTGGAAAGACTCATATAATGCAAAGGTCACAAGAAACACAATCTTATCTTCAGTTGTTAAGCATAGGAGACGGTTAGCTGGGGCTTTTAAAGCTTAAATTAGAGGGAAGCCAACACACTGAAAGCAGAGAAGTGCATGTTACAAGTGACAGGCAAAGAAAAGACAGCATGGTAGCATTTCATGAAAGGTGAACATAAAGCAAGAGTCTGTTGAAGTTGAACAGAACAATGCTGGAGAATTTAGGAAGAAGCATCATGAAGGCCTGGAGGAGAAACGTGTAAGGATGATTTAAAAGCAATCTAGAAATGAAGCTCTCCTATAAGGCACCATCCATCCCACACAAGGGACAATCCCACACAAAACTAGCACAAAGTGTTTCTCATGAACACGTTACTTGTCAAGAATAGCCAGCATACAACAAACATTTCCATTAGCTCCAGACGCCTGACACTTCATCTCAATAATTTATATGTAAAAGAAACCGTGACATCCTGTTCTCCTAAGTTAGGTGATCAATCATGTTACATAGTCATAACTTGTATTCTGACATTGTTCTAAAATCTTACAGAAATGCCATCACTTTCAAGCTAAGAAGCAGTCATGCAAAATGTATGCTTTAGGAAGAAAAAAAAAAGGTGATTCATCCACATTACTTGTACCAAAGAAGGAATTGTATAGCTGAGATTATGTATGGTTGTAAAAAAATCCAGAATAAACATTATAAAAACTATTTTTCAGATGATGCTTTTGAGAAGTAATGATCAACCTTGTCATTTTTTCCGTTTGAAAATGCATTAGAAGACTTAAACAGTTCACAAACAACAGTAAGCATTGAAAACAGATCTTTTGACTGAAACCAAAATTATTAGATAGCTTTTTCCACACTCACCAAAATGAGAAGCCTTAGGTTTACAGGCTTAACTTCATAACTGTCATGGGCTAACATGTTAAGGCCATACCACTGAAACAGAAAAAGGACAAGAATTTAGATTTACTTCAAGATACTAGAAAGCAAAGAAAATTCATGCTTGATCATATGAAAAAACAAGAATACAATTCACTTATTCAACACTTTACCTACATTTTATTTAAATATTTTCCTCCGGTATTTTTCTCAGTCTATATGCTTAATCAGATTAATTAATGAATAACAATATATACTACCCAAGAACTAGTTTAGTTCTAGCTTCTTCATGCACATTTCCCCATCTAGTTTGGGACCTGGATAAGAGATGTGTTTTTCTTCCGAAGTTATGTTTATGAATAGCAGATGCAATGTGGAGATAGGTTTCTCTTCACTGTTTTATTGAAATATATCCATCCAGAATCCTAGGGGCATGTTCAAAATGCTAATTGAAAGGAGTATGTGTATAACATAATCAACAACAACACCCTCCCCCCAATCCCCAGGGAAAAAATAAAAATAAAAATAAATGCTTCAAGCAGGCTTTTATCTCTTGGTAGACTTTAGATGGGGTTGGCCAGGCTGCTCTTACAAGAAACCTGACAGAGAGGAAGGTTTGAGAGGAAGGACTCAGGGAAAATCTTTCTTGGAGTGGTGTTGTAATTGTCCAGTGATACATGGCACATCCCCACAGAACAGAACTCTCAGGATCCATTCTTGGTACTTATATCTGAAGTACTTATATCCTGAAATAGCTCTAGTATGAAGTTCCATGTACCTACTACTTTTTTTTTTTTTTTTTTTTTTTTCATCTTTTTGAAAGCAAAAGCCATTGCACAGCTTAACTATGTAAAAACAGCTTATGGGGAATGAGAAGAAAAAAAAAACAAACACAGCACTTTGCAATCACATTGCAGCGATTGTTTTCCTCCTCTTTTTACCGCTGTTGCAGATAAAGGCAAATCTATATTCAAATAAATAAATAAATAAATAAATAATGCCTGCTACTGCCTTGATAAAGCTTCCTGACAGTGGTCTAGCTATACCAACATCCCCAGCTTGTACCCAGATGGGACATCTCAAGCTGCTGATTTCATTGCAGAGTAAAAGGCACTTATGGGATGTGACTGGGACCGGTGTTAAACATACCTAGGAGCCTGTTCATATGCCACACCTGAAAAGCATCTTTTTTGAACTGGTAAACTTATTCTAGTAGGATTTGTAGCTCTCATCTTAGCTTTCTAAAACAGCCTTACAATAATACATTGAAATAAGATTTTACAACTTATATTCTTTTTTACTTGGTGTTGTGTCCGTG